>OY856411.1:383256838-383704338 GCA_963693085.1 Alisma plantago-aquatica | reverse complement strand
GAATAAAGCGTTTGACCGAATAACCTGCCGGTACGCAGCTTAATTTTTATAAAGACGATATGCTAATTAACGGTGTTAAACTAACCGTTTCTTTCTTCCTAGTCCATAAATGCCATTCACACGCTGCAAATTCTTACCACTTGCTTGAAACACTTTTAAAAACATCAAATGTCTTACAATTTGACAAACAAAACATGTTTGTCTTAGGCTTCTTACTTCAGACACACATTTTTATTATAGTTATAAGTTATATTATAGATATGTCTTTACAATGCGAGGGCAACCAATTGGATCGGTCATTTTTTTTCCTGAAATGATGAATCTAAGGCTCCATTTAGCAAAACAATTTTTTTAAATACCGGTCATGCATCTATGACGATCACCGGGTAAAGTGTCTCTAGAAGATAATCTCACTTGGGTAGTCCCAAATGAGTGTGAAGTACAAATAAAAGTTTATCTTTGTTATATAGGTGTTTCAAGACTAACATTTTTGGTTGTTTACGGTTGACTTTTAATCTTTTAACGCCACCCTATCCGAAGTAACCACATTACTAAATTCTGCTTAAATATAAAATTATAGAATGTGGATGGAAAAATCATAAGATTTATATTTATTCATTTTGAAGGCATCAAAGAAGGAGAATAACATCATAACTAGAACCTCAATTCTATAAAATATGAAAGGGAACAAAAGAATGAAGAAATAGACCACATAGCACCCCAAATATATCAAAGGCTTCTTACTTTTAAATATAAGATTTTAGTCTTAGAAGTTTTTTATTTTTATACCCCAATTTTTGTCACTTATGACGAGATAGATGTTTTTTGTTTCTCATGATACATTGATACAAAGAAAAATATGAGATTAAAGATGTGCCAAGTTTGTCCAGGCTTCTCCCTGTCTATTGCCCAATACATCAACTACATTGATTATCAGTGACGAACAATGTACTTCGTTCGTCTATGCTTTTATCCTTCCATTGTCTACACATTCTATTGAAACAAGTCTAGAACTAAGGGGCGTTGATGTGATGATTTCCATGTAAGATTTAACTCTCTCCAATGCTATATGAAAAACAATCTCTATTGTAAATCATCTGGAGCATGTATTTTGCAAATACTTTATAATCAATAGGAAGACATAACTTGTATAGGCTCTTTCATGATAGTATAAAAAAGGCATATAAAAACTTGTACTAGAATCGACCTAAAATTGAGTTTCACATAACCTCAACTTAGACTCTAAAGTGCATTATCGTTGAATTTTCTGAATATTAAGTCATCCACTTTCATTCGTGCTTTTATTCTGATTGTTTTATATGGTTTGCAAACAAATCAAAGTAAGCATATCAGACAATTTTTTACTATGTAGGGCAATCTAGTAACAGAAGCATAATATGTTATATAAAAATTCTATAAATGTGTGCAATTATTCAAATATTATTTTTTATGGAAATTATATCAAGTTGAAAAGTAAATCTAAAAAAATACTAAAATATACACTCAACCCCTAATATTAGTGAAACAATGTACACTCACAAATCATTGACTTTGTGTAAAATGTCATTAAACATTAAAATCACTTGGAAATAATTCAATTTGCAAAAAAGTGAATTCAAAATGATGTGTTCTTTCTCCTATGTTTTTCTCATTTATACCATTTGATATATATTCTCCCATGAACTTTAACATCGTCATTTCTTCATACCATTCTTGTGTTGTTAGAAGTAACATAATTCTAAGCCTATTTACATGTTGTTGTTAAAGGCCAAGATTTACTCATTATGATATAGTGAATACCTTTTTTCATAGATTGACACCATGTCATTGGCCAAATATTTATATATACTTCTTATTGTTGGGCTTTGTCATTCTCCAACCCAATATGGAGACCCATTAGGGAATTGCTTAGTGTGACAAAGGATTATAAATCCCAGCCAGCCATAGATGCAAGGATTGGTACATCAATCAAGGAGCAACGTCAAATAAAGAGAAGGAAACAAAGGAAAGCAGTTCTTGTTGCTAATGTACATCTATGATTCACTACCTTGGGGATGGGTAGAAAGATAATGAAGAAGAAGAGAAGGAAATGGAGAAAGAAAGGACGTAAGGAAGGACTGCCAAGGCATCAATATTTTCTTGTTTGGGCAATCTACTAGAAGAGAGTTCTTCCTAGGAAGTTTTAGAGTGGTAGAAATGTAGGGACATCTTCCTACAGTTGTATCCTCTTATTTCTTCTTCTGTCTATATTATCTCGAATTTAGGGTCAAAATCTATGAAAAAATATTGTATCCTTGTTTCTTATAATAGATTTGCCCATGGTTGGCATGTGGTTTTTCCTGCACACATCATGATCTGATCTTTCTTTCCCTCCTATATTTTTTTGGTTCATATCTTAGGTTTACACACTCATCGATAACATTTCCAAATATATTTCTTTTTTGTTGCATCAACATTTCATAGTATGCATTGACATACTTCCCATCAACAATCTATTAAGTGGTATCAGAGTGTTGGTCATGTAGATCTAAATCTAGATTGGGAAGGATGATGATGCAACAATGATTAAGTTGATGAGTACAAATTGGAAGATCTAGAAACCCAAGATGGAGATATTGTCTATTGGAAGGTTTGTATGATCATATAGAGGGAAAAAATCTTGGAAGTATGTCTGATGCAAATTGGAAGAAAACAAATAGAAGACCATGGGAATAGTGCAAAAGTGGCTCGATATTTTCATGTTTTATTACATCGCAAAAGAGACTAATGCCAAAAATGTATGGGAAAATCTCAAGAAATTATATGAGTCAATGATTGCCACAAATAAAGTTTTCTTGTTCAAGAAGTTAGTGAACTTTAAGTACCTAGATGGTACAAGCATTGCCAAACACATGAATGAATTTCAAAGACATTTAAATCAATTGAGGTCTATGAAGATGATTTTTGATGATTAACTCCATGCACCACTTCTTTTGGGATCAATACCTGAAAGTTTGGAGATTCTTGTTGTGACAGTAAAACAATTATGCACATGATGGGAAGTTGACACCGGATCAGGTGAAGACTAGTCTCCTGAATGGAGAAACCCATGATGAGCCTTAGGTGGTAACAGATTAGAGGTGCACTTCAAAGAGATTAGGGGAGCTAAGAGAGTGAGAGAACATGGAAGATCTCAAAGTCACAGTAATCCCAGGACCACAAGAAGGCATGCGGTAGACTCAAACTGAAGAGTAGAGGGTGCTTCCATTGTGAAAAACTAGGTCATTTTAAAAAGGATTGCTAGTTTATAAAAAAGAAACATTGGTCTGAAGCCAAAGCCAAGAAGGATGAAGACAAGTATGCTACATCGACAATGTCCTAAGACGTGGACGATGATGAAGATGTGGTCTTGAAAGTCATGTAGTAGTGTTTACATGATGAGGATAATGATTCTGAATAGGTGGTGGATACTGCAATTTCTTATCATACTTCACCTAGTAAGGAGTTCTTAACTTTAAAGGAAGGGAGAATTCTGAAAGGTGAATATCACAAATTCCTACTTCTCTAGAATTATTGAGATTTGAGATATTTTTGTTTAGTGTCAGTTGCACACTTACACTAAAAGATGGTCATCATGTTCAAGTTTTGATATTAAGTTTGATATCTGGTTCTTTCTTTGATAGAAAATGTTCACATTTTGATTTTAGTGGTGGTAGATGTAAAATCACAAAGGGAGCCTTGGTTATTATACGAGGTAAACTATGTTGCACATTGTACAAGACCCAACTTAGAGTGCTCAAAGGTGGCATTATACAAGTAGTTGATGATCACCAGGTAGATATATGGCATAGATGGCTAGGAAACATGAGTGAGAAAGGCAATTAGCTTTTATCAAAGAAGAGATGAATTCCTTATGGCAAGGACACTAATATGAGTTTATGTGATTCATGTCAGACATGAAAGCATTGATGAGTTTCTTTCAAGACAAGATCAAAGGTGAATTCAAATCTTCTATAGTTAGTTCATTAGGATGTTTGTGGTCCATTTGAGGTGGCTTCATTGGCTGGAAATAGGTATTTTATCACATTCATTTATGATGCATCTAGTAAGGTTTGGGTCTGTCTAGTGAAGATCAAGGATCGGGTCTTTTAGTGTTTCCAAAAAATTTATGCCATGGTGGAGTGAGAGATAGAGAAAAAGTTGAAGTGTCTTTGCACAAATAATAGATGATAGTCTACCTCCAGGGAGTTATAGAACTACTATGAATAAAATGGCATGAAGCATGAAATGATACATCCTTGCAAACCACAACACAACTATATAATTAAGAAGATGAAATGTACCATAGTGGATAAAGTCAGATGCATGTTGAAGACTGCACAATTGCCAAAAACATTTTGAGGCAAGTAACTGAGTACTACCTTCTATTTGATTAATTGATATCCATTAGTTCTGTTGCAGTTTGAGATAGCTGAGAAGGTATGGACATGCAAGGATGCATCTTATGTTCATCTAGGATAATTTGGATGTAATTCATTTGCACATGTTCTAAAGGAAAAGTGTAAAAAAATGGATGATAAAGCAATGCCATATATCCTTCTTGTCCATGGAGATCAATACTTTGTCTATATGTTATGTGATCATGTGAAAAAGACAATGAGTACACATAGAGATGTGATTTTGTGAGAGTCAAATAGTGATAGAGTGTGGGAGTGATGATGTAGATTTTGAAGGATCAGGTGATAGGTCTTCTGATGATGAGAATGAGGATGTTTTAGTTTCTTCACAGGTGCAATCTTTAGATGAAAAAGAAGAGTAGTTGAGTGATAGCTCATCGGGTGTTCCTATTCCAGATGAATAGTTAATTGATTCAAACTCATAGTTAGAGACATATAGATAGGGGGATAAAGATCATCACTAGGAAGAGTCCTTAGAGAAGTAGTTGAGGAGGTCTGTCATAATTCACCATCCTTCATTCAGATATTGGGCTTCTCAGTATATTCTTCTTACTGATCAGGGGTGTACAAAGGCTTTTTAGGAGGAACAAACTCAGAGACTAAGCACATCAGCATTATGTGATGCAGGAGGAGAGTATGATCTTGTGGCTCTTCCAAAGGAATGGAGATCACTAAAGAACAAGTGGGACTATAAGATGAAGAGATATTGGATCATCACGGATATCAGATACAAATCTAGACTAGTTATAAAGGTATTTGGTCAAAGACCAGGGATGGTTTTTGATGAGATAGTTATCTTGTGGGGAAAATGACTTCTAATAGATTGGTTCTAGGCTTGGTTGCTACCCAAGATCTAGAGATTGAATATATGGATGTGAAAACAACATTTCTTCATGGTAATCTAGTAGAGGAGATCTACATGGAGAAGCCAGAAGGTATTCAGGTCAAAGGGAAAGAGTATTAAGTCGACATATTGAAGAAGAGTTTGTATATTTTGAAACAAGCTCCTAGAAAGTGGTACAAGAAGTTTGATTCTGTCATGCAGAGTAATGAATACCAAAGGAGAGTGCAAATCCATGTGTCTACATCAGGAGGTTTGCCAATGAAACGTTTGTTATTTTGCTAATCTTTGTGGAGGATATGGTTATAGCATGATAAGATGCTGATTTGATTAAAAAATTGAAGACTTGGCTTTCCAAAGCCTTTGGGATGAAGGATTTGGGTCCAATATGACTGATTTTGGGGATGCAAATCACACGTGACAGGAAGTAGCACATGTTGTGGTTACTACAAGAGAGCTATGGTGAATGATCTGAGAGCAGTTTCACATGAGAAAGTCCAAAGCCATGAGTACACCAATATTATCTCATTTCAACCTAAGTAAGATGCCATGTCCATTTACTGATGAGGAGGAGGATACATATAGGATTCGCTATTCTTCAACTATAGGTAGTTTAATGTAAAAAATAGTGTGTACTCATCCTCATATTGCTCATTGAGTTGGTGTTCTGAGAAGGTTCTCTCCAACCATGGGAAAGATCACTGGGAGGTGGTCAAGTGGATCTTTAGATACTTACGAGGCACTAGTAGCGCATGTTTGATGTTTGGTGACTATGAACTAGTCTGGAAAGGCTTTTTTGATGGTGACATGGCATGTGATATTGATCATAGGAATTCTACCTCTAGGTATGTTTTTACTTTTGTAGGGGGGTTCATATCTTTGTAGTAAAGGTTGTAAAAGTATGTTTAACTTTCTATGATAGAGGCATAGTTCATCGCAGAGTGGAAGTAGGAAAAGAAATACTCTAAATTGTGATATTTTTGGAAGAGATGGGCATGAGTCAGGTTGATCTGACTATTTTTTGTGATAATTAGAGTACTATTTATTTGAGGAAGAGAACAATGCATCCTGCACAAACAAAGAAAATTGATGTGAGACATCATTGCTTTCGTGATGTGATTGATAAGAAGCTATAGGAACTGAAGAAAATCCATATTGAGAAGAATTTTTTTGATATGGTGACTAAGGTGGTGACACAAGATGAGATGGAACTCTATAAAGAGCTCAACAGATTACGTTCCCAATGAGAATTTTGTGATGGAAGTCCCCTCCTTGGGCTGGAGGGGAAGATTGTTGGGCTTGGTCAGTGTCCAGTCCAAGATCGAGGCCCATTAGGATATTTCTTAACGTGACCACTGATTATAAATCCCAACCAACAACATCCTCAAGGATTGGAACAACAACCAAGGAGTAATATCCAAGAAAGAAAAGGAAACAAAGGAAAAAATCTTCCACTACTAATATACATCTATGATTCACTACCTTGGATACAAGTAGAAAGCAAAGGAAGAAGAAGAAAAGGAAAGGGAAGAGGAAAGGAAGCAGATCAGGACTACCAAGTCATTTGATTTTACTTTTGTGGGCTATCTACCAATATGCACTTTGCGGAAGAAAGAATTCTTGGGAAGTTCTGGGGTGTTTTAATTGTAGAGATCTCCCCCTATGGTGGTATCTTTTTTCTTTTTCTTCTGGCTATATTATCTCGGGTTTGGGGTCAAAACCCAAGAGATAAAAATATAGTTTTGCTTCATATAGTGGATTCATCCATGGTTGGCCCCGTAGTTTCTCCTTCACACATCGTGAAGGTTTTCCACGTAAAAGTTTGGTTTTTCTTTCTCTTCTATCTTATTGTAGTTATTATCATGAGTTTACATGCTCATCGGTGATGCTTCTATATGTATTTCTTTTTTTTTGCGTCGATGTTGCATAGTATACATGCACATATTCCAATCAACAACCTATCACATATCGTGTTGTTAGATACAACTAAATTTAGTTAGAACCATACATAATAAGGACATCATGATTGCATCTACTAAGATCAAGAGGTAATAGATTGTAGTCCAACCTTAGGTGATGCATTATAATAGGTTGTTTCCATGTAAAAGAAGAGTCACTAGTACATATACCACCTACCACTTCAGTTTAAGTAGAACTATAATGCCAGTTTTGTAATGATACCTAAGTGGGAAATACTATAGCTAAGGACCTATTATGTTGGTTTCTAGGGAATTAAAAATTTGACGTCATTTAGTTAGTCTCAATTGTTGTGAAAGTAGAAATTCATGATTCAACCGATGACTCAAAGCTATGTCAGTGTTGTGGAATCGCTATGTGTCGTCATTTCCTGGTAAGAAACCTATGCTACATGTGTCGTCATTCCTAGTCTGAACAACTGATGATGTAGAGCATGGGAGTGTTGTTTTTGGCATGCCCATTTTACTATAAGGTAGATGTGTCATTGTTTTTTGTGATGAAACTGACGATGTGGATCTACAAAATCATCAATTTAATCCTCAAAACTGACATTTTACTTCCTTACCATATAAAATTTTAACTGATAAGGGTATATGTGTTGTTGGTTCTCATAAAAAAATTGACAAAACAGATCTATAGTGCCATTTTTTTATAATAACCAACGACAAATTTTTTTATAGAGGGTCTGCAGACTTGCTGTCTGGCTGTTCAACAGGATACAAATTCTAGAGTTCATTAGAACTATAGGTTTCAATCTATGTTCATCTTAACAATAGATCATCACACCTACAAAACCTACAATAACAAACACATACACACAATTCATCCACCCTCATACATTTCCATTTTCCTATTCCATTCTATTCAACATTTAATTCAATTCTCATGTACATACACAATTCAGAAAACACATATAATTCCATCTCTACTTCCATTATAATGACATATACAAATGTGATTTGAATTGTATTTATTCTTGTCCACATTCATTCATACACATTCATATATACACATATCATTCACTTATGCACCAATAATTCACTTGTATCAAATTTAAAGTTGAAAAGTCATAAGAATCACATGTATATAGAAATAATGACATCAAGTTTTAGAAAACTTATATAATATCACAATCAAATTCAAAGTTGACTTCCTTAACAAAGGAGTGTTCCCAATCTCTCATATCTAATTTAGCTCATCATTTGTATACATCTTTGTTATCTCAAACAATTGCAAAGAGAATGACATAATTCAAGAGTTTGATTTTATTTTTCCATATTATCTAATGAGACTATTTACTTATCATTATCAAGACTATATAGATTACATTTTGTATACTATGGATCTTTAGTGCCGTGTGTCTAACAATCATGTCCACATATCTCATCATGTAGTATTAGCGTGCCCGACTATAATTATGTATAGGGCACTACAAATTTACATTTATGCATAATGTTGATAGACAAAGGTAAGCATAGTTGAAATATATATGCATTGGAGTCATAAAACTACCTAAAAAGTCTTCCAAATTTGGTGTGCCTTTTTTATCTAACTTTGCTCTGGCATTTTTGAAATCTTCTATAGACCTATAAGTTATAGTAATATATTTAATTGAATTATTAAATATTCATGTAATAATGCAGACATTACTATATGTTGATGGACATAAAAATTTATTGACATAAATAATGCTTTTTTCATCATGTCTGACCCACTTTCTACGCTGTCATCCTAAGGATCTAGACAATATGCAGTTAGCATCTCAGGGACAATTCCCAACAACACCCAATGATGAAAACTGAATGAAAATAAGGCAAACAAAAGAGTTATAAGAAAAGTAATTCATAAGTCAAAGTTATAAGAAAAGTGTTTAAAATATATACAATATTAGAAGGAGTTATATCACTCTCTTTCTCGTATTATCAAAATATTTAAATGCAGTAGAGCTATAATCACTAACAAAAATTGGGTCTTTACATGCACAACTAATAAATTATAGAACTAGAAATGCCACATTGGTTAGTGAAAACTATCCACACAACCTGTATAGGTAGTTGCAAAACATATATGTATGCATTAATATATAAGAAAGCATATCAACATATATTTTCACATATATAGAATGAGGTATTTAGCCATAAGATCTCACCATATCTAAAGTTATATCGTAGTTATATTCAAACAACCATAAGTCAACATGTCCACAATATCTATCAAGAATATACTAGTTTTGTGATCTTGACCTACAACGTTCTCTGTAATATGGACCATCATAGTCAACCCTTCTTCTATGTATCTTAGCCATAGTTCCAACCCCCTACACTTAGGACCTGGCAGGTCGAATAGGCCCTTTAAAATCCAAGTAGGCAATTTTATATCTATAGGAGGAAGTGGTTGATGAACTGTAGGAGTTTTTTAGATGGTGTGATATGCATATATATGTTCTCATATCAATTGTCAATTATATACATAAGGATAAAGAAAAGAATCACAAATACAAATAAAATGAAAATTTACAATACATCAATATAGATAAATCTTGGTTTGGACCACACAACCTCTCAACCTTCTGCATAACCTATCGTCTCGTTCTTGGGGTGGCCATGTGGTAGGGTGTCTATTTCTATGAGTCATAAGGAACCCTAATAGACACATTAAATTCATCAGCAAGTATTGGAACACTATGATTCATGTAACCTAAAAGTCGTGGGCAAGCGTCACCTAGTGCAATGACATAGTGTTCTATTAAAACACGGCATGGCCTCAACCCATACAAATTTATAGTGTTATGTATACCTAAACACAAAAGTATTATAAATTCACTTGAAAGACTATTATATCACACAAATACTTACACTGGAAGTGTCAGCTAGCAGGTCCATGAGACACCCCTAACCACATCTATGATAGGGGGTCCAGGAAACACATGTACTATCTGAGGATGTTCCAACTATGAAGCCTGATCCTATCTCATTGCATCCTCTATTCCTTTTGCATTTTTTTATTGCATCCTCTCTTATGACCAAAATCCTTTTTGACAGATTTTCACTTCTTTGATAACCCAAAAAAGGATCTTATACCAACACTAGCCCCATTGTACCTAACATGACTAGGATGCTCTGGAGTACCCTTAACAACCATAAAGTTATCCCTTTGGGCCTTAGGGATGAACTTTCCTTCTTTTCTTTTCGTGTAGATCTCCTACCAATCATCATCAATAGTAATTGGCCAGTAAAATATAATAATCAAGGTAAAAAATGAACATGTACTCTGAGAGTTGAATTTTACCATTTTTGCAGCCAACTCAACAGTTGTGGGGTTAGGTATTTCTCCCAATATCAATTTATCCTTACACCTATCCACTCCTCATGGTGAAGTAAAGGTGCAAGAGTAGTAGAAGACTCAAAATACCCAGGAGTAGACTGCTTAAAAGAAGATGCTTCTAGTATCCATTAATGATGCTTTGCGTAGCCACCTGGACCCAAGTTGTGGTCGTGCACATTCTTTGCACGCCTTTCTTTTTGAACATTGTGTAAAGCTTGATTAATCCAAACCATATGTTAATTATGTACTACATTGACTTCGTAAGAATGTATTTTAAATGAGGAGGCTTAATACCTTGAATTCATTTGTTTGTCTTGAAGACACAAACACTTTCTACACCATTGGGTCAAGATAGGACCATGTTCAGTGGCAAAGTTCTTCTTCCTATTTCTCATTATGTATTCTCTTATCAGATTTTTTTTTTATGACCGAGAGAACCCACCCCAGATGAAGCTAAATGGTAAACTCTCGAGGCATGGGAGGGTGTGGTCCAGTCACCCCCCTCCCGTGCCTAATCAGCGTGGGTTTCCGCACATTGACTCTTATATTTCTCACTAGAAAAATGCAATGAATATTCTTGAAGGGCGACCCCATTGTTTTGGATGACACTCTTATCATCTTGAAGTTTGTGTAATATAAAAACCCATTTATATCAAACCCTTCAAAAGACAAAAAATTCATTTTTAATGTAAAGGTGAGTCGATTGATATTTTTAGCAACATTACTTGATTTTTGAGATAGTTGACAGAAGGCTTTATCTTCAAACCACCTAATAAATGTCCTATTATACTCTATGGAATGCCACATTGAACTGAATCGAGGATAATTTATGTTGATAAAATTGGTATCTTTAGTGATATAAATACCCACTTCGTTGATGTTGTGTAAAACATACATGTAATACCCCTAACCTAGCTTAGTGCTTGATCTTGCTTGTTTAGAATAATAAGATGATTAAACCTTAATTTAATCATATGATGCACCTTAATAACATGTGACACTTTTATGTTTTTGGTTTGGTCCAATTTGCATGATATTTAAGATAATTATGCTATATGTATGTTTGTTTTGGACCAAGTTGCAATTTACCCATGTCGAGGGTTTATTTGCAATCCTATCACATGTTGGATGTGCCTCTTGTGCCTTAGCATCATGAGAGAGACAATGATACATAGGGTTGCCTTGTTGGACCTTGGTTGAAGAGGTGGCGTGCTATGTGTTGATGTTAGGGTTTGCATGGTTTGCATGGATGCATGAGTTGATGGTGGTGTCGACCATGTGGATATCGATGCTTGTGGGCCTAATGTGCTTTATCATTATTGATGTGTTGTGAACAAAGGGAATTTTCCTTAGATGTGTTGTAGTGACTAATGCACCTTGTTTTGTTTGTAGTAACCTAAAGAGTTGTGGCTTTGTGGTTTGTTTGTAGCGACCGTTGAATCTTGAACCATGGTCACTTCCATGGCAATGTCTTCTTTGAATATAGGGTAGTGGACCCAGTGGTATCTACAAAACCTTGTTTGTATCACCGTTTGATGCATGAATATCTAGAGTGCTTGCAAGGATGAGGTTTTGAGGGACAAGTGTCATGAGTGGCTCTAGTATCTAAACACCTCATATCTCTCACCTCTCTCCTACTCTTCGGTATTCATACACCTTCTTTCACATGTAAATAACCCTTTTAGATCTTTTGTTTCTCTCTTCTTGCATGGGGTCGGCCCTTGTGCTTGGTGGTGCAAGTGGAGGTGCTAGAGCTTGAAGAAGAAGGTCAAACTCTTGCATGTTGGTATCTAGAGTTTGATAACATCCCTTATGATGATTCTGTGGTGATCCTTATTCTTGGTAAGTGATTCATATTTCTTAGTTTCATTTTTCTTAAACCCTACCTCTCTTTTTCTTCTCTCATCCAGACTATGGTTCTCCATGGTGTCTTTCTTAAGGAAATTCTCTCCAACAAAGGTTGAATCCATGGTTCTCCATGGGAATACCTGAGTGAGATGAAGGTCTCCTCTTTCCCCCTTTCTTTTTCAGCCTAGGGTTTGTACCCTCTTCTCTTTGGGTTTTCTTTGACCTTGGTCTTATCTTCTACTCTTGAGGTGATTTTACTTAGAGTTGGAGTTGATCCAAGCTTGGCATTTCTTATCATTCTTGGAGCTTCTTTGATTTTGAAGTTGGTCTTCACCTCATGGCTGGTTATATAATTCTATCCTCTACTATTGTTACATGCTATTAATTGATCTCTAAAATGTGATCATAAGGGGCTACAAGATGTTATCTTGATTTACAGTTTTACATTATGAAGTACTCTTGTATATATTGCTCTTTCTCCTGAACCCTAATTCTTGAGCCTGATATGTGATGGATGGAGAAAGGAGTTGTTGATTCTTACATGTGTTAGGAATGTTGGTTTTATCACCATATTATTAGCTCAGATATCATGTGTGAGATGGAGTTTTAGTTTGTGTTTCCATGTGTTTGATTCTTATTTTCCTTTCGCATATTATGGTTTTCTAAGTGTATCTTTGTGACACTTGTATTTGGGTTGTTTTGGTCATCTTCTCCATGTGGTTTTCCCTTTTGTGACATTTGGTTTTCTTGTCATTCACATCTATTTCAGACATTACTCTCTTATGTTTTCAGGTGGTCACTACATCCCTTGTTGGATAATAAGGGTTGGAGTTTGGTAAAGTTGGTACAACCCTCATGCTAACCCCTTGTGATGATATGTTTCTTTGTTTGTCTCTACTAATGAGTTTCTTAAAGGTCGCTACATATGTTGATGCTAATGGTCAATGCATCCTTTTGAGGTGTGTTGTTCGTTGTTATGTGGTGGTGTGTAGGATCACAATGCTTGGAGTAGTGTGTTGCGGTCGCTACTCATGAAGCACCTTCATGATGGTCAAAACAAGTTGTTTTCCTTGTGGTCAGTACTTGGATGAGGTGCTGCTTTTTTTGCAGTTGATAGTAATGGTTGTACCATGTGGTCTCTACATGTGATAAGTCATGTATGGTCGCTACATTTGCATGATTTTGATGTTTGTTACCCCTGGTGTAACCCTAGTGGTCACTACACACGTGATTATGCTTAACATAATATGCTCATAGAATGTAGGAAGTGATGTACCTAGGGTTTGATGTTGAATGTTGTTATGGAAACCCTAATTGGCTATCTATGAGAAACTCCAACCCTATTTATGTGTACAAAATGTAACACTGATCTTGCTTGAAGTGATTTTCATGGAATGATGTTTTCTCTCTCCTATTTGTGTAACCCTAATATTTCGGGTTGAATGAACGTCATAGGTTGTGGTTTCTATGCTATCTTTGATGTGACTTAGGGTGATGATTATGAGCCTGTATGAGGCATGAAGAGATAATGATGCTATGTAATGACTATGTGTTTGGGTCTTATGACCTAGGAGAGGCTTAGTGCTAATTTGGGGTGATATCCTCTAATGATGTGATAAGGGATGGTTATGCCATGATGATATGATGATGGTGATGGTCTAGTATACAGTAGTGAGACAATATCATGTGATGTTGTGATCGACTTTGTGTTTATTATGTTTAATACTTCTGATGTGCAACCTACCCCTATCGTTGTAGAATTTGTTTTGGGTTTGTATGTTGTAACTTGATTGTTGTAATAAAAGATACCCAATTGTCTTAACTAATCAAGTGAAACCCTAATCATATAGGTTGCTTGGAGTCATAGATCCATCTTTGGTGTTAGCACTTGCTTGATGGTGAAATGACTAATTCATGCTAGAATCTTGGAGTGCATATTGTTGAATATGTGGCAGTGCAAGTTGAAGATATCTCCTTGCATCCCACAATCACTGGGTTTGAGGATGGGTGGGGTCATTCCTTGGTAGGAGAATGGTTGAGGTTGTATTTCAGATGATGTGTTTGCAAGGATGGTTGAGATCATACCCTGGCAGGAGAAGGACTATGGCCGTATCTCATTTTTCTAGTGTCGTGCCTATATACCAAGGCAGACTAGGCTGATTTGCAGTTTGACTCTGTATGTCACTACGACAGACTCAGACTGACCAAGGGTGTGGGAGACCATAGTAGTCTAGCTCTCCTAGATCTTGTGTGGAACTGATTTTAACTTAGTAGTGGGTAGTTGGAGTGAGAGTGGTATACCTCATCTCCACAAGGTTTAGTTAAAAGATGTATTACAACCATGTAGTATATTTTCTTAGGGTTAAACACGATTCACATTGGATGACCCCTTTGCCTTGTTTTTTATACTATTTACTTTTTACCTTTTATATATGTTCTTCATATTCCTTCTAAAAGTGTATGATATTCTACTGATGAGTTTGTAGATTCTTAAACTGCCTAATCTGAGTTATTGGTTTTTAATTATTCATTTCGCTGAATCTGATTTAATTTCTTAATCTATTATAATCTATCCATGTTAACATAGTTTTTGGCCGATAGTTATATCTCTCATAGGGATGTTGGTCTCTTCCCGTGAGTTTCCACATCTTTTAGGTGGTTGTGCACAATACGGTAGAGATCATGCGATTGAGGAAGAGCAACAAGGAGATCAAATGTTGTTGACGGTTGGATATGTTGTTAGTGGTTTCTAGTAGAGTCCTACGTGTCATCCCTATACTCTCAAGTACTTGGGGGTGTTTTGTAGATGTTGCACATTGTCATGAAGCTTTTGGTGGTATGCCATAGTTGTACATGTAGGGCATGTATACATAAACATGTTATCTTTTGTAATAGGTTTGTGGCAAGATGGTTAATGTACAGTGATGTATATACCATTTTGGTATGATATGTGCTACATGTGGCACAATTTTCGGATCATGTTGTTTATGTTTCCTCTTGATATGGTTATATTAGATCGATATTAATTTACCGTGTTTTCTAGTAATGTGGTTGTTAGTGATTATTCCACTCTTTGTTGTGAGTAAACTCTCTTTTTCATGCCTAGTATGTCACAGTTAGGTTTGTATTAGTGATCTAGGTTTGCTAAGTCAATAGGGACATAGGACTATGGTTTGTGTCCGGTCTTATGTCATCCAACATATCTGATAGTAACTTATGCTTATGCAGAAGAAGTAGAAGCAAAAAGATATGTCTGGAGAACACAAAGAACATGCTCAGAGAAGTGTTACTGCAATAGGAATTGGTGCTAGAAGGCATATGAGCATAGACAGAGTGCCTCAACTTGACTCTGCATCTATGGCCAATCTCACTTTCCAGTCCATGTTTGCATTGTTCATGGCCACGATGACGCATATGGTGGATCGAATGCATGTCTTTAAATAAGGGAAACTGTCACAATGCAGAATACCAGGGTTCTGTAAGACATTTGAGAGGTTATGTCATGTGGGGGTGATAGAATATGTTGGTACAGTGGACCCAACAAACACAGATATGTGGCTGATAAAGTTGGAGAAGGCCTTCAAGATACTCAACATTCTAGTAGAGGATAATGTGAAGCACGCGGTGTACCTATTCAAGGGTAGTGTTGGCCATTGGTGGGCGATCGAGGAGGAGAAGAGGCCTAGAGTGGTGATTCATTGAGAGGAGTCTCGACGGGAGTTTGTGAGATGATAATTCCCAAAGGCATACCTAGATGAGAAGATTTTATATATTAAGAGAATCCAACATGGATCTATGATGATCAATGAGTATGAGGCCAAATTCATGGAATTTCTGAGGTTTTGCCCACTCATGGCTACAATGGATAAGGAGAGGAGTAGACGTTCTGAGAGAGGATTAATCTTAGAGTTGACAACAATAATATCAACTTTAGAGAGGAGAGAATAATTTTCCACATTTGTGGAGTTCGTGAGGCAGATTGAGGCGTTAGTGGTAGAGAAATGTGAAGCTAATGCCATGAAGGACCAACATAGTTTCATGGACTGTCTTCTAGAGGCATCAAGATGCCTAGGTTTTCAACACCTCAATCACATCAAAGGTTAGTGGTTCAGTTTCAATGGTTGTCGAGTAAGGGAAGAGGTTGTAGTTTTCTGCTGGCAGGAGCTTAGAGTGCAATGTTAGTATTAGTGATAGGGCTGTCTTGTCGTAGTTTGACACAAGAACCTATTATAGGTGTGGACAATAAGGGAATTTGAGGTCATTTTGTCTGGTTAACGATGAGGATGTGATGTAAGAGCAGAGACATATGAAGTGGTTTTGTCCGATGAAGGATGAGGAGGGGATGCAAGAGTCGACACAGAGTCAACAAGGGTCTTAGCAATGACAATTCAACAGTGGTGGAGGCAGAGGATAGATGCAACAATAGGAAATGACTCGATTCAATGGTATGAGTCAGCTGGAGGTAATAGTCAACCCATGGGTCATGACAATTCAGATGGAATTATTTCATTTGGATTTGTCTTCTTCCTACTTTGTATCTATTTTGGTTGACACTCTTTTGTCACTAGAGGAGTGATAGATAGTTGTATTTTTCTAATTAGTCATTGATCTGATAGTCTCCTTATATAAACCCCTTTAGTTGGTTTTGTTGATTTGTGGGAGGTGTGTCCATCCTGGTTCATTCTTTGCCAGGACGTAGCATTCAAGTGGACCTTATACTACTTGACATGCATAGATTCAATGTGATCCTTGGAATGGATACCTTGGAGAAGTATGAGGTGGTCTTGGACTATAGTTTCAAGGTAGATACATTCTTTGACAGTGATGTATCGTGGGTTTTCTAAGGATATAGGAAGATCTCCCACCGTTTTTGGTATCAGCGATGACAATAGAGAGGCAAATGAGGCAAGGTTGTGAGGCTTTTCTGGCACATGTTGTCGATACTAAGGTGAGGATTCCTAGTATTCAGGAGGTGCTCATTGTTCATGAGTTTGTGGATGTTCTTGATGAGTTTCCCAATGTTCCTCCACCTCGAGATATTGATTTTGAAATCAATCTGGTTGCTGGCACACAACCAATAGAACAAACACCGTATAGGATGGCACCGAATGATATGCAATAGTTGAAGAAGCAATTACAAGAGATGTTAGAGAAAGACTTTATCAGATCAAGCACTTTCCCTTGGGGTACTCCCATGTTGTTTGTTAAGAAGAAGGACTAATCTATGAGGTTGTACATCGACTACCGATAGTTGAACAAGGTGACGATCAAGAACAAGTACCCCTACCTCGGATAGACGACCTGTTTCATAAATTGCAAGGTATCACAGTGTTATCAAAGATAGAACTGAGGTCATGTTACCATGATTTCTGGATCAAGGGGGATGACTTACCAATGTTAGCTTTTAGGACAAGGTACAATCACTACATGTTCATGGTTATGCCATTTGCACTAACCAAATGCACCAAAAATGTTCATGAACCTGATGAATAGAGTGTTCAGGCTTTATCTTGATCAGTTCATAGTTGTGTTCATCGACAAAATACTGATCTATTCCAAAGACAACCAACAAAATGAGTAGCATCTACGACATGAATTGACCTTGTTGAGACAACACAAGTTGTATGCCAAGTTTAGCAAGTGTGAGTTCTCGCTGAAAAGGTGTCTTTTCTAGGGCATGCGATATTTGCTAAAGGCATTAATGTGGATCCCAAGAATGTTTAGTTTGTGTTAGAATGGGAGCATCCGAAGACACTGATGTAGGTTCACAAATTTTGTGACTTGGCAGGCTATTATATGAGGTTCATCAAGAACTTCAATGCCATAGTGTTACCCCTAACAAAGCTAACGAGGAAAGTCATGCCTTTTATCTAGAATGAAAAGTGTCATTGTTCTTTCCTGATTTTGAAGGAGAAGTTGATCAGTGCACCAATGTTGGTGTTGGATGAACAAGGAAAAGGTTATATCATCTATGGTGATGCTTCAAAGAAGGGTTTGGGATCGTGCTAATTCAAGATAAGAATCTGATTTCTTTTGCTTTATGACAACTTAAGAAACATGAGGGGAGCCACCTGACGCATGATCTAGAGCTTCCTATTGTGGTCCATGCTTTGAAGATTTAAAGACACTACCTTTATGGCCAGAAATGTTAGATCTTCATTGACCACAAGAATCTACAATACATCTTCTCAAAGAAGAAGCTAAATATGAGGCAATGATGTAGGATGGAGTTAATCAGAGATTATGATTGCACCACAGACTACCATCAAGGAAAGGCAAATAGGGTGGTGGACGCTTTGAGAAGGAAGTCTTCTTTGTCATCATCTACTGATAATACGTAGTTGTGCTCTTTTGTGTGCCATAAGCGAGACATGTTGGTGCCTCTTTGTCAGATGAATGTCAAGTTGAATCTCTCCTTGTTGGTGTGTTTGTTGCATCAGTTACAGGTAAAACCTACATTGAGGAAGCATATAAAAAATGCCCAACATAATGATATTGTGATACATCAAATCTGAGCAGATCTTTGGAACAAGAAGCATGATGGCTTCCATGAGTCATTGGATGGGGGAGCGTGTTACTACGATAGAGTAGTTGTTCCTGATGTTGATAATTTGAGGAAGTTGGTTCTAGAAGAGGCTCACTCTTCGATGTATAGTATGCATCCAGGCAATATGTACCATAATTTGAAAGACTTGTATCGGTGGCCTAGTTTGAAGTGTGATGTAGCCGAGTTAGTGATGAGGTGTCATGTGTGTCAGCAGGTTAAGGTCGGGAATCAAAAATATGTAGGGAATTTGAAATCATTACCTATACCGTAGTGGAAATGGGATCATATTATGATGACGTTTGTGGTTGGTCTTCCTATCACATCCAAAGGTCATGATTCCGTATTGGTGTTAGTGGATAGGTTGACCAAGTCACCACACTTCCTCCCTGTGAAGACAACATATACAACTGAGAAGTTGTCACATGTGTATGTTGATGAGATAATACGTCTACATGGTTTTCCAGTGACAATAGTGTCTGACAGAGGTCCTCGGTTTACCAGTAACTTTTTGAGTGTCTGTACACATCCATGGGTATGCAGTTGAGGTTCAAACAACGTTTCACCTGCAAATAGATGGATAGTCAGAAAGGATTATACAGACATTGGAGAATCTGTTGAGAGCATGTGTCTTGCAGTTTTTGGATAGTTGGGATGTACATCTCAGTTTGATAGAGTTTTCCTACAATAATAGCTATCATAGGAGTATCTACATGGGACCATATGAAGCTTAGTATGGGAGGCATTGTAGGTCTCCTTGTGTTGGTATGAGATGAGCAAGTATTAGTTTTTGGGGCCTAAACTTATTCAGATGACAGAGAAAATTAAGATGATACAACAACAATTGAAGATAGCCCAGGATAGGAAGAAGTCTTATGTTGATAATCATCGAAGGCCCTTGGAGTTCCAAGTGGGATACAAGATGTACCTCAAGGTCTCTCCTTGGAAAGGAGTGTTTTGGTTCAGGAAGTAGTGTAAGTTGGCCCCTAGGTATATGTGATCTTACCTATGGTGGCATGTGTTGGGAAGGAGGCTTACAAGTTTGAGCTGCCACCTGAGTTGCATAAGTTGCATCCGGTGTTTCACATTTTGATGTTGAGTATGTGTCTCTAGCATAGTGCCAGTGTTGCAACCCGTGGAGGTTGAGCTAGATGAGAACATGTCATATGTGAAGGGTCCATTGTTGATCATTGATAGAAGGGTTAATGATACACATTGTTTGCACACCAATTCACTAGAATAATTATATTAGAGTTTAATCCTTTTTTCATTTCCAATTAAGGCTAGTATTGATGGGTCGATCCTAAAGGAAAACACTCTTAAGATTTGTTTTGCAATAATCTTGATCATTTTTTAAATTAATTCTTTTTGGTATTTTTGAAAGATTGACGGAAAGCAAACTCTGATTTTGAGGGGGTTGATTAAAATAGTGCAAGAAATTAAAGTGCAAGAGAAATAAAAGATTACACTAAAGAAGGGAAATGAAAAGATTAAACTAAAGTAAGAAAAGAAAAGGAAGAAGATTGTTAGCACAAAATAAAGGATTATATAAGGATGAGAACAAATTGCAAGAATTAAAAAAGGAAGCGATTGAAACAAACATTGAAAGAAACAATTGATATCAGATGGGGGAAACATCAAGGCTTAGGGGTTTTCACCACCTTAGCCAAAGTGCAGACAAAATTAAATAATAAATGATAATTAAAGATATAAGTGGGTATGCGAATCATTCATAGACAAAATACAAAAGGAAAACTCGACATGAACCTGTTGACCCTGGCATTCATGCTTTATAGTTCATCATCTTAATGGGGATTTTTCCATGAACGTATCTAAATCCCCATGGAACTAGTTTAGTCATTCTAAATTCTAGTTCCCAGGCCACATTTACCAAAATTAATTCATGATGAAAATGAGAGATCACTTTGTTTAAATTGGCAGTTTTCTATACCTAAAGCCATCCGTATAAAGAAAATCATATAAACTAAATCTGATCAACATAATAGCCAAGGGGCTATTCCCCTTGCCTCAATAAGGAGACTACTCACTACTCATAGAGAGGAAGGGAGAAACAAGGAGAGAGAGAAAGAAAGACATAGGCTACACATCTAGAATTTTTGAAGAGACCAAGATGGTGACAATTAAATGGCTTATAGGCTTTGTCTACCACTCCAAGAAGAAAAGTGAGAAGAAAGAATGAGAATAGAAGAAATCCAAATGTAGAAGAAAAGAACTAACTTTATTGCTTGAATGTAAAAATTACACTAGAATTGAAATTGACAAAGTTTCACTACAAATCGAGTACAAAAATTGGGACCCTTTTCTAAGTGGTCCCCCCTACTTTTATAGGGGAAGGAGGGTTTCAAACCCTAAATGAGGGGTGAGAAAGAAGGGAGAGGCAGTTGCTGAAAGATTCTATTTGCGTGCCGCAAAATGGCCATCTCGCTAAGCGAGACGGTCGTTTGGCAATGACTTGGCGTAGGCCAAGAATGTTCGGATCGAAACCCTAAAGAGGGTTGTGGTGGAGCCATTTGGATGCAACATTGGGCTCCAAGTAATGCTCGAGACGGCCGTTTCGCTGAAGTGGGATGCCTGTCTCGATTGTGATGTGGCATGGCTTTGGAGTACCTGTCGAACACTAGTCAAATGAAGTGGGGGGTGCCCTTGCTTTCTTTTCTTGGTCTCAAAGTAAAACCTTAAAATAGTCATTTGGATAAACTGAGGTGCCTGTCTCTCGACGCTATGCACGTAATCAAAGGGTTGGAACCCTAATCAAGTGGTGGCATGCTTGAGCATTGGTGTGATTCTAGGTCAAGTTGACCTAGCCTTCTGGGCTTTCTCGGGTGCTCGTCTAGATTCATGAGACGATCATCTCGTTGTATCGAGATGCCCATATGGCATGTAGAGTAGGGTGGTTGAGCTGAGGTCAAGGTGGCCATTTGTCTCTCAAATGTTGGTCTCAGGGAGTGTGAAGACGGTCTGGGCTCAGTGAGACAACCGTCTCACTGGCTTAGAGGGTTAAAAATAAACTTTGGAGAAAATCCCTACAAAAATTGAGAAAGTATATAAGTATTTGTAAAAGTAAATCAAAAAGTGGGTAAATTACAATTTAGTCTAGAAATTACTGAAAAAGAGATAAAATGTAATGCAAATGACTATGAAGAATATGCAAAAAATTGATGAATATACATTCATCAAAATACCCCAGACTTGAATCTTTGCTTGTGCTGAGAAAATGAAATTACAAATAAATTCCAATTTATACTCCCAAAATGTCATCCTTACCTTTGTGATCCAATCTCCTAGAACCACATAGCGTAAAGTTCTATATTCCCTATCAAGACAAATATCAAATCTTTCTTTTAAAATGAGAATTTGTAGAAAAATAGGCTCCCTCTTACTATCTCTTTGACACTCTCAAATTTTTAATTTTTTTGTAAGTTGTTGCATAGGAAAAGGATGAAGGAGGGGGAGTGAAAACAAAAGAAGGAAATGATAATTTTTTTTATCCCTCCTCTATTCGACTTGGGATTTGAATTTGTAGAGTTGTGGCAATATTGGTCACAATTTTGTTCGTGTGCACTTTTGGCATCTTTTGATGGTACACCCCTTTGTGGGGTATGGAATTTTCATTTTTGGAACCATGCCACCCCGGACTTGATTTTTTTTCCCGTGGTGATTCTTGGCTTATCCTTTTTAGAAGAAAAATAGAGGTAAGGAAGAGATGTTCTTGTATTTCAATTTCAACATTTATTTTTCATATTTTTTTCCTTGAGAGTGACATTGCACAAGTTAGAATATTCTTGTATTTCACATCACACAAGTTTTATAACAAGATCATTCATTTGTTAAATATAAGGAAAAATTATGCTTGGTTCTAATCGATTCCTTATGACTTGCCAACTATTCCAAGGAGTGATGTGTCACGGAACCGTTCTTACCCCAATCCCAATCCTACTGCCGAAACAGTAGAAAAAGGATTGAAGCGCCCGTCCCTGAGTGGCCCCGTAGGATCTAACACACTGGCATATACAATAAGAAATAAATAACTCAAAAATTTGGATAATTAAGAACAAACTAACCCAATATGGAGATATATCCAATTTGTCTTTTTCATCAGAGTATATGAGTGCGGAAGCGATCATATTCAGTTTTCCATGTATATTGCCTAAAATCAAGAAAATCAAGACACAATCATGCAATTGCACGGTACGCTATCAAAATCAAGTAAAACGATTTATAACAAAATAGTATGATTGGCAGGACTTATATATCAAAGAATAATAAGCAATTTGCAAATCCAACATTTATTCGACAAGTTTTTCAAGCAATTCAACTTTTATTACGAGTTCCCATTATGCTGTAATTCAAGAAGCATGCTTATATATTTTGTATGACTCTATTACCCCAACGCGATGGGGAAGGTCACTAGGCCCCTTTTCACCATAGGAACATAGGAAGCCATTGTACAAGTCCCACCTCCAAATGAGGGGGGTTGTTGTACTCAATATCAACATTATCAACATTATCAATATCATCATCATTATCAATATACGGGCAGTCATAATGGGCATTCAATTTATGTTTTCATGTTTTTCAAAATATAATATAGAAAAATAGAAGACTAATCATAGGGAACAATAGCTCATCCAAATAACTAGCCAAGCATACGGTCAAGAGATACATAAAAGTATCTTCAATACAATCAAGGAGGAGTTATATAAATAGCGTACCTTTCACCGAAGATTTCAAGTATAAATCACGAGTAATAGGTCGATCCTTCGAGTTAGATCCTAAAACATAATATTTGGATCAAGGGTCAAGACCAAGATATTTGGATATCATGTTGCAAAATTCTAGATTAGGGTTTCACTTTCCTAGGTCAACCTTAGGGTTAGGTCATCCACTTATGATCAACCAATATATCAATTTGTCCAACATTATTTCAAATGTCAAGTATTTTCGAGTGTGAATGACTTTCCTAGGTTTTCTAGGTACATGTGTTAACCCTAATTATCCTAGTCCATATGCAAGTTCAAAAATCGAGTCTTTTGATCATTATCAAGTTCTAACATCATTTGGGTTCAAGATTAGATCAAGTTCTAATAAGTATTAAGAGTAGATCAGAGATCAACTTTTAGGTAAAAAGATCAAGATATGCCACAAGATTTAGATCAATCATATTGTTAATATGTCATCATTATATTCAAGATTAAATCAAGTCAACAAATATAGATCTAGATCATTAATGGGTCAAGTATGATTTTATATCCTCAATATGAATATTAGAGTCAAGAATTAGGGTTTTCAGTGGTTTAGTCAATATTAACCATCAACAGAGTCATTTAGACAATTTACATAAGCAAGAGATCACGATTTAGGTATATCAGTGAGCATCGTTTGTAATCAGGTTTCAAAAGTATTTTTAATGGATTCAATAGATTTTTCTGATCAAGATTGACTACTTATTCATCATTTTTGGAGTTACGACGCAATTTCTATGATTTAATCAAGATATGAGTATTAATTACAATTTCGAGTAGACAGGGATATAAATACCTTACTTGTGAAAAAGGGAAGCCGTTGGATGTGCAATGAATCATCCATATGAACCATGTGAGCTAGGCGACTCACTGTTTGGGAGCCTGGTTCAGGCCTTTGATTGGCCGGTTCAATCTCTAATAATTGGTTCAAATGTGATTGGCTTGGGTTCTTTTGGACCGGCGGGTTTGGGGCACTTTCCCCCCTTCGTTCAGTATCCACGCACGAGAAGCAGATGCGGTGGACAACTCATCGGCTTGGAAGCTAACTGGAGCAGGAGTGGATGAGGGAGTCAACCAAGGTGCCGCCCAATTAGGCCTCATTCTCGCGAACTGGAAGAGCGCCTTAGGTGGTGGTCCAACGCTGCTAGAAGGAAAAGCCCAACCTGGGCTATGCGGCGGCACCGCGGCGGTGCTGCTTGGAGCAGGTGGAGATCGGGGATGTTTTGGAGGAGCTCGAGATTGAGGGAGTGAGCAAGGAAGGGTCCCGTAGCTTCCCGTGAAGATTGCGAGCACGAGGGGCCTTTTATATAGCACTAGGACTAGGGTTTGCATTGGGTAGGACCTGGGTCAAGGGCAGGGCCGCCGGAGTGAGACAGAGAGGTGAAGATCTCGTTTTACCGGCTGAAGCAAGCAGTAAATGAGGTCAAAGTAGGGCTGGACTAATTCGTATTTGCGAGAGGATCAATATGGCTCGCTTTGATTTTTGAAACAACGTCAAGAGCGGCAGATTGGCCATTAAGGCCGAGTTGTCTCATCCCCGCAATCAACGGGAGGTAGAAGACAAACCCACAGCTGTTGGATCGAGGCCCTGATCCGTGGGTCTCAGATCTGAGGGTTGGGGTTCGCCCCCTCCTTTTGCAATGGATCAGTGACGTGGAAAAGTCCATAAAAAGGGCAATAAAAAGGCATTTTCAATGCATTAACTTCAAGAAATCGTAGTAATTTGTAGGAATGTCTAAATGTTCTCAAATTTGGACCAAAGCTTCACCCAAATGTGCAGAATATCTAGAAAAAGTTTGAGAACCAAATTATGAGGTTTGATAGATCAATTTGTTTATTTGTACAATGTGATGAATAAATCCAATTTGAAGTGTTATAATGTGTATAAAATCCACATTGGTCACCATATCTTGGATTTGAGTCTCAATAATGATTATGAAGATAAGAAAAAATAATTTGGGACCATTAGTAGGTACAAAGAGGGCAAAAGAGTAATTATCTCATTATTTTGCTAAAATCGACTTTGTCACATCCTTCCCTCCTTAAAAAGGAATTTTGTCCCCAAAATTCAAAATATCCTCAAAAATTGATATTATTCAACCTAAGTCATTTCCTCAAATACTGGGGTATCCTCAAGTATAAAATCAAAATCATGTCCTCAACTTCAATTAGTTCAAAAAATCACAATTGAGTTTCCATGTTCCATATCATAATCAACTCGATACTAACATTATTTCATCATCGAGCAATAGGGTTCAAAGTCAGTGCATATATAGTCCAAAGTCATCATATGAGTCATAAATATGGAAAACATCATATTGATCACAAATTTGGACATATCATATATTAGGTCAAACAAAAGAGTTCACGTGTACAAGGTGACTTTCAATCCCAATATCTCAGGGTCCTAGCTTCTCCATTGGCCTAGGTGGGGTTATACATCCATGATTTGAGATTTCACATTTCAACATTCCAAGACAACATCATACTTTCAATATCATCATTTCGAGCTCAAATTCAATGGGAAAGTCCCCACCCTAGTCCTAATGAGAGCAAAACCCTAATTCATAAATCGAGAGGGTCAAAAATCATCATAATTTCAAAATTTTCAGGATTTGGGATATTGAAGTCATTAATCATATATCTCAATGTCCAAATAGTGTGATCATAGGATTTGTAGATTCATAATCATAAGTCACAAGTCCATTTATCAATATCAAGAGTTGAGATTTTAGACATCATAAGTCATAGATCCTCAATTTTTTTGAAGCTAGGGTTTAGATTCCTATTTAGACTTTTAGGGGAGATCACTCATCCATATTCAATTTTGAGCAACATTATTCAATATTCTAGCAACATATCATAATTTCACTATCATTTTTCCAAGGTTGATGAATGATCTAGAGCTAGGTCTATCTAGGAAATAAACCACAGGCTATAGTCAACATTGTCATATTTATAAATCATTATCAAGTCAATATTCAAGATCGAGTATTAACCATGGGTTCAACCTATTAGGCTTAGGTCAACCAGTCTAAAATGGGTGAAATGATATACCTTTCCAGACTCTAAATAATCAACAATATGAAAATATAGAGGTAGTCAAAATAGGGATGTGACCTCGGTTAGGGGAGTCATGAGTCAACTACTACCCTAATCCAGTACATTACCTACATTAGTCATTATCAACTGAACTTATTAAAATAGGGAGAGTATCAATGATCAAATCATATATATCAAGGTCATAAGATCAAAATTTAAGATGATAGGGCAATAATGTCAAGTTTTTACAAAGTCACATTAATATTTGCATTCCTCTCCTTTAATGATCAAGGTAGTGATATAATTTGAAAAATCAAGGATTTGAATTGGCATTCGAGGAATTAGAGAATAGCAGTGAAAAATCTAGGTCCATTATCATCATATTAAAATTAAGATTGCAAAAAGCATCAATGGTCAATAGGGAAACGACCTTTTGCATCATGGTCTTACATCATGATTTTGTGAGTCCTAAGCTTAGTCACTTGATGGCTTAGTCCTGATATGTATCAAATAGGGTATAAGTTTTTCTTAACTATGTTTGAGGTTTAATCAATAATAGGACAACATGGACATTAATCAAATCGAGACCTCATCAACAATGAGGTATAAGGTATAAGTAATCCTTATTTCACCATATCATAATTTGTATCATTTACCTCAAACATAGTAAGCATGTAGTCTAGCTTTAATTAAATCGAGTTTGCAATTAGGGTCATCATGAGTATTTGATTTCAAAATTAATTGATCAAAATCGAGTTTTCAATTTCAGGTCAGATCATGGTATCATTTTTCATGATTTAGCAATATTCATTTTCCCATGCATAAGCTACCCATAATCGAGACATCATGTGGTGAAAGGTCATGAGAAGGACCACATGATGAGATGAGAAGACTACCTAATCTTCATCTACATGGGTGGCTTAGGATTGTCCTTAAAGAAGAGATGAGATGCTGGAAGACTCTCTAAAGTTTCACAAGAGAACCTTTAGGTCCAGTTCTGGATCAATAGAGGCCAGGTAGAGCGGGGGATCTCAACCACCGTGAAGACGGATAGGAGAAATTATGCCAGAACCCCGAGCCTAGACACCTCAATTTTCACCATTATAGACTTTAAGGTTTCTTGGGTGTAAGAGACCTGAGAAATTATTTACTTAAAGTATATGAGAGTGTGTAAGCTCTGATACCAACTGTCACAGAACCTTTCTTACCCCAATCCCAATCCTACTGCCGAAACAGTAGAAAAAGGATTGAAGCGCCCGTCCCTGAGTGGCCCCGTAGGATCTAACACACTGGCATATACAATAAGAAATAAATAACTCAAAAATTTGGATAATTAAGAACAAACTAACCCAATATGGAGATATATCCAATTTGTCTTTGTCATCAGAGTATATGAGTGCGGAAGCGATCATATTCAGTTTTCCATGTATATTACCTAAAATCAAGAAAATCAAGACACAATCATGCAATTGCACGGTACGCTATCAAAATCAAGTAAAACGATTTATAACAAAATAGTATGCTTGGCAGGACTTATATATCAAAGAATAATAAGCAATTTGCAAATCCAACATTTATTCGACAAGTTTTTCAAGCAATTCAACTTTTATTACGAGTTCCCATTATGCTGTAATTCAAGAAGCATGCTTATATATTTTGTATGACTCTATTACCCCAACGCGATGGGGAAGGTCACTAGGCCCCTTTTCACCATAGGAACATAGGAAGCCATTGTACAAGTCCCACCTCCAAATGAGGGGGGTTGTTGTACTCAATATCAACATTATCAACATTATCAATATCATCATCATTATCAATATACGAGCAGTCATAATGGGCATTCAATTTATGTTTTCATGTTTTTCAAAATATAATATAGAAAAAACAGAAGACTAATCATAGGGAACAATAGCTCATCCAAATAACTAGCCAAGCATACGGTCAAGAGATGCATAAAAGTATCTTCAATACAATCAAGGAGGAGTTATATAAATAGCGTACCTTTCACCGAAGATTTCAAGTATAAATCACGAGTAATAGGTCGATCCTTCGAGTTAGATCCTAAAACATAATATTTGGATCAAGGGTCAAGACCAAGATATTTGGATATCATGTTGCAATATTCTAGATTAGGGTTTCACTTTCCTAGGTCAACCTTAGGGTTAGGTCATCCACTTATGATCAACCAATATATCAATTTGTCCAACATTATTTCAAATGTCAAGTATTTTCGAGTGTGAATGACTTTCCTAGGTTTTCTAGGTACATGTGTTAACCCTAATTATCCTAGTCCATATGCAAGTTCAAAAATCGAGTCTTTCGATCATTATCAAGTTCTAACATCATTTGGGTTCAAGATTAGATCAAGTTCTAATAAGTATTAAGAGTAGATCAGAGATCAACTTTTAGGTAAAAAGATCAAGATATGCCACAAGATTTAGATCAATCATATTGTTAATATGTCATCATTATATTCAAGATTAAATCAAGTCAACAAATATAGATCTAGATCATTAATGGGTCAAGTATGATTTTATATCCTCAATATGAATATTAGAGTCAAGAATTAGGGTTTTCAGTGGTTTAGTCAATATTAACCATCAACAGAGTCATTTAGACAATTTACATAAGCAAGAGATCAAGATTTAGGTATATCAGTGAGCATCGTTTGTAATCAGGTTTCAAAAGTATTTTTAATGGATTCAATAGATTTTTCTGATCAAGATTGACTACTTATTCATCATTTTTGGAGTTACAACGCAATTTCTATGATTTAATCAAGATATGAGTATTAATTACAATTTCGAGTAGACAGGGATATAAATACCTTACTTGTGAAAAAGGGAAGCCGTTGGATGTGCAATGAATCATCCAGATCGAACCATGTGAGCTAGGCGACTCACTGTTTGGGAGCCTGGTTCAGGCCTTTGATTGGCCGGTTCAATCTCTAATAACTGGTTCAAATGTGATTGGCTTGGGTTCTTTTGGACCGGCGGGTTTGGGGCACTTTCCCCCCTTCGTTCAGTATCCACGCACGAGAAGCAGATGCGGTGGACAACTCATCGGCTTGGAAGCTAACTGGAGTAGGAGTGGATGAGGGAGTCAACCAAGGTGCCGCCCAAATAGGCCTCATTCTCGCGAACTGGAAGAGCGCCTTAGGTGGTGGTCCAACACTGCTAGAAGGAAAAGCCCAACCTGGGCTATGCGGCAGCACCGCGGCGGTGCTGCTTGGAGCAGGTGGAGATCGGGGATGTTTTGGAGGAGCTCGAGATTGAGGGAGTGAGCAAGGAAGGGTCTCGTAGCTTCCCGTGAAGATTGCGAGCACGAGGGGCCTTTTATATAGCAGTAGGACTATGGTTTGCATTGGGTAGGACCTGGGTCAAGGGCAGGGCCGCCGGAGTGAGACAGAGAGGCGAAGATCTCGTTTTACCGGCTGAAGCGAGCAGTAAATGAGGTCAAAGTAGGGCTGGACTAATTCGTATTTGCGAGAGGAGCAATATGGCTCGCTTTGATTTTTGAAACAACATCAAGAGCGGGAGATTGGCCATTAAGGCCGAGTTGTCTCATCCCCGCAATCAACGGGAGGTAGAAGACAAACCCACAGCTGTTGGATCGAGGCCCTGATCCGTGGGTCTCAGATCTGAGGGTTGGGGTTCGCCCCCTCCTTTTGCAATGGATCAGTGACGTGGAAAAGTCCATAAAAAGGGCAATAAAAAGGCATTTTCAATGCATTAACTTCAAGAAATCGTAGTAATTCGTAGGAATGTCTAAATGTTCTCAAATTTTGACCAAAGCTTCAGCCAAATGTGCAGAATATCTAGAAAAAGTTTGAGAACCAAATTATGAGGTTTGATAGATCAATTTATTTATTTGTACAATGTGATGAATAAATCCAATTTGAAGTGTTATAATGTGTATAAAATCCACATTGGTCACCATATCTTGGATTTGAGTCTCAATAATGATTATGAAGATAAGAAAAAATAATTTGGGACCATTAGTAGGTACAAAGAGGGCAAAAGAGTAATTATCTCATTATTTTGCTAAATCGACTTTGTCACATCCTTCCCTCCTTAAAAAGGAATTTTGTCCCCAAAATTCAAAATATCCTCAAAAATTGATATTATTCAACCTAAGTCATTTCCTCAAATACTGGGGTATCCTCAAGTATAAAATCAAAATCATGTCCTCAACTTCAATTAGTTCAAAAAATCACAATTGAGTTTCCATGTTCCATATCATAATCAACTCGGTACTAACATTATTTCATCATCGAGCAATAGGGTTCAAAGTCAGTGCATATATAGTCCAAAGTCATCATATGAGTCATAAATATGGAAAACATCATATTGATCACAAATTTGGACATATCATATATTAGGTCAAACAAAAGAGTTCACGTGTACAAGGTGACTTTCAATCCCAATATCTCAGGGTCCTAGCTTCTCCATTGGCCTAGGTGGGGTTATACATCCATGATTTGAGATTTCACATTTCAACATTCCAAGACAACATCATACTTTCAATATCATCATTTCGAGCTCAAATTCAATGGGAAAGTCCCCACCCTAGTCCTAATGAGAGCAAAACCCTAATTCATAAATCGAGAGGGTAAAAAATCATCATAATTTCAAAATTTTCAGGATTTGGGATATTGAAGTCATTAATCATATATCTCAATGTCCAAATAGTGTGATCATAGGATTTGTAGATTCATAATCATAAGTCACAAGTCCATTTATCAATATCAAGAGTTGAGATTTTAGACATCATAAGTCATAGATCCTCAATTTTTTTGAAGCTAGGGTTTAGATTCCTATTTAGACTTTTAGGGGAGATCACTCATCCATATTCAATTTTGAGCAACATTATTCAATATTCGAGCAACATATCATAATTTCACTATCATGTTTCCAAGGTTGATGAATGATCTAGAGCTAGGTCTATCTAGGAAATAAACCACAGGCTATAGTCAACATTGTCATATTTATAAATCATTATCAAGTCAATATTCAAGATCGAGTATTAACCATGGGTTCAACCTATTAGGCTTAGGTCAACCAATCTAAAATGGGTGAAATGATATACCTTTCCAGACTCTAAATAATCAACAATATGAAAATATAGAGGTAGTCAAAATAGGGATGTGACCTCGGTTAGGGGAGTCATGAGTCAACTACTACCCTAATCCAGTACATTACCTACATTAGTCATTATCAACTGAACTTATTAAAATAGGGAGAGTATCAATGATCAAATCATATATATCAAGGTCATAAGATCAAAATTCAAGATGATAGGGCAATAATGTCAAGTTTTTACAAAGTCACATTAATATTTGCATTCCTCTCCTTTAATGATCAAGGTAGTGATATAATTTGAAAAATCAAGGATTTGAATTGGCATTCGAGGAATTAGAGAATAGTAGTGAAAAATCTAGGTCCATTATCATCATATTAAAATTAAGATTGCAAAAAGCATCAATGGTCAATAGGGAAACGACCTTTTGCATCATGGTCTTACATCATGATTTTGTGAGTCCTAAGCTTAGTCACTTGATGGCTTAGTCCTGATATGTATCAAATAGGGTATAAGTTTTTCTTAACTATGTTTGAGGTTTAATCAATAATAGGACAACATGGACATTAATCAAATCGAGACCTCATCAACAATGAGGTATAAGGTATAAGTAATCCTTATTTCACCATATCATAATTTGTATCATTTACCTCAAACATAGTAAGCATGTAGTCTAGCTTTAATTAAATCGAGTTTGCAATTAGGGTCATCATGAGTATTTGATTTCAAAATTAATTGATCAAAATCGAGTTTTCAATTTCAGGTCAGATCATGGTATCATTTTTCATGATTTAGCAATATTCATTTTCCCATGCATAAGCTACCCATAATCGAGACATCATGTGGTGAAAGGTCATGAGAAGGACCACATGATGAGATGAGAAGACTACCTAATCTTCATCTACATGGGTGGCTTAGGATTGTCCTTAAAGAAGAGATGAGATGCTGGAAGACTCTCTAAAGTTTCACAAGAGAACCTTTAGGTCAAGTTCTGGATCAATAGAGGCCAGGTAGAGCGGGGGATCTCAACCACCGTGAAGACGGATAGGAGAAATTATGCCAGAACCCCAAGCCTAGACACCTCAATTTTCACCATTATAGACTTTAAGGTTTCTTGGGTGTAAGAGACCTGAGAAATTATTTACTTAAAGTATATGAGAGTGTGTAAGCTCTGATACCAACTGTCACGGAACCGTTCTTACCCCAATCCCAATCCTACTGCCGAAACAGTAGAAAAAGGATTGAAGCGCCCGTCCCTGAGTGGCCCCGTAGGATCTAACACACTGGCATATACAATAAGAAATAAATAACTCAAAATTTTGGATAATTAAGAACAAACTAACCCAATATGGAGATATATCCAATTTGTCTTTGTCATCAGAGTATATGAGTGCGGAAGCGATCATATTCAGTTTTCCATGTATATTGCCTAAAGTCAAGAAAATCAAGACACAATCATGCAATTGCACGGTACGCTATCAAAATCAAGTAAAACGATTTATAACAAAATAGTATGCTTGGCAGGACTTATATATCAAAGAATAATAAGCAATTTGCAAATCCAACATTTATTCGACAAGTTTTTCAAGCAATTCAACTTTTATTACGAGTTCCCATTATGCTGTAATTCAAGAAGCATGCTTATATATTTTGTATGACTCTATTACCCCAACGCGATGGGGAAGGTCACTAGGCCCCTTTTCACCATAGGAACATAGGAAGCCATTGTACAAGTCCCACCTCCAAATGAGGGGGGTTGTTGTACTCAATATCAACATTATCAACATTATCAATATCATCATCATTATCAATATACGGGCAGTCATAATGGGCATTCAATTTATGTTTTCATGTTTTTCAAAATATAATATAGAAAAACAGAAGACTAATCATAGGGAACAATAGCTCATCCAAATAACTAGCCAAGCATACGGTCAAGAGATACATAAAAGTATCTTTAATACAATCAAGGAGGAGTTATATAAATAGCGTACCTTTCACCGAAGATTTCAAGTATAAATCACGAGTAATAGGTCGATCCTTCGAGTTAGATCCTAAAACATAATATTTGGATCAAGGGTCAAGACCAAGATATTTGGATATCATGTTGCAATATTCTAGATTAGGGTTTCACTTTCCTAGGTCAACCTTAGGGTTAGGTCATCCACTTATGATCAACCAATATATCAATTTGTCCAACATTATTTCAAATGTCAAGTATTTTCGAGTGTGAATGACTTTCCTAGGTTTTCTAGGTACATGTGTTAACCCTAATTATCCTAGTCCATATGCAAGTTCAAAAATCGAGTCTTTCGATCATTATCAAGTTCTAACATCATTTGGGTTCAAGATTAGATCAAGTTCTAATAAGTATTAAGAGTAGATCAGAGATCAACTTTTAGGTAAAAAGATCAAGATATGCCACAAGATTTAGATCAATCATATTGTTAATATGTCATCATTATATTCAAGATTAAATCAAGTCAACAAATATAGATCTAGATCATTAATGGGTCAAGTATGATTTTATATCCTCAATATGAATATTAGAGTCAAGAATTAGGGTTTTCAGTGGTTTAGTCAATATTAACCATCAACAGAATCATTTAGACAATTTACATAAGCAAGAGATCAAGATTTAGGTATATCAGTGAGCATCGTTTGTAATCAGGTTTCAAAAGTATTTTTAATGGATTCAATAGATTTTTCTGATCAAGATTGACTACTTATTCATCATTTTTGGAGTTACGACGCAATTTCTATGATTTAATCAAGATATGAGTATTAATTACAATTTCGAGTAGACAGGGATATAAATACCTTACTTGTGAAAAAGGGAAGCCGTTGGATGTGCAATGAATCATCCAGATCGAACCATGTGAGCTAGGCGACTCACTGTTTGGGAGCCTGGTTCAGGCCTTTGATTGGCCGGTTCAATCTCTAATAACTGGTTCAAATGTGATTGGCTTGGGTTCTTTTGGACCGGCGGGTTTGGGGCACTTTCCCCCCTTCGTTCAGTATCCACGCACGAGAAGCAGATGTGGTGGACAACTCATCGGCTTGGAAGCTAACTGGAGCAGGAGTGGATGAGGGAGTCAACCAAGGTGCCGCCCAAATAGGCCTCATTCTCGCGAACTGGAAGAGCGCCTTAGGTGGTGGTCCAACGCTGCTAGAAGGAAAAGCCCAACCTGGGCTATGCGGCAGCACCGCGGCGGTGCTGCTTGGAGCAGGTGGAGATCGGGGATGTTTTGGAGGAGCTCGAGATTGAGGGAGTGAGCAAGGAAGGGTCCCGTAGCTTCCCGTGAAGATTGCGAGCACGAGGGGCCTTTTATATAGCAGTAGGACTAGGGTTTGCATTGGGTAGGACCTGGGTCAAGGGCAGGGCCGCCGGAGTGAGACAGAGAGGCGAAGATCTCGTTTTACCGGCTGAAGCGAGCAGTAAATGAGGTCAAAGTAGGGCTGGACTAATTCGTATTTGCGAGAGGAGCAATATGGCTCGCTTTGATTTTTGAAACAACGTCAAGAGCGGGAGATTGGCCATTAAGGCCGAGTTGTCTCATCCCCGCAATCAACGGGAGGTAGAAGACAAACCCACAGCTGTTGGATCGAGGCCCTGATCCGTGGGTCTCAGATCTGAGGGTTGGGGTTCGCCCCCTCCTTTTGCAATGGATCAGTGACGTGGAAAAGTCCATAAAAAGGGCAATAAAAAGGCATTTTCAATGCATTAACTTCAATAAATCGTAGTAATTCGTAGGAATGTCTAAATGTTCTCAAATTTTGACCAAAGCTTCACCCAAATGTGCAGAATATCTAGAAAAAGTTTGAGAACCAAATTATGAGGTTTGATAGATCAATTTGTTTATTTGTACAATGTGATGAATAAATCCAATTTGAAGTGTTATAATGTGTATAAAATCCACATTGGTCACCATATCTTGGATTTGAGTCTCAATAATGATTATGAAGATAAGAAAAAATAATTTGGGACCATTAGTAGGTACAAAGAGGGAAAAAGAGTAATTATCTCATTATTTTGCTAAATCGACTTTGTCACATCCTTCCCTCCTTAAAAAGGAATTTTGTCCCCAAAATTCAAAATATCCTCAAAAATTGATATTATTCAACCTAAGTCATTTCCTCAAATAATGGGGTATCCTCAAGTATAAAATCAAAATCATGTCCTCAACTTCAATTAGTTCAAAAAATCACAATTGAGTTTCCATGTTCCATATCATAATCAACTCGGTACTAACATTATTTCATCATCGAGCAATAGGGTTCAAAGTCAGTGCATATATAGTCCAAAGTCATCATATGAGTCATAAATATGGAAAACATCATATTGATCACAAATTTGGACATATCATATATTAGGTCAAACAAAAGAGTTCACGTGTACAAGGTGACTTTCAATCCCAATATCTCAGGGTCCTAGCTTCTCCATTGGCCTAGGTGGGGTTATACATCCATGATTTGAGATTTCACATTTCAACATTCCAAGACAACATCATACTTTCAATATCATCATTTCGAGCTCAAATTCAATGGGAAAGTCCCCACCCTAGTCCTAATGAGAGCAAAACCCTAATTCATAAATCGAGAGGGTCAAAAATCATCATAATTTCAAAATTTTCAGGATTTGGGATATTGAAGTCATTAATCATATATCTCAATGTCCAAATAGTGTGATCATAGGATTTGTAGATTCATAATCATAAGTCACAAGTCCATTTATCAATATCAAGAGTTGAGATTTTAGACATCATAAGTCATAGATCCTCAATTTTTTTGAAGCTGGGGTTTAGATTCCTATTTAGACTTTTAGGGGAGATCACTCATCCATATTCAATTTTGAGCAACATTATTCAATATTCGAGCAACATATCATAATTTCACTATCATGTTTCCAAGGTTGATGAATGATCTAGAGCTAGGTCTATCTAGGAAATAAACCACAGGCTATAGTCAACATTGTCATATTTATAAATCATTATCAAGTCAATATTCAAGATCGAGTATTAACCATGGGTTCAACCTATTAGGCTTAGGTCAACCAATCTAAAATGGGTGAAATGATATACCTTTCCAGACTCTAAATAATCAACAATATGAAAATATAGAGGTAGTCAAAATAGGGATGTGACCTCGGTTAGGGGAGTCATGAGTCAACTACTACCCTAATCCAGTACATTACCTACATTAGTCATTATCAACTGAACTTATTAAAATAGGGAGAGTATCAATGATCAAATCATATATATCAAGGTCATAAGATCAAAATTCAAGATGATAGGGCAATAATGTCAAGTTTTTACAAAGTCACATTAATATTTGCATTCCTCTCCTTTAATGATCAAGGTAGTGATATAATTTGAAAAATCAAGGATTTGAATTGGCATTCGAGGAATTAGAGAATAGTAGTGAAAAATCTAGGTCCATTATCATCATATTAAAATTAAGATTGCAAAAAGCATCAATGGTCAATAGGGAAACGACCTTTTGCATCATGGTCTTACATCATGATTTTGTGAGTCCTAAGCTTAGTCACTTGATGGCTTAGTCCTGATATGTATCAAATAGGGTATAAGTTTTTCTTAACTATGTTTGAGGTTTAATCAATAATAGGACAACATGGACATTAATCAAATCGAGACCTCATCAACAATGAGGTATAAGGTATAAGTAATCCTTATTTCACCATATCATAATTTATATCATTTACCTCAAACATAGTAAGCATGTAGTCTAGCTTTAATTAAATCGAGTTTGCAATTAGGGTCATCATGAGTATTTGATTTCAAAATTAATTGATCAAAATCGAGTTTTCAATTTCAGGTCAGATCATGGTATCATTTTTCATGATTTAGCAATATTCATTTTCCCATGCATAAGCTACCCATAATCGAGACATCATGTGGTGAAAGGTCATGAGAAGGACCACATGATGAGATGAGAAGACTACCTAATCTTCATCTACATGGGTGGCTTAGGATTGTCCTTAAAGAAGAGATGAGATGCTGGAAGACTCTCTAAAGTTTCACAAGAGAACCTTTAGGTCCAGTTCTGGATCAATAGAGGCCAGGTAGAGCGGGGGATCTCAACCACCGTGAAGACGGATAGGAGAAATTATGCCAGAACCCCAAGCCTAGACACCTCAATTTTCACCATTATAGACTTTAAGGTTTCTTGGGTGTAAGAGACCTGAGAAATTATTTACTTAAAGTATATGAGAGTGTGTAAGCTCTGATACCAACTGTCACGGAACCGTTCTTACCCCAATCCCAATCCTACTGCCGAAACAGTAGAAAAAGGATTGAAGCGCCCGTCCCTGAGTGGCCCCGTAGGATCTAACACACTGGCATATACAATAAGAAATAAATAACTCAAAATTTTGGATAATTAAGAACAAACTAACCCAATATGGAGATATATCCAATTTGTCTTTGTCATCAGAGTATATGAGTGCGGAAGCGATCATATTCAGTTTTCCATGTATATTGCCTAAAGTCAAGAAAATCAAGACACAATCATGCAATTGCACGGTACGCTATCAAAATCAAGTAAAACGATTTATAACAAAATAGTATGCTTGGCAGGACTTATATATCAAAGAATAATAAGCAATTTGCAAATCCAACATTTATTCGACAAGTTTTTCAAGCAATTCAACTTTTATTACGAGTTCCCATTATGCTGTAATTCAAGAAGCATGCTTATATATTTTGTATGACTCTATTACCCCAACGCGATGGGGAAGGTCACTAGGCCCCTTTTCACCATAGGAACATAGGAAGCCATTGTACAAGTCCCACCTCCAAATGAGGGGGGTTGTTGTACTCAATATCAACATTATCAACATTATCAATATCATCATCATTATCAATATACGGGCAGTCATAATGGGCATTCAATTTATGTTTTCATGTTTTTCAAAATATAATATAGAAAAACAGAAGACTAATCATAGGGAACAATAGCTCATCCAAATAACTAGCCAAGCATACGGTCAAGAGATACATAAAAGTATCTTTAATACAATCAAGGAGGAGTTATATAAATAGCGTACCTTTCACCGAAGATTTCAAGTATAAATCACGAGTAATAGGTCGATCCTTCGAGTTAGATCCTAAAACATAATATTTGGATCAAGGGTCAAGACCAAGATATTTGGATATCATGTTGCAATATTCTAGATTAGGGTTTCACTTTCCTAGGTCAACCTTAGGGTTAGGTCATCCACTTATGATCAACCAATATATCAATTTGTCCAACATTATTTCAAATGTCAAGTATTTTCGAGTGTGAATGACTTTCCTAGGTTTTCTAGGTACATGTGTTAACCCTAATTATCCTAGTCCATATGCAAGTTCAAAAATCGAGTCTTTCGATCATTATCAAGTTCTAACATCATTTGGGTTCAAGATTAGATCAAGTTCTAATAAGTATTAAGAGTAGATCAGAGATCAACTTTTAGGTAAAAAGATCAAGATATGCCACAAGATTTAGATCAATCATATTGTTAATATGTCATCATTATATTCAAGATTAAATCAAGTCAACAAATATAGATCTAGATCATTAATGGGTCAAGTATGATTTTATATCCTCAATATGAATATTAGAGTCAAGAATTAGGGTTTTCAGTGGTTTAGTCAATATTAACCATCAACAGAGTCATTTAGACAATTTACATAAGCAAGAGATCAAGATTTAGGTATATCAGTGAGCATCGTTTGTAATCAGGTTTCAAAAGTATTTTTAATGGATTCAATAGATTTTTCTGATCAAGATTGACTACTTATTCATCATTTTTGGAGTTACGACGCAATTTCTATGATTTAATCAAGATATGAGTATTAATTACAATTTCGAGTAGACAGGGATATAAATACCTTACTTGTGAAAAAGGGAAGCCGTTGGATGTGCAATGAATCATCCAGATCGAACCATGTGATCTAGGCGACTCACTGTTTGGGAGCCTGGTTCAGGCCTTTGATTGGCCGGTTCAATCTCTAATAATTGGTTCAAATGTGATTGGCTTGGGTTCTTTTGGACCGGCGGGTTTGGGGCACTTTCCCCCCTTCGTTCAGTATCCACGCACGAGAAGCAGATGTGGTGGACAACTCATCGGCTTGGAAGCTAACTGGAGCAGGAGTGGATGAGGGAGTCAACCAAGGTGCCGCCCAAATAGGCCTCATTCTCGCGAACTGGAAGAGCGCCTTAGGTGGTGGTCCAACGCTGCTAGAAGGAAAAGCCCAACCTGGGCTATGCGGCAGCACCGCGGCGGTGCTGCTTGGAGCAGGTGGAGATCGGGGATGTTTTGGAGGAGCTCGAGATTGAGGGAGTGAGCAAGGAAGGGTCCCGTAGCTTCCCGTGAAGATTGCGAGCACGAGGGGCCTTTTATATAGCAGTAGGACTAGGGTTTGCATTGGGTAGGACCTGGGTCAAGGGCAGGGTCGCCGGAGTGAGACAGAGAGGCGAAGATCTCGTTTTACCGGCTGAAGCGAGCAGTAAATGAGGTCAAAGTAGGGCTGGACTAATTCGTATTTGCGAGAGGAGCAATATGGCTCGCTTTGATTTTTGAAACAACGTCAAGAGCGGGAGATTGGCCATTAAGGCCGAGTTGTCTCATCCCCGCAATCAACGGGAGGTAGAAGACAAACCCACAGCTGTTGGATCGAGGCCCTGATCCGTGGGTCTCAGATCTGAGGGTTGGGGTTCGCCCCCTCCTTTTGCAATGGATCAGTGACGTGGAAAAGTCCATAAAAAGGGCAATAAAAAGGCATTTTCAATGCATTAACTTCAAGAAATCGTAGTAATTCGTAGGAATGTCTAAATGTTCTAAAATTTTGACCAAAGCTTCACCCAAATGTGCAGAATATCTAGAAAAAGTTTGAGAACCAAATTATGAGGTTTGATAGATCAATTTGTTTATTTTTACAATGTGATGAATAAATCCAATTTGAAGTGTTATAATGTGTATAAAATCCACATTGGTCACCATATCTTGGATTTGAGTCTCAATAATGATTATGAAGATAAGAAAAAATAATTTGGGACCATTAGTAGGTACAAAGAGGGCAAAAGAGTAATTATCTCATTATTTTGCTAAATCGACTTTGTCACATCCTTCCCTCCTTAAAAAGGAATTTTGTCCCCAAAATTCAAAATATCCTCAAAAATTGATATTATTCAACCTAAGTCATTTCCTCAAATAATGGGGTATCCTCAAGTATAAAATCAAAATCATGTCCTCAACTTCAATTAGTTCAAAAAATCACAATTGAGTTTCCATGTTCCATATCATAATCAACTCGGTACTAACATTATTTCATCATCGAGCAATAGGGTTCAAAGTCAGTGCATATATAGTCCAAAGTCATCATATGAGTCATAAATATGGAAAACATCATATTGATCACAAATTTGGACATATCATATATTAGGTCAAACAAAAGAGTTCACGTGTACAAGGTGACTTTCAATCCCAATATCTCAGGGTCCTAGCTTCTCCATTGGCCTAGGTGGGGTTATACATCCATGATTTGAGATTTCACATTTCAACATTCCAAGACAACATCATACTTTCAATATCATCATTTCGAGCTCAAATTCAATGGGAAAGTCCCCACCCTAGTCCTAATGAGAGCAAAACCCTAATTCATAAATCGAGAGGGTCAAAAATCATCATAATTTCAAAATTTTCAGGATTTGGGATATTGAAGTCATTAATCATATATCTCAATGTCCAAATAGTGTGATCATAGGATTTGTAGATTCATAATCATAAGTCACAAGTCCATTTATCAATATCAAGAGTTGAGATTTTAGACATCATAAGTCATAGATCCTCAATTTTTTTGAAGCTGGGGTTTAGATTCCTATTTAGACTTTTAGGGGAGATCACTCATCCATATTCAATTTTGAGCAACATTATTCAATATTCGAGCAACATATCATAATTTCACTATCATGTTTCCAAGGTTGATGAATGATCTAGAGCTAGGTCTATCTAGGAAATAAACCACAGGCTATAGTCAACATTGTCTTATTTATAAATCATTATCAAGTCAATATTCAAGATCGAGTATTAACCATGGGTTCAACCTATTAGGCTTAGGTCAACCAATCTAAAATGGGTGAAATGATATACCTTTCCAGACTCCCGTGTGATCTAGGCGACTCACTGTTTGGGAGCCTGGTTCAGGCCTTTGATTGGCCGGTTCAATCTCTAATAACTGGTTCAAATGTGATTGGCTTGGGTTCTTTTGGACCGGCGGGTTTGGGGCACTTTCCCCCCTTCGTTCAGTATCCACGCACGAGAAGCAGATGTGGTGGACAACTCATCGGCTTGGAAGCTAACTGGAGCAGGAGTGGATGAGGGAGTCAACCAAGGTGCCGCACAAATAGGCCTCATTCTCGCGAACTGGAAGAGCGCCTTAGGTGGTGGTCCAACGCTGCTAGAAGGAAAAGCCCAACCTGGGCTATGCGGCGGCACCGCGGCGGTGCTGCTTGGAGCAGGTGGAGATCGGGGATGTTTTGGAGGAGCTCGAGATTGAGGGAGTGAGCAAGGAAGGGTCCCGTAGCTTCCCGTGAAGATTGCGAGCACGAGGGGCCTTTTATATAGCACTAGGACTAGGGTTTGCATTGGGTAGGACCTGGGTCAAGGGCAGGGCCGCCGGAGTGAGACAGAGAGGCGAAGATCTCATTTTACCGGCTGAAGCGAGCAGTAAATGAGGTCAAAGTAGGGCTGGAATAATTCGTATTTGCGAGAGGAGCAATATGGCTCGCTTTGATTTTTGAAACAACGTCAAGAGCGGGAGATTGGCCATTAAGGCCGAGTTGTCTCATCCCCGCAATCAACGGGAGGTAGAAGACAAACCCACAGCTGTTGGATCGAGGCCCTAATCCGTGGGTCTCAGATCTGAGGGTTGGGGTTCGCCCCCTCCTTTTGCAATGGATCAGTGACGTGGAAAAGTCCATAAAAGGGGCAATAAAAAGGCATTTTCAATGCATTAACTTCAAGAAATCGTAGTAATTCGTAGGAATGTCTAAATGTTCTCAAATTTGGACCAAAGCTTCACCCAAATGTGCAGAATATCTAGAAAAAGTTTGAGAACCAAATTATGAGGTTTGATAGATCAATTTGTTTATTTGTACAATGTGATGAATAAATCCAATTTGAAGTGTTATAATGTGTATAAAATCCACATTGGTCACCATATCTTGGATTTGAGTCTCAATAATGATTATGAAGATAAGAAAAAATAATTTGGGACCATTAGTAGGTACAAAGAGGGCAAAAGAGTAATTATCTCATTATTTTGCTAAAATCGACTTTGTCACATGATGTTATTAGAGGTCCTAGATGACACAATAGTTTTAGCCATGGCAATTTGTAATAGATTTTGTAAAAGGTTTACTAAATTCAAAGGAGTACAATGATAGATGTCTACTCAATGGGCCGACTAGATAATGGCCTTTACAACTAAGTAAAACAAAAAGAGATGGCCGACTAGATAAAGGCCATAAACTAAAGCAAATACATGCAAAACATAAAAATGCAAAATAAAGCAAATAAGGGAAAAGATAGGGGGTGGAATAGAATCGCACCACCCACCTCTACCCTAGACTTAGAATTTTTTTGGTCTTGAGAACAACCTAAATCAGAGATGGAGGGAAGAAAAATTACTCTGGCAGAGGAAAGTGTCATGATGAAGGGTGGTTGTAGTAGTAATTTCCCAAATATGGGGAGTTGGGGTCAGGGTAGGCATGATGACCCCCATACTCATCATACTGAGGTCTTCTAGCATCATAGTGGCCCTGGTGAAGATGCCATGACTCATGGGAGTGTTTCATCAAATACATATGGTTGAGTTGATAACCTTGATGCTATTGCTCACTCTGGAACTCCTCCAATTGGTTTCAGACCTCCTAGAAGCCATAAGGCTCCTCGAGGCCTTCCTCATTGACCCTACTTCTCCTAGTGTGACTTTGTGAAGCTGGAGGTGGTGGTCCGGTGTCATCACCATGTGCCTCCAAGGAGACACTCCTCCTATGGGTTGTTGACTTAGGTACGTTGTATGTATTAGGATTCTCCAAAAGAAATCACACAATATGCACTGGAAGATCTTATAAGTCAAAAACTAGGTTGGTGGATGTAACCCTAGTATGGAGTGGAAGCTCAACGACAACCTGGGAGTCTTTAAAATGCAAGTAGTAGACTCCATTGGTACCTAGACGGATGAAATTGCACCCCTATAAGTATGCTATGTCAATTAGGTGGTGCTTCATGGTCAATGGTTTGAAAGGGATGTGAGTGTAGGCCAGAAAAAGTACAATATTATTGACCACAAGGCCAATGTAGTAGGGGGAAGAAGTGGTGCGGGTGGGTTGGTGATTGATATGGTCAATCATGGCACATCCTTAATTGTAGGGCTCACTATTCGAAAAACACCATAGTGTATGCAACTCAGAAAGAGTAATGGTTCCCTAAGTACCATCCATGTCAAAGAAGGTGCATGCGAGGATGTGATGGAGGTATTAGACCACCGATTTATGGGTTTTAGATGGCTTCATGCTACTCGGTATCTTGGGTGGAAGCTACATGATGTCCTCCCAGAATTTCTCTACATTGTATATGTCGTGATTGATGTCGTGGTGGAACTCCATGCATTGGGTGAGCTAGTAATCCTCACCATCATCAAGTATCATGGAGGTTAGCTACCTGATAGAGATATCAAAATCTTCACCAAAGACTCCGACCTTGCAGCTAGAGTTTCCCCAATAACTATGGTACCAGAGATAGGTGGTGATGAACTCCAATGTCAGATCACTATATACTGGAGTGACATGATATAGAAAGATGAGTATATGATTCTTCCTTAGGATGTTGTCTACCACCTCGTGAATGCCAATCGAATCAAGGGTGATGCCACATGCCCAACGAGGAAGACAGACACCAATCGTAGTGGTCACCTTGAACCTTTTGTAGTGTGCGACACTAACAAGCTGAGCATAGTTCTCTGAGGTAGGAGCTATGTAGGGTGGATACGGCACGATGGAATCTGAATCACTGTGGGATGCAGATTGTCCTTGCCCAACCACCATGACGGAATCAATCTCATCAATGTCATATTGAATTTATGAGGCCACTATAGGGGATGACTGTGATGGAGTGGATTTTTGAAATCCATAAATCTCCAATAACATATTAGAATCCATATCTTGAGTTATAATGAGAGTTCCAAGTGTTTTAGTAAAGTTGGAATGTTGATTGAAATTTATATAATGATTAAGATCTCTCTTTTTATGCCTTCTTGAGGAATTTAATTGAATGGTCTAACAATTCAGTTTTGGCACCAAATTTATGTACAAGGTACCTTTTGTAGAGAGGAATCTATGGTTAAAATTTGGTGGTAATTGGATGTTCCTAGACGAAGTTATTGAGGTTTGCGCTGATCCAGCGGTAGTGCTCCTTAATCTAAGTGACACACGATTTGGGCAGGTGCATCCGAGAATCCTAGCTTTGGGATGCCATCGGACGGTGGAGAAACCTTCTCCTACCTTGCAGTTACAACCTTGACTGAAGGAAGTGACCATGACATCTCATTTCCCATGGATCGTGGGATTGAACGTGATGATAACCGAGCAGTTAAACTCACCTCCTCCCAACATGTTGGGTTAACCCCTGTTCATTTCTAACAACTCAGTGACGAGGGAGAACGACCTCCTTCTTCCCAGTACCTCTCCACTGCGATGTGTAGGTGGTAGCCGAGGAGGGGGGTGAAGTAGAGAAAGAAGGGATATCAGGAGAACAGGAGAACACATTAAGAAAGGAAGAGCTTTGGGGAGTTCAACAGAGTTATTCCCGTGGACAGTCATGGTCGTTTGGATTGTGGACGAAGAGCTTTTTGCTTCCAGTTCAAGGAGGAGCTCGGGGAGGTGCGAGGAGTGCATCGCACTGCAAGAGGACACCTTAGTAGAGCTTATGGAGGTCTTGTGAGTGACTTGGAGGCTTTACTTCAGAGCTTCACATACCGGAGGCGTGATGCCCCTTTTGCTCCACCGCAGCAGCACTCTCGGCGGCTAGCTTGCGGACATGGTGGCTTGGAGGCGCCAGGGCGAACCTGAGCAGTCGAGGAGGTTTGAGGGGACAGCCAAAGCTGATGGGAACCTAAGGAGAGGACCGAAATCTCCAACGCACCAACAGTTGCTCGCCGGAGCATCTCCATGCGGCGGCGCTCACGCAAAGCAGAGGAGACGGGTGTGTCCTCGAGATCAGGATCGCGTGAGAGAAGGAAAGAAGGCTGAATCGGGTTCAGAATCATAGACCGGCCCAAAACCCAGAAAAACTAGAGTCATGAACCGGCCGGCTCAGCGCGAGTTAGGAGTCGCGCCCAAGATGGCCACGTGTCAGCGGCCGATTGGTCTAAAAGAGGTAATTTCCTTTAGAAATTATCAAATCTTGTAAAATTCCTAGTAATTAGCTCGAGCATCATAAAAATACAAATAAAGTATCCAAATTCTCAGAAAAATGATTAGAACACAGTAGAATGATAATGTCAGGCTTTTGATGCAACAATATTAGTAATATCATGTAAGTGGTGAAATTCTCATATGATGTATAATAAATACCAAACGACGGCCTAAAATTATGATAATGCATCAGTAACTCTCAAATGTGATTTAGAATCCATGTGACATCAGAAACGGTCATGTTATGACACATAATTATGTAATTTTCTCAATATAGAAAATTAGGGCTGATAACCCTAAGTTAAATGTACTAAATACATATATGCTCAATAAACAATGGAATTTACAGAGTAAGCTTATATCAGTATATGGAACCTCAGTTTTAATTATGAGATCATAATGATGAACAAAATCCATGTTATATGAAGATGAATATTAATACATGTTATAAAACCCTAATCTAGGTTAATGATGTAACCTAGGGTTAATATGTGCACAAAAAGGATATGGAACCTAATGTTCAGATGATGAACTTTGATAATGAGATGTAATCTGGAAAATGACATCAGTGAGATAATTATAAGACAAGAATACAAGTAATGGTGCACATATCCAAATGAGTAAGCAAACCCTAATATGAACACGATTAGGGTTAAGATGAGATGTAAGATGATGAGAATCTGATGGTAGTATATGATCTTGTCTTAATAAGGTTAAACAAAGAAATAGATGACATGAGGAACATGTGATTAGAATGATCTATCTCTTTGGAAGGTACACCATTACCTCTTACTTGGCTTATTATACAATATGCTTGTGTTATATGTGTAGTAAAATACTTGGCATATGATATTGCATGATATGATTGTTCTTGCATGATAGGTTGCTTGATTTTCCATACCTATGTCTATGAACACATGAAACATAAAATATCTGATCCATCATATGATAGCACTAAACTCTTTGGTAGTACAGTGCATTGACAAACATCAAAGCCCTAGGGGCAGATGTACGATTTATATGACAAGGCCTAAAGACATCAAAGCCCTAGGGGCTTAAAATATGTGTTCTCTTTTGTTAATGAATATCTTTGTGCAAGTATACGCTTTTCTTATATTTTTCTGTTACTGCCAAGTACATTAGTTTTATCTTATTGCCAAGATATGATGAGAGGTATATAAAAGACACATAGGCGTACTCAGTACATTATTCTTGAATATTGTGCTGACATGTACCGCATGTAACCTTTTGTTTAGGTTGTGGTTATGCTCTTGAAGATCCAGGATAGTTGAGAGTTGTGTAGAGAGATGATGTACAGGTGGACCTGTTGTCTTAAGATCCTGTAGTTTAGTGGTAGTACATGTATATGTATAAGTTTTCTGTTCAATATGTAATATCAAATGTTGTAACAATTCATGTTGTAATTATATGTTGAATGGTGAACTTGTGTGTATGGTTTTATTATTGTTCATGTGCATGTGCTACTGATTGTTTCCTTTTGACTCCCTTGATTTTCTTCTTCTTAGCCTAGTGTGGGATGTTTAAATTGGGATTCTCACTGAGGTGAGGGTTTCAATTTGGACATCACACATCAGATTAAGTTTTAGAAAATATGGGGACGTCACAGGTGGTATCAAAGCATGAAAAATAGCAAAGCCTGGCATGTTCTCATTATGCAACTCAAAATTAAAGAACCTTGAACATAATAATCTTTAGGGTTAGATTAGTCATCTTTTAGAGACTAGATCTGACCTAGCCTCTAGGTTATCACCTAGATGTCTGAGAACTAGGTCTAGACTGGTGCTTGTTGAGTAGCAAGTCCTTATATGTCTTTCTTTCCTTGTAGTGCAGCGGTATGGGACGTTGCACTATTTGGAAATGATGTGCATCAAGGGAAGAGAAATCCTAGACATATAGCGCTCGTTGTCTAGGATAGCTACACTAGTCTACACCATGTTCTCATCCTTTTTACTAGTTTTCATGACATTGGACTCTCTACTATGTGTGGGACACTCATTTCTGGTTTTGGTTTTTGATTCCAAACGAATCGAACCTCGATAGTTTTCTCTGACGCTTGTTTTATCAGAGAAAAACTATATAATATTTTATTATGTATATGTATTACAAAAATGTGTCCCCACACATGTACGAGTAGGAGGTCATCATGCAACCTGAGTGAAAGTGAATGACATCAGTCTAGAAGAGAGAGTAGTTCTAGATTAGATGTGTAGAGCCTTGTTTGGAATATGTGATAGATGGAATATATGATATAAGTTTTGATGATATGATGTAACTCTTATATAGATGACATAAGATGGTTATGATGATCTACGTTTGTCTTCGAGGATTTAAGTTCAGTTTTGAGGATTTGAGATGAGTTTTGATGATGCAAGTATGCTTTCTTTTATGAGATAAGATATGTTAAGTTAAGACAAGTTGTGAGTCAGCATGAGCCTCAAGCTCTTTTACAAAGGAGGACCTCTAGTGTTAGGACCAGTTTTAGGGTTAGCTCAAGAGAGTGCGAAACCCACAGGGAGAAGGTCAGAGAACCTATACTCCATGATATGAGAAATATGAGAAATATGTGATATGATATGTCCTAAACTAGAATACTCCTGAGTGATTGAGTGAGTTGCTTTATGCAGGATTCCTATAGTCTTGTTGAACCCTAGATGTCCTTGGGAAGACCAAACCCTAGAGACAAAGTGAGGCTGGTTATGTGTGCATATGTGAAAAAGAATATGAGTACCTACCATCTGGGTGAGGGAGAGAGCCCAAGACCCTGGAGGAGGTAGCTATGTTAGTTTCTGTGAAGCCTCATGCTCGGGTTGGTGGTTTCCCACATAGGAATCTAGTGGTGTATGTATAAGAGAGTTTTGGGTAAGCATGTCTCATGGGTAAAGGCCTATTAAGAGTACGTCATATGATGTTTTGGTTGATGCTTATGTGGCTAGATCTTGTAAAGCTATCTCTAGTTCTAATGAGGTAATATGAGAACCCTATACTAAGAGAGGAAAGATAAAGTATATGTTTATGAGATACTCATATAGTTGAGTTAGATCAGAGAGAGACTGAGCATGGCTTTACCCTCCCATGTTATGGGTCAAGGAGAACCTTAGTTGGACTAAATAAAGTTTTGATATATGTTTGATAAGCCACTTATATAAGTTTTTTTAGCACAACCATGATATAATACATGTAGGGATGTGATCCAATCTTGAGATATGATAGTGGATATGACATGATGGAAAACTTAAAGATGGGTTAATAGATATTAATGCATAAATGGTTAACCATATACATGAATAAAGATGATAATGTGATATAGTTGGTTAATCTTGCGATGAAAACTTCGTAAATGTGACAGTTATAATGAGCAATGAGATAAGATCATAGGAGAGATGTATGTTACACGAGGTGCTAATCTTAGTGCTTAATAAAGAAAAAAAATGTAATTTTAAGGTTAGCACAACATAACATGTATGACACCTTGATATGATCTAGATGGATAAAGTGTGTTAATTATAGTTAACTCCCTCCTAAAAGGCATATGTTAATGTTGAACATGTTCTAACAATTATCTCAATAAAATGTTGATGACACCTTGATGTATGAGTTGCTCTTAGTTAACTCCTTTAGAACATGGTAATATGATGAGGGAAACCTAATGCATGGCTAAAGATAAGGAAGAAAATATAACATACGAGTTATCTAATGACATAACCTAAGCTTCGAAACCCTTATTTGAGCCTTCTCTGAAGTGAGATTTCACCCTAGATGCTTTTGAAACCTCCTAATAGTGGTTGGGTATAGTTTTGTAGCTTATGCTTTTGGATATGTTGCACATATAATAGTGCCTACATATGGATGAAGGCAAGGTAAGTTTTTCCCTAGAAGTGTGAGTATGGTTTAATTTCGAGGACGAAATTTCTTTTAAGATGTATATGATGTGACAAAGTGAGTTTTCTGGCTTAATTTTGAGGACGCAATTTCTTTTAAGGTGTGTAGGATGTGATGGAGTGGATTTTTGAAATCCATAAATATCCAATAACATATTAGAATCCATATCTTGAGTTATAATGAGAGTTCCAAGTGTTTTACTAAAGTTGGAATGTTGACTGAAATTTATATAATGATTAAGATCTCTCTTTTTATGCCTTCTTGAGGAATTTAATTGAATGGTCTAACAATTCAGTTTTGGCACCAATTTTTTGTACAAGGTACCTTTTGTAGCGAGGAAGCTATGGTTAAAATTTGGTGGCAATTGGATGTTCCTAGACGAAGTTATTGAGGTTTGAAATTGGGGAATAATGTGTATTTTTGACGATTTGAGAAACTAAGTTTCTAATCAATATCAGTGTCACGCCCCTTTTATCGAGCTGGGTCTGATTGGCCAAATCCTAGCCCTAGATACCTGATCTAGTGGTAATGCTCCTTGATCTAAGTGACACACAATTTGGGCAGGTGCATCCGAGAATCCTAGCTTTGGGATGCCATCGGACGGTGGAGAAACCTTCTCCTACCTTGTAGTTACAACCTTGACCGAAGGTAGCAACCATGACATCGCATTATCCACGGATCGTGGGATTGAACGTGATGATAACCGAGCAGTTAAACTCACCTCCTCCCAACGAGTTGGGTTAACCCCTGTTCATTTCTAACAACTCAGTGACGAGGGAGAACGACCTCCTTCTTCCCAGTACCTCTCCACTGCGATGTGCAGGTGGTAGCCGAGGAGGGGGGGTGAAGTAGAGAAAGAAGGGATATCAGGGGAACAGGAGAACATATTAATAAAGGAAGAGCTTTGGGGAGTTCAACGGAGTTATTCTTGTGGACAGCCATGGTCGTTTGGATGGTGGACGAAGAGCTTTTTGCTGCCAGTTCAAGGAGGAGTTCGGGGAGGTGTGAGGAGTGCATCGCACTGTAAGAGGACACCTTAGTCGAGATTCTGGAGATCTTGTGAGTGACTTGGAGGCTTTACTTCAGAGCTTCACAAATTGGAGGCGTGATGCCTATTTTGCTCCACCGCAGCAGCACTGCCGGCGGCGAACTTGCGGACACAGTGGCTCGGAGGTGCCAGGGCGAACCTGAGCAGCCGAGCAGGTTTGAGGAGGACAGCCGAAGCTGATGGGAACCTAAGGAGAGGACCGAAAGCTCCAACGCACCAATAGTTGCTCGCCAGAGCATCTCCGTGCGGCGGCGCTCACACAAAGTAGAGGAGACGGGCGAGTCCTCGAGATCAGGATCGCGTGAGAGAAGGAAAGAAGGCTGAACCAGGTTCAGAATCACAGACCGACCCAAAACCCAGAAAAACTAGAGTCATGAACCAGTCGGCCCAGCACGAGTTAGGATTCGTGCCCAAGATGTCCACGTGTCAGCGGCCGATTGGTCTAAAAGAGGTAATTTGCTTTAGAAATTATCTGATCTTGTAAAATTCCTAGTAATTAGCTCGAGCATCATAAAAATACAAATAAAGTATCCAAATTCTTAGAAAAATGAGTAGAACACAGTAGAATGATAATATTAGGCTTTTGATGAAACGATAATAGTAATATCATGTAAGTGGTGAAATTCTCATATGTTGTATAATAAATACCAAACGACGGCCTAAAATTATGATAATACATCAGTAACTCTCAAATGTGTTTTAGAATCCATGTGACATCAGAAACGGTCATGTTATGACACATAATTATGTAATTTTCTCAATATAGAAAATTAGGGCTGATAACCCTAAGTTAAATGTACTAAATACATATATGCTCAATAAACGATGGAATTTACAGAGTAAGCTTATATCAGTATGTGGAACCTCAGTTTTAATTATGAGATCATAATGATGAAAAAAATCCATGTTATATGAAGATGAATATTAATACATGTTATAAAACCCTAATCTAGGTTAATGTTCAAAGAAATAGATGACATGAGGAACATGTGATTAGAATGATCTATCTATTTGGAAGGTACGCCATTACCTCTTACTTGGCTTATTATACAATATGCTTGTGTTATATGTGTAGTAAAATACTTGGCATATGATATTGGATGATATGATTGTTCTTGCATGATAGGTTGCTTGATTTTCCGTACCTATGTCTATGAACACATGAAACATAAAATATATGATCCATCATATGATAGCACTAAACTCTTTGGCAGTACAATGCATTGACAAACATCAAAGCCCTAGGGGCAGATGTAACATCAAAGCCCTAGGGGCAGATGTATGATTTATATGACAAGGCCTAAAGACATCAAAGCCCTAGGGGCAGATGCACGAAATATATGATGGAAATAAGCTTAAAATATGTGTTCTCTTTTGTTAATGAATATCTTTGTGCAAGTATACACTTTTCTTATATTCTTTTGTTACTGCCAAGTACATTAGTTTTATCTTATTGCCAAGATATGATGAGAGGTATATAAAAGACACGTAGGCGTACTCAGTACAATATTCTTGAATATTGTGCTGACGTGTACCGCATGTAATCTTTTGTTTAGGTTGTGGTTATGCTCTGGAAGATCCAGGATAGTTGAGAGTTGTGTAGCGAGCTGATGTATAGGTGGACCTGTTGTCTTAAGATCCTGTAGTTTAGTGGTAGTACATGTATATGTATAAGTTTTCTGTTCAATATGTAATATCAAATGTTGTAACAATTCATGTTGTAATTATATGTTGAATGGTGAACATGTGTGTATGGTTTTATTATTGTTCATGTGCATGTGCTACTGATTGTTTCATTTTGATTCCCTTGATTTTCTTCTTCTTAGCCTAGTGTGGGATGTTTAAATTGGGATTCTCACTGAGGTGAGGGTTTGAATTTGGACGTCACACATCAGATTAAGTTTTAGAAAATCCGAGGACGTCACAATGACTCTCTAGTTGGCTCCTCAATGTGAATCCTCGGCTTCATAGTGGAACAACGAGGTGGCTCATGAGAAATTGTCTATTTGGCAGACTTCTTACCATTGCAAAAGTGGTTAAGGATGTCGTGTCATGATCCACCTTCAAACATGTTAAAAAACTATTGTGGTGGGCGGAAATGGGCGTCTGGTGCTTCCCAGAAGGTTGTCTGATGTCAATGAAATGGCTGCCTGACTAGTTCTTAGCTGAGAATCTCACTATGATGAAACGCTCATATGATGTAGGAGGAATGGTTGTCTGGTGCTTCACATCAGGAAAGCTATGAAGGGGTGAAGGTGTTGCTCATCCATTGGTGATTAGATCTGGTGAGATGGCCATCTCACAGTGAGATGGCCATCTCACAGTGAGATGCCTGTTTTGGTTTGGGCTACATGGTGAGCATGGAATGAGTTTCACTGGCTGGCTGGGCGTGATGTGTCCATCTCGTAAGGTGAGGAGATGTAGCATCGTCTTTGTTGGGGAAGCGGTGTCGTAGCAACAAGGCGACCGACTGGGCACCGAATGGACAGCTGACGACAACAACAAGAAGGGAAGAAGAAAAGGGGGTAGCAACGGTAGAGCATCCATCTCTGATGTAATACAGTTGGTTGGAGTGATTGCGCCTCCTGGTGGTCAAAATGATCTTCTCATGTATGTTAGGCGACCATCTGGCGTGGATATGGCACGTAAAAATTTTTCAATATAAACAACTAAAAATTTTGAATGGGTCCTTTTATGGACGAGACAACCATCTTGCCATCCTCAAAAGGCCATTTGGCCTGGTGGGGTAACTGGCTGTCATCAAAAAAATAATAGGTTGGAGTACCAATGTAACATCCCAGACCTGGGTTATGCTTTAACTCTAGGTGTTTTGACTAAGAAAGATGATTATAATTTTAATCTTATCTTGTGAAAAGTAATTAGGCCTCATGAGGAACTTATGTTTCAATTTTGGTCCTGTTTGAACAATGTTGAAGCAATGTTTGCTTATTTTGCACTAAAGTGCAAATTACCCAAGTTAAGGGGCTAACTTGCAAATGTTACAAAATAATATGTTCATCTGATGTTTAGACATCATAATAGTGAATATGATGTAGTAGTATGGTTTCTACAAGTGTGGACACCAAGATAGAGCTTGTTGGACAATGTTTGTGTATTAAAACCTAGTTTTGGTGTAAAGTGCAATTTACCCAAAACCTAAGGTTCAATATGCAAATTACTGCTTCAATAAGGTCCCTAATGTTTCTTGACATCATGTAGAGAAAAGAAAATGAGAGGGGCGCCTCATTTGAATTAAGTTGGAGGAGAGAGAATCTTGATATTAAAATAATCAAGATTTAATCCTAATTGAAACCCTAATTCAATTTAGGGCAAAAATGAATGTATTATTTAAAGGGATTTCAACCAAAACTAAAATGGTTGAGTTCAGATATGTGTGGTAGTCTTTTTGATTTGCAAGAGCCATGAAATATCTCAAGGAGGTGGAATTTCCACTCACCTTATTATAAGGAAATGAAATATCCACCAAGTCATGGATATTAATATAAAAAGGGTTAAGGTGCTTATTTTTCTTTTCTTTAAAATGTGGATAATTGAAGGGAATAAGAGGCCAAGAGGATATAATCGTCTCTAAGGAAGGATAGGGGTCAAGTGGCAAGGGAATTTAGGGGATAATTCCTACTTTCTCTCTCCTAATTGAATTTTTTAATAAAATTCACATATAAGCTCATTTATCCATAGAATGAAAGGGAATTTCGGATTTACTTCCACCCCTTGCTTGGAAAACGACCTTGGGATCTTGGGTTAAAGAAGAGAATGACCCCCAACCTTTTGGTAAGTCCTTGACCTTCGTTCTCCTTGATTCCATGGGGGAAATCGAAAATAAATTATGGATTTCTTCTTAATTCGATCTCCTCTTCAACCCTTGCCAAACTCTTCAACCAAAAGCTTGAGGACGAGCCTAAGGGGAGTTGAAAAAGCTTCATCCACCATTGTTGGAATGAGCTTGGAGCTTTGGATCTCAATTGTAGGTGGGTTTTATAACTTGAAACCATAACTTTGTTATTGCATTCAATTCCCCATCAAATAATGATCATTTCTCTATTTACAATTATTGATTTGGTTGATTGATGCAATCTCCATGGAAATCACAACAGGTTTTGTGGGTCTAGAGCTTGATGATGATGACATCATCATAAGAACACACCTCCCCAAATATCTAGACCAAACAGTTTGAATCAAATGTCCAAACGGTTTCACAAACCGTTTGGGAGCAAACAGTTTCAAACCGTTTGAATGAAACGGTTTCACTAAACCACATAAAAGCAAACGGTTTTAGAGTGTTTGGTGATGTTGACCAGGGTTGACCATTTCAGGATTTGTTCATAATGATCTAGGTTAAAGAACCATCAATTATTATTGATTAACTCCAATTGGTTCATGAGTTGAAGGTCCATCAATTACCCAAACCCTAATTGGATTGAGTGCTGATTTCATAAGTGATTAGGTTTGAAACTTGGGTTGATTGACCCAAACGGTTTCAAAACCATTTGGGGATCACCCAAACGGTCTCAAGACCATTCGGGGGTCACACAAGACCATTTGGAGGTCTAGGGTTGGATATGGATAAGTGTTTGAAGATCCAAACATATGGTATTAACCCTAATCGGCTAAATGTTGATTTTGCAATTGAATAAGTTGATGTTTTGGGTTGATTGACCCAAATGGTTTCAAAAGCGTTTGGGAATCACCCAAACAGTCTCAAGACCGTTTGGAGATCTAGGGTTAAGTATGTCCAAGTGTTTGAAGGTCCAAAGATACCAAATTGAAATACAATTGAGTGTTGATTTGTTAATCAATCCAATGACCCAAACCCTAACTGGATGTCATGGATTTTGATGATATGATGGGAAAACAGTCTCAAGACCGTTTGGAGGTCACCCAAACGGTCTCAAGACCGTTTGGTGGTCACTCAAGACCGTTTGGAGGTCTAGGGACAAGTATGGTTAGGTGTTTGAAGATCAAAAGATACTAAGTTGAAGTGTAATCAAATGCTGATTTGTGATCCAAACCTTGATTGATTGACTTGGATTTTGATTTTGACATGAGAAAACGGTCTCAAGACTTTTTGGAGGTCATAAAAATGACCTCAAGACCGTTTGGGGTCAGGTCATGCCCAATTTGGATGAAGGCTCAATGGTTTCAAAGTAACCAATCTCACATTGATTAATGTTGAAGGATCAACGATTCCAAACCCAAATCCAATTGATTCAAACCCTAATTGATGATCATTTGAGGGTCAAATCAGTTGAAGGTTGACCTATTTAACTTAATTGAAGTATGGTGATAGGTCCAATTGATGATTTCTTACATGAATTCAATGGTTGAAGGATTCAACATTGGAAACCCTAATTTAATTGGAGTGGTTGAGACCATTTTTGGTCCTTGCGGTTTTGAGGGGGTTTGGACCAAATGGTCTCAAGACCGTTTGGGACCAAATGATCCCAAACCGTTTAGGTGCATGCGGTTTCAAAAAGTCAACTTTGACAAATGGTCTTCACCACCTACTTTACTAAATGGTTTTGAGTATTCAACCAAGACAATTTGAGGTATGATTGGTCAAGACCATTTGAGGTGTAAGTGACCAAGATCATTTGGTAATTAATCAAATTGTATGAACACTTAAAGTGAATAAAGGTCAATGGTTTAAGTGGTCAATTACATGATATAAATCGATGGTGTTTATAATAATGGTACCTTTAATGATATAGGGTGATTAGTACCGTTCAAGTAGCTAAGCCCTAATGATCATGGTGACAATGACATAACCCATAATGTCAATTCTTCTTCAAGGTTGAGTTGACTTATCCTAATCAAGTTTGAGAAAACATCATCCTATATAGGATGAGAGAGAGAAGATTTCCTACATTATTGATAATCAAGTAATAGACTTCCTATATGAATGAATGTTTAATTAGGGTATGATCCTTCATAGTGAGATCATGAAACCCTAACTATGAGGGTTAATGAATCATAACCCTAACTAAGGATGTTAATGGAAGTAATATTACTACATTATGATGGTATAATCTTATTTCATAGTGATGGTATGATAAACCCTAATTCAGCGTACTTTGATGATCACTCCTACTTGGGGTGAATAGTAAATCCTAATCTTGGGTGATGTGATGTGAATAGTAAAACCTAATTATGGGTTATGGAATAAGAAACCCTAATGGAGGGTGATGACATGAGAAACCCTAATTGGGGGTGATGTCATGATAAACCCCAATTGGTATGAACAATAAGTCTAATTATGGTTTATTGAATATGAAACCCTAGTTGTAAGTGATGTTATGTGGAACCCTGATATTATGATATGGTGTAAGACTCAATTCAGGGTGATGTCATGTGATGATATATGAAACCCTAGAGATGGTTTAATAGCCAGTACACCAAATATAGGTGTGGCTAAATAATTAAATAAGATGAATATGTTATAGACATGAAGCATAGGGTTGATGAACCATGTGAATGATAAGGTGGTGATTTTAATGAATAAGGATCTAAGAGACAAAATGATGCCTAGATCCTTGTACAACCATCTTTATACATGAGTAATAGCCTATACACCTTACAATGATGATGATATGAAACTTTTAGGAATGATGTATGCTATACTAAATAATGATGTGGATAACATCCTAAGAGTTGAAATACCTAAAATAGTTGATAATGGTTTATCTTATATCAACAATGTCTATCAGTTGGATAAGTCCATATCATTAAAGACAATTGGACAATTCTAATGTGTGACCCATGCACCATATGATGAAAGTAACAAGTTAGTGGCTAAAGTATTAAGAGGGGAATACCTTAATACAAAGTTAGTTGATTAACTTAAGAATATGGAAATGAAAAGAAAGTGATACATTCAGATATGATAGATATCACATTCTGCATTTCATTGTAGACTTATCTTGATGAACCTCTAATCCAATACTCTTGGTTAAGAAACACATGAAATGTGTGACATGCAATCGTTACAATAAAGATGTAATGAACATAATGTACTTTGATAAATGTTGATTAATAAACCTTGAGAATGGGACTAAGCCAAATCAATGAGTGGGATGCAATCATACCGTGACAAGGATGAGAAATGAACTCATACCTTGAATTGATAATCATTAATGATATATGATGAGAATATTGATCATAAGAAAATACTTATGATATCTTTAAATACTCCCAGAGGTGTGGAGCAATACATTTTGGTTGAACTAATAATGTGAGCATGAAACCCTAATTAAAGCATGATGGGAAACCCTAACCCTAATTTTGGGTAAAGGGAATGAAAAGCCCTAATTGATAGATAACCCTAATCCTGATGAAGGATGGTGGTCTTACTAATGTTTCATATGATGTGACAAATGACTTACATGACTGTTATCATGTCTATTAATCTTCTAGACATCATGAGATGATGAACATAGCCATATATGAGTTGTGACTTTCATATAATAAACATGTTGTATGGCCTTATGTGCCTAATGTTGTTGTTTCTTAGTAAAAGTAACAAAATGTGCATGAACCTTATGAGTTCCATGAGTAAGTTGTTTCCTAGTGAAGGGTGGCAAAACATTTAATAGGCTTTGAGAGCCATGTGAGATACTTGTGTAACAAGTATTATGCATACCTCGGTATGAGAACCTGGAGGTAATTGTTACCTAACAAGTGGTAACAGTGATAGTGAAGAATTGAGGGTATGAATACCCAAAGTTGATAAATATGATAATGATGTAGTTGAGGAATGTGAACTTCTAAAAGAAATGAAATGAGGGACTGAGATCCCAATGTCCTATAAGGACTGAGAAAGTGATTGGTAAACATAGTACATGTTTCCTTATAGCATTTGCCTAACTAAGTTATGTTTGAGAACTTGACTGATGCTAAAATAATATGCTAATGTACTTAATTAATTAAGTGAAATCATATCATGTAGAGCCCTGACCAAAGATCCATCATCGTCAGCAATAGGTGATGGTGAAACGGGTGCTCCACGGCAATACCCGGAATGCATATTTTGAATATGTGGGGGCAATGGGTGACTGTATCCTTACGTCCTAATGAGGGAATTGATGAAAGGTAAACAACAAACCTCTCAATCCTTCATTACTTGTACCGGGATGGATGTATTACGAATCCCCCGATGATTGGGACAGATGCAGTACACATCTCCCAATAATGTTAATGCTAGATCGATGGAGATAAACATGAGATCTCACGATCGTGAAGAGAGTACAACATGCCACTGTAACTTTAATAGAGAAGTTGCCAGTATACCCTGGAAAGCTATATATATAACAGAGACACAAGATGTCCTACATGTAATCTCGCGCTGATCGAGATATGGGAGGTCTTGGTAGCCGTCTCTACCTTTGACCTTGTATGGTACCAATTTCGACTTCGCAATGGTCGGTTGGAGTATGAGCGGTATACCTCATCTCCTCAGGGCATAAGTGTGAATGTAAAATGTAATCAACCGTCTAGCATGTTTGCTTAAGGATTGAATATGAAAATTCATTGACTGATGTTATACTTCCTTTATGCAACACTAGTTGATAAATGTTATTCATATCTCTTTACATTCAATGCAAGTAGATATGTGAAATATGAATCTACCTTGAGTAGATACAATGCTCTCCGTAGGAAAGGAAATTACTTTATTCTGTTCATTCAATGATTAATACTGCTGTTATTATATAAGAACTCCTGCTCAGTTTTAATTATAATAAACTGCTATAACAATGTTTTTGCGGAGGGTTATATCTCCCACTGGGACAATTTACAATTGTCTCACCCCCCTGGGATCCAATGTTTTTAGGTAATTGTAGGAGAAGAAGTAGGAATCCAATAGCAAGAGAAGCAGCAGCAATATCACGGACAACATTGATGACTCAGGTGGAGGCACTGGCTGCCAAGTTTTGTCTAGATAGTATTCCTATGTGTCGTCTCTGTACTCTCAGGTCCTCAGAGTTTATAGTTAGTGTTTTAATGAATCGATATGAGATTTTGGCTTGATGCCTCGAAGTTATATATTGTCTATATATTATGTCTTGAGACAGCTGATGTTGTGAATCCTCGAGAAGAGAGGGTACAAGTTATGTACTTTTGAATCAGGATGTAAATATTATACTTTGGTTCTTAATGGAAGAGTTTCCTATGTTTGGATCTCTTTGCAAAAAGTTTTAATTTTTAGTGATTTTCAATAATCCGCTACAAATGATTCACTTCCGCTTAGTTAATCTTGTGTTTTGTAAGTTGGCTGCCACAATTTAGTGGTATCAGAGCTCTAGGTTTGCTGAGTCTATAGAGACATAGGACTAATGTAGTAGAGTCTGTTCTAGTGTCTTCCAGTGTATCTGATAGTGTCTTCTGCTCATATAAGTGGAGAAGAACTTGAAGATGACTGGGTCACATGAGGAGTTTGCTGTAGAAAGCAGTAATGCTGCACTAAGAAGAGGTGTAGGGGAATAGGCAAGAGAGGGACCATTGCTTGAGAATCCCCTAGTTAATCCAGCTGTGATAAGAAATCCTTCCCTAGGTATCACTGTTGGGGAACTCAAGGCAACCATGATGTATTTAGTGGATCGAGCACTAGGAATACAACCTAGATTACCAACCCCCAATGATGATGTTTTGGACATCAACAAGATATGTAATCCACAACAACAGGTTGAAGCAATGGGAAATGATGAAGTTTTGGACTTTGAACAAGTCTGTGCTCAACCTCATCCTGTTGAATCAATATATACTGATGTAGGGAATAGAATACAACCTGAAATCAGGATCTGCCACAGGTGCAGGGAACCTGGACATATCAGAAGGTTTTTCCCAGAAAAGAAAAACAAGATGATGATTGAGAAAAGGCCTATCCAAATCCAGAAATAGAGGCCTAGTAGTTCCAAAAAGGTAAAGACTTTGGTATCACCAGTACAACCAGGACCTAGTGCAATGGTCATCTAGAAAGGGTAAAGAACCCTCTAGACCATACCTGGCAGCCAGAATTTGCTACCTATGTAGACATGTAGGACATCTTGCAAGAAATTGCTCAGGCAGAAATGTTATGGTGAATCAACCTCTGAGGCAGAATCAGCGTGCGGCAGTGAATAATCCACGAATCATGATAGGTTAGACAAAATAATGCCATTCTTATATGTCTTTTTATGGTTTCCTGAGTTAATTTGAGAAGGTAATTGATTGAACTTTCCTTGATTAGTCCTATGAGGACTTATATTTTGGATAATAAACATTATATATGTTTCATGTTGCTTTGACCTCTATAAGAAGAAGAAGAGGTATTGAAGTAATGCCTGGGTAAAATCCAGTAATGTTAAATCTTATGCTTGTGATAATATGAAAAGGAAGGAATATGATAGTGTAAAAGTGAATACTACTTAATCTCAATATTTATATACCCTGACCAAGTATAAAATTATTGATGATAAAGTGAGTATGGAGACTTTTAGATTGTTATCTTTTTTATTGCCCTGATCAAGCAGTCATTTTGATACAATCTAATGAGTATCATGAAATAAGAAGTATGGAATGGATAAATGTGTCCTATCCTAAGCATAAGAAAGAGAAATCTGAGATAATCTCAGAAGAGCATGTTTGTATGAGGAATTAAAAGTATACTCCTCATAAGATAAGAATGAGAATAAGGGAGATTAATCTTATCCAATAAAGTTGTAAATATTATAAAGATCCTTTCCATAATATGGAAATGGAAAAATGTGATGAGATCCTAAGATGATCATAAACATGTTAGATAATAATAAAGAAAGAAATAATGTCATGTAATCATCCTTATAGATTCCTGAGGTTAGGGAAAGGAACTTAGGGTGAGATGAAGAGTAAATGGTTCATGAATAGTTGAAAACATAGGAATAAATACGAGGAATATGAATCATTGTTTTCTTTCCTTTAAAGGACATGGCAATCAAGTGGGTCATAGGACACTTGATGTGCATAATACAAAGATGTTTAAGTGATCGATACTTAGAAAGGTAACATTTTATCTTGGACTTTGGCTCCAAGGTGAAGATATATATATATATAATAAGTAATGTCCCAAAATGAAAGGAGGATAAAGATGTGATGTGTTTCTAACACATGTAATAGGTACCAAGGTAAGAAATCTTGGTATCTGAAGATATATCAGATGATTCATGTTGACTACTTGGAATGGTCAACCATGAAATCAAATTAAATATGTAAAATAATATGAACATCACATGTTAGGGGTTTATGTTTTTCATAAACACAACTATTGAAGATATCCTTGAGAAAAGTTCTTGGTTAATATGTAACATCTTCTTATGGTAAGAAAATGCACAACTAATGAGATAGTTAGTGCATGTAATAAGGAAGGTGACACAATTAAAGCATAAAAAGACTTATAGTCCCAAGTGGATGATAGAATATAATGATGAATCTTGTATGAGAAAGACTGAATTAATTAAGGAACATGGGAGTATATGTCCCATGTGAATCATTCCATGATAAATTTGTATGGAATAACTTTGTATTGATCAAAACTCTATGATGTCTCCATAATAATGAGATGTTATATGATCACATGATGATATGATGCATGAATAATATCTACTTTTCTTTAACTAGGGATTTCGGGGACGAAATCCTTATAAGGGGTGGATAATTTGTAACATCCCGGACTTGGGTTATGCTTTAACCCTAGGTGTTTTGACTAAGAAAGATGATTATAATTTTAATCTTATCTTGTGAAAAGTAATTAGTCCTCATGAGGAACTTATGTTTCAATTTTGGTCCTATTTGAATAATGTTGAAGCAATGTTTGCTTATTTGGGACTAAAGAGCAAATTACCCAAGTTAAGGAGCTAACTTGCAAATGTTACATAATAATATGTTCCTCTGATGTTTAGACATCATAATAGTGAATATGATGTAGTAGTATGGTTTCTACAAGTTTGGACACCAAGATAGAGCTTGTTGGACAATGTTTGTGTATTAAAACCTAGTTTTGGTGTAATATGCAATTTACCCAAAACATAAGGTTCAATATGCAAATTACCACTTCAATAAGGTCCCTAATCTTTCTTGTCATCATGTCGAGCAAAGAAAATGAGAGGGGCGCCTCATTTGAATTAAGTTGGAGGAGAGAGAATCTTGATATTAAAATAATCAAGATTTAATCCTAATTGAAACCCTAATTCAATTTAGGGCAAAAATGAATGTATTAATTAAAGGGATTTCAACCAAAACTAAAATGGTTGAGTTCAGATATGTGTGGTAGTCTTTTTGCTTTTCAAGATCCACGAAATATCTCAAGGAGGTGGAATTTCCACTCACCTTTTTATAACGAAAAGAAATATCCACTAAGTCATGGATATTAATATAAAAAGGGTTAAGGTGCTTATTTTGCTTTTCTTTAAAATGTGGATAATTGAAGGGAATAAGAGGCCAAGAGGATAGACTCGTCTCTAAGGAAGGAGAGTGGTCAAGTGGCAAGGGAATTGAGGGGATAATTCCTACTTTCTCTCTCCTAATTGAATTTTTTAATAAAATTCACATATAAGCTCATTTATCCATAGAATGAAAGGGAATTTCGGATTTACTTCCAACCCTTGCTTGGAAAACGACCTTGGGAGCAAGAAGAGAATGACCCCCAACCTTTTGGTAAGTCCTTGACCTTCGTTCTCCTTGATTCCATGGTAGAAATCGAAAATAAATTATGGATTTCTTCTTAATTCGATCTCCTCTTCAACCCTAGCCAAAAGTTTCATCCAAAAGCTTAAGGACGAGCCAAAGGGGAGTTGCAAAAGCTTCATCCATCATTGTTGGCGTGAGCTTGGAGCTTTGTAACTCAATTGGAGGTGGGTTTTATAACTTGAAACCCTAACTTTGTTATTGCATTCAATTCCCCATCAAATAATGATCATTTCTCTATTTACAATTATTGATTTGGTTGATTGATGCAAACTCCATGGAAATTATAGCAGGTTTCGTGGGTCTAGAGCTTGATGATGATGACATCATCATAAGCACACACCTCCCCAAATATCTAGACCAAACGGTTTGAATCAAATGTCCAAATGGTTTCACAAACCATTTGGGAGCAAACAGTTTCAAACCGTTTGGAATGAAACATGTTCACTAAACCGCATAAAAGAAAACAATTTAAGACCGTTTGGTGATGTTGACCAGGGTTGACCATTTGAGGATTTTTTCATAATGATCTAGGTTAAATAACCATAAATTATTATTGATTAACTCCAATTGATTCATGAGTTGAAGGTCCATCAATCACCTAAACCCTAATTGGGTTGAGTGTTGATTTCATAAGTGATTGAGTTTGAAACTTGGGTTGATTGACCCAAACAGTTTCAAAACCATTTAGGGATCACCCAAACGGTCTTTACCATTTGGGGATCACCCAAACGGTCTCAAGACCGTTTGGGGTCACCCAAGACCATTTGGAGGTCTAGGGTTCGATATGGTTAAGTGTTTGAAGATCCAAACATATGGTATTAACCCTAATCGGCTCAGTGCTGATTTTGCAATTGAATAAGTTGATGTTTTGGGTTGATTGACCCAAACGGTTTCAAAACCATTTGAGAATCACCCAAACGGTCAAGACTGTTTGGGGGTCACCCAACATCGTTTGGAGGTCTAGGGTTAAGTATGGCCAAGTGTTTGAAGGTCCAAAGATACCAAATTGAAATACAATTGAGTGTTGATTTGTTAATCAATCCAATGACCCAAACCCTAACTGGATGTCATGGATTTTGATGATATGATGGGAAAACAGTCTCAAGACCGTTTGGAGGTCACCCAAACGGTCTCAAGACCGTTTGGTGGTTACTAAAGACCGTTTGGAGGTCTAGGGACAAGTACAGTTAGGTGTTTGAAGATCTAAAGGTACAAAGTTGAAGTGCAATCAAATGCTGATTTGGTGATCAATCCAATGATCCAAACCTTGATTGATTGACTTGTATTTTGATGTTGACATGGGAAAATGGTCTTAATACCGTTTGGAGGTCATCCAAACGACCTCAAGACCGTTTGGGGTCAGGTCATGCCCAATTTGGATGAAGGCTCAATGGTTTCAAAGTAACCAATCTCACATTGATTAATGTTGAAGGATCAACGATTCCAAACCCTAATCCAATTGATTCAAACCCTAATTGATGACCATTTGAGGGTCAATTTAGGGTCAAATCAGTTGAAGGTTGACCTATTTTACTTAATTGAAGTATGGTGATAGGTCCAATTGATGATTGCTTACATGAATTCAATGGTTGAACGGTTCAACATTGGAAACCGTAATTTAATTGGAGTGGTTGAGACCCTTTTTGGTCCTTGTGGTTTTGAGGGGGGTTGGACCAAACGGTCTCAAGACCATTTGGGTCCAAACGGTCTCAAGACCATTTGGGTCCAAACGGTCCCAAACCGTTTGGGACCAAATGATCCCAAACCGTTTAGGTGCATGCAGTTTCAAAAAGTCAACTTTGGCAAACTGTCTTCACCACCTACATTACTAAATGGTTTTGAGTATTCAACCAAGACCGTTTGAGGTATGATTGGTCAAGACCATTTGAGGTCTAAGTGACCAAGATCATTTGGAAAGTAATTAATCAAATTGTATGAACACTTAAAGTGAATAAAGGTCAATGGTTTAAGTGGTCAATTACATGATGTAAATCGATGGTGTTTATAATAATGGTACCTTTAATGAGACAGGGTGATTAGTATCGTTCAAGTAGCTAAGCCCTAATGATCATGGTGACAATGACATAACCCATGATGTCAATTCTTCTTCAAGGTTGAGTTGACTTATCCTAATCAAGGTTGAGAAAACATCATCCTATATAGGATGAGAGAGAAAATATTTCCTACATGATTGATAATCAAGTAATAGAGTTCCTATATGAATGAATGTTTAATTAGGGTATGATCCTTCATAGTGAGATCATGAAACCCTAATTATGAGGGTTAATGAATCATAACCTAACTAAGGATACTAATGGAAGAAATCTTACTACATGATGATGGTATAATCTTAATTCATAGTGATGATATGATAAACCCTAATTCAGGGTACTTTGATGATCACTCCTACTTGGGGTGAATAGTAAATCCTAATCTAGGGTGATGTGATGTGAATAGTAAACCCTAATTGTGGGTTATGGAATAAGAATCCCTTATGGAGGGTGATGACATGAGAAACCCTAATTGGGGGTGATGTCATGAGAAACCCCAATTGGGATGAACAATTAGTCTAATTATGGTTTATTGAATATGAAACCCTACTTTTAAGTGATGTTATGTGGAACCCTGATATTATGATATGGTGTAAGACTCAATTCAGGGTGATGTCATGTGATTATATATGAAGCCCTAGAGATGGTTTAATAGACAATACACCAAAGAGAGGTGTGGCTCAATAATTAAATAAGATGAATATGTTATAGACATGAAGAATAGGGTTGATGAACCACGTGAATGATAAGGTGGTGATTTTAATGAATAAGGATCTAAGAGACAAGATGATGCCTAGATCCTTGTACAACCATCTTTATACATGAGTAATAGCCTATACACCTTACAATGATGAGGATACAAAACTTTTAGGAATGATGTATGCTATACTAAATAATGATGTGGATAACATCCTAAGAGTTGAAATACCTAAAATAGTTGATAATGGTTTATCTTATATCAACAATGTCTATCAGTTGGATAAGTCCATATCATTAAAGACAATTGGACAATTCTAATGTGTGACCCATGCACCATATGATGAAAGTAACAAGTTAGTGGATAAAGTATTAAGAGGGGAATACCTTAATACAAAGTTAGTTGATTAACTTAAGAATATGGAAATGAAAAGAAAGTGATACATTCAGATATGATAGATATCACATTCTGCATTTCATTGTAGACTTATCTTGATGAACCTCTAATCCAATACTCTTGGTTAAGAAACACATGAAATGTGTGATATGCAATCGTTACAATAAAGATGTAATGAACTTAATGTACTTTGATAAATGTTGATTAATAAACCTTGAGAATGGGACTAAGCCAAATCAATGAGTGGGATGTAATCATACCGTGACAAGGATGAGAAATGAACTCATACCTTGAATTGATAATCATTAATGATATATGATGAGAATATTGATCATAAGCAAATACTTATGATATCTTTAAATACTCCCAGAGGTGTAGAGCAATATATTTGGGTTGAACTAATAATGTGAGCATGAAACCCTAATTAAAGCATGATGGGGAACCCTAACCCTAATTTTTGGTAAAGGGAATGAAATGCCCTAATTGATAGATAACCCTAATCCTAATGAAGGATGGTGGTGTTACTAATGTTTCATATGATGTGACAAATGACTTACATGACTGTTATCATGTCTATTAATCTTGTACACATCATGTGATGATGAACAAAGCCAGATATGAGCTATGACTTTCATATAATAAACATGTTGTATGGCCTTATGTGCCTAATGTTGTTGTTGCTTAATAAAAGTAACAAAATTTGCATGAACCTTATGAGTTCCATGAGTAAGTTGTTGCCTAGTGAAGGGTGGAAAAACATTTAATAGGATTTGAGAGCCATGTGAGATACTTGTGTAATGAGTATTATGCATACCTCGGTCTGAGGACCTGGAGGTAATTCTTTCCTAACAAGTGGTAACAATGATAGTGAAAAATTGAGGGTATGAATACCCAAAGTTGATAAGTATGATAATGATGTAGTTGAGGAATGTGAACTTATAAAAGAAATGAAATGAGGGACTGAGATCCCAATGCCCTATAAGGACTGAGAAAGTGATTGGTAAAAATAGTACATGTTTCCTTATAGCATTTGTCTGAATAAGTTATGTTTGAGAACTTGACTGATGCTAAAAGAATATGCTAATGTACTTAATTAATTAAGTGAAATCATATCATGTAGAGCCCTGACCATAGATCCATCATCGTCAGCAATAGGTGATGGTGAAACAAGTGCTCTGTGGCAAAATCTGGAACGCATATTTTGAATATGTGGGGGCAATGGGCGACTATATCCTGACGTCCTAATGAGGGAATTGATGAAAGGTAAAGAACAAACCTCTCAATCCTTCATTACTTGTACCAGGATGGATGTATTACGAATCCCCCGATGATTGGGACAGATGCAGTACACATCTCCCAATAATGTTAATTCCAGATCGATGGAGATAAACATGAGATCTCACGATCATGAAGAGAGTACAACACGCCACTGTAACTCTAATAGAGAAGTTACCAGTATACCCTGGAAATCTATATATATAGCAGAGACACAAGATGTCCTACATGTAATCTCACGCTGACCGAGATATGGGAGGTCTTGGTAGCCGACTCTACCTTTCACCTTCTATGGTACCGATTTCGACTTCGCAATGGTTGGTTGGAGTATGAACGGTATACCTCATCTCCTCAGGGCATAAGTGTGAATGTAAAATGTAATCAGCCATCTAGCATGTTTGCTTAAGGATTGAATATGAAAATTCATTGGCTGATGTTATACTTCCTTTATGCAACACTAGTTGATAAATGTTACTCATATCTCTTTACATTCAATGCAAGTAGATATGTGAAATATGAATCTACCATGAGTAGATACAATGCTCTCTGTAGGAAAGGAAATTACTTTACTCTTTTCATTCAATGATTAATACCAATGTTATTATATAAGAACTCCTGCTCAGTTTTAATTATAATAAACTGTTATAACAATGTTTTGGCGGAGGGTTATATCTCCCGCTGGGACAATTTACAATTGTCTCACCCCCGTGGGATCCAATGTTCTTTGGTAATTGCAAGAGAAGAAGCAGGAATCCAATAGCAAGAGAAGCAGCAGCAATATCAGGGACAACAGTGATGACTCAAGTGGAGGCACTGGCTGCCAAGTTTTGTCGAGATAGTAGTCCTTTGTGTTGTCTCTGTACTCTCAGGTCCTCAGAGTTTATGGTTAGTGTTTTAATGAATCGATCTGAGATTTTGGCTTGATGCCTCAAAGTTATATATTGTCTATATATTATGTCTTGAGACAACTGATGTTGTGAATCCTTGAGAAGAGAGGGTACAAGTTATGTACTTTTGAATTAGGATGTAAATATTATACTTTGGTTCTTAATGGAAGAGTTTCCTATGTTTGGATCTGTTTGCAAAAAGTTTTAATTTTTAGTGATTTTCAGTAATCTACTGCAAATGATTCACTTCCGCTTAGTTAATCTTGTGTTTTGTAAGTTGGATGCCACAACCAACATCTCATTTTTTTTAGTAAAAAAGAAAAGAACTAATCTGAAATTGAAACAACAAGGGTTATCTAAAACAAATATATAGGAAAATTTGCAAAAATGTAAATGATTGGTTTGCCTCCCAAAAAGCACCTAGTTTTATGTCGAAGGCCTGATAGAGCTGGGTCAATGAGCCATTTCAGGATTAAGAGGGGGACCTTGGGGTTCATGTAGGTCGAGGTCTTTGAGTAAGAAGAGTTGATGTGCCTCAAATGGTAGAAAGTCCTCAACGGTGATGTTCCATTTAAGACTATGTACATTAACCTGAAACTCCCCTAAAACCTTATTCCAAAGAAGAAAAGTTCCATAAGGGTAGGCACACTTGACAATGAAGGGCCCATACCATATGGATTTAAGTTTTCTAGGAAAAATCCTCAACCTAGAATTGTACACTAAAACTCAGTTTCCCTCCCTAATGTCTTTTGGCCTAATATGGTCATCATGCCATAGTTTGGTTTTGTCTTTGCAAATTATAGCATTTTCATAGCGATCATCTGAATCTCATATAACTCTCAAAAGTGCAAAAAGCTATTTTAACCTGCAACAGTTAAGTCAAAATTAAGAGTTTTGATGGCCCAATTGGCCTTATGCTCAAATTCTATGGGCAGATGGCATGAATTCCTATAAATCAATTTGAAAGGAGTGGTACCTATGGGGGGTTTGTAGGTAGTTCAGTATGCCCACAAAACATCATGGATTTTCAAATCCCGATCGGTCCTAGTGTGATTTACCATTTTCTCTAGGATGGACTTGATTTACCTATTTGACACCTCAACCTGACCACTAGTATGAGGGTGATAGGGGTGAAAACTTTATGATGGAATCCATAACATATCAACAAGGACTCAAAACTCTTCTCTAGAAAATGGTAACCTCCATCAAAAACTACTGTCTGAAGTACTCCAAATCTAGGAAAAATAATACCTTTGAAGAGTTTCTTCACAGGCTTGGAATCTCATATTTTGGTAGGGATGGCTTCAACCCATTTGGAAACGTAGTCAACTGCCACCAAGATATATTTGTACCCACAACAAGAAGGAAACATGCCCATATAACCTACTCCCCACACGTAAAAAATTTCAATCTCCTGCCAAGAACTCATAGGCATTTGGTCTCTCTTAGATATATCGCCAGTCCCCGGCAACGGTGCCAAAATTTATATGTGTCATTTGCACATGAGTACACTAGAATAATTATCCTAGAGTTTAATACTTATGTGTTACTTTCTATTTAAGGCGAGTATAGAAGGGTCGATCCCAAAGAACAATGTTTGTAAGATTTGTTTTATTTTAATCTTGATCATTTTTTAAATTAGTTATTTTTTATTTTTTTAAAGATTGATCTAAAGTAAAATATGATTTTGAGGGGGTTGATTAAACTAGTGTAAGAAATCAAAGTGTAAGATAAATAAAAGATTACACTAAAGTTGGGAAATGAAAAGATTAAACTAAAGCAAGAAAAGTAAAGGAAGAAGATGGTTAGCACAAAATAGAGGATTATCTAATGATGAGAATAAAATTTCTAGAATTAAAAAGGAAGGGATTGAAACAAATGTAGAAAGAAACAGTTGAAATTAGATGGGGCAAACATCGAGGCTTAGGGGTTTTCACCATCTTGACCAAGTGAAGACAAAATCAAAGAATACATGATAATTAAAGACATAAGAGGGTATGTGAATAATTCATAAACAAAATGCAAAAGGCAAACTCCATGTGAACCAATTAATCTTGGCTTTCACGCTTCATAGTTCATCATTCCAATGGGGATTTTTCCATGGTCGCATCCAAATCCCCATGCAACAATTTTAGTCATTCTAAATTCCAATTTCCATGGTTACATGCTCCAGAATTAAATCACGATGAAAATAAGAGGTCACTTCATTTAATTGGGTCATTTTCTAAACCAAAAGCTATCCATATAAAGAAAATCATATAAACTAAATCTGATCAACACCATGGCCAAGGGGCTATTGCCCTTTCCTCGATAAGGAGACTACTTGCTACTCATAGAGAGGAAGGGAGATAGAAGGAGAGAAAGAAAGAAAGACAGATACCACAAATTTAGAATCTCTAAAGAGACCAAGGTGGTGATAATTAAATGTCTTAATGTCTATGTCTCCTTCTCCAAGAAGAAAAGTGAGAAGAAGAATGAGAATAGAAGAAAAGAACTAACTTTATTGCTTGAATGTAATAATTACACTAGAATTGAAAATGACACAATTTCAATACATATAGAGTATAAAAATTGGGAAGTCCCCTCTCCTTTTATAGGAGGAGGGGTGGAAAACCTTGAAAGAGGGGTGAGAAAGAAGGGAGCAGAGATTGTTGAAATATTCGATTCGTAAGTCGCGAAATCGGTGTCTCGCTAAGCAAGATGGTCGTTTGGAGATGACTTGGGGCAAGCCTAGAATGTTCGGATTGAAAACCTAAAGAGGGTTGTGGCGACGCCGTTTGGATGCAACCTTGGGCTCAAAGTAATGTTCAAGACAAACATTTGGCTGAAGTGGGATGCCCGTCTTGATTGTGACGTAGTGTGGATTTAGAGAAGTGACTGAACCCTAGTCAACTGAAGTGGCAACGCCCTTGCATTTGTTTCCGGGTCTCGATGTAAAACCTTGAAGTGGTCGTATGGGATGGTCATATGGGTAAAGTGAGGTGCCTGTCTCACGTCGCCATGTGTGTAATCAAAGGGTTGGAACCCTAATCAAGTGGCGATCTGCTTGAGCGTTGGTGTGATTCTACGGCAAGTTGACCTAGGCGTCTGGTCTTGCTCGGGTGCTCGTCTGGCTGCATGAGATGATTGTCTTACTGTATCGAGATGCCCGTCTAGCATGCAGAGTAGGCTGATTGAGCCGAGGCCAAGGTGGCTGTTTGTCTCTAAAATGTGAGGTCTTAGGGAGTGAGTCGGCCATCCGGGCTCAGTGAGACGTCCGTCTCACTGGCTCTGAGGGTCAAAAATTGACTTTTGAGAAAATCTGTACAAAATTGGAAAAGTATATAAGTATTTGTAAAAGTAAATCGAGATGTGGTTAGATTGCAATTTAGTCTAGAAATTACTGAATAAGAGATAAAATCTAATGAAAATGACTAAGAAGAATATGCAAAAAGATAGATGAATATGCATTCATCAGTGAAGAAGCTGAAGAAGAAGGGTATTGTGCAGGTTAAAGTTGTCTATCATCAGCGTGACATGGAGGAATCCATGTCATAGTTGGAGGATGAGATGCACAGGAAGTATCCGTCTCTTTTCACGTAGGATTTCAGGGGTGAAATCCTTGTAAGGGGTTTATGGCTGTAAGACTCCTCACTTAGCTTAGTGATTTATTTTTCTTTTTATCATAATAAGATTGTTAAATGTTAATCTAATCATGTGATGCACCTGAATAACATGTAAATGTTTTCATTTTGGTCCAATTTGCATGATATTTGAGCTAATTATGCTATATGTATGTTTGTTTCATACCAACTTGCAATTTACCCATGTTGAGGGTTTACAAGGATGTGCCTCATGTTCCTTAGCATCATGAGACAGAGAGAGTGATGGATAAGGGTTCCTTGTTGGATGTTGGACTTTGTGTTGATGTTAGGGTTTGCATGGTTTGCATGATTTGCATGGATGCTTGAGTTGATGGTGGTATCGACCATGTGGATGTTGATCCTTGTAGAGCCCGATGTGCTTTATGATACTTGATGTGTTGTGATCTAAGAGTGTTTTCCTTGGATGTGTTGTAGCGTCTAATGCACCTAGTTTTGGTTGGTTTATAGAGACCTAAGGAGTTGTGGCCTTGTGGTTTGTGGTTATTGTTTGTATGTGTTTGATGCTTGGTTTCCTTTCGCATATGATGGTTTTCCATATGGGTCTTTGTGACATTTGTTTTTGGGTTTTACTAATCATATTCTCCATTTGGTTTTCCCTTTAGTGAAATTTGGTTTTCTTATGTTCACATCTATTTTGAGCATTACTCTATTCTATTATTAGGTGATCGCTAAATCCCTTATTGGATGATGATGTTTGGAGTTTGGTATGGTCGCTACAACCCTCATTCTAACCCCTTGTGATGATTTATTTCTTTTTTAGTTGCTACTCATGAGTTGCTTGATGACCGCTACATTTGTTGATGCTATTGTTGCTATTTCCTTTTGAGCTATGGTCGTTGTTATGTGGTGGTGTGTAGGATCACATTGCCTGGAGTAGTGTGTTGCAGTCTCAAATCATGAAGCACCTTCAGGATGGTCAAAACCACTGCTTTCCTTGTGGTCGCTACCTGGTTGAGGTGTTGCTTCATTACAGTTGATAGTGATGGTTGTACCATGTGGTCAGTACATGTGTTGAGTCATGTATGGTTGCTATGTTTTCATGGTTTTGATGGTCGTTACCCATGGTGTAACCCTAATGGTCGCTACACATGGTGTAACCCTAGTGGTCTCCTCCTAGGGTTTCTCACTACATATGTGATGATTCTTAATCTAATATGCTCCAAGAATGTGGGAAGTGATGTACCTAGGGTTTGAATTTGAATGTTGTTATTGAAACCCTAATCGGCTATCTATGAGAAACCCTAACCCTATTTATGAGTACAATATGTAACTCTTATCTTTCTTGAAGTGATTAGCATGTAATGATGTTTTCTCTCTCCTATTTGTGTAACCCTAATGTTGTAGGTTGAATGAACATCATAGCTTGTGGTTGCTATGATATCTCTAATGTGACTCAAGGTGATAATTATGAGTCTATATGAGGCATGATAAGATAATGATGCTTTGAAGGGACTATGTGTTTGGGTCTTATGACCTGGTATAGGCTTAGCGCCTAATTTTAGGTCATATCCTCTAATGATGTGATGATGGATGGTTATCACATGATGATATGATGATGGTGATGACCTGGTATAAGGTAGTGAGATAGTATCATGTAATGGTGTGATCAACTTTATGTTTACTATGTTTTATTTTTTCTGACATGGAAACTTATTCCTAGCTTTGTAGTATTTGTTTTGAGTTTGTATATTGTAACATGATTGATGCATTAAAAGATTCCCAATTGTCTTAACTATTCAATTGAAACCCTAATCATTTAGGTGGCCCTGAGCCATAGATCCATCTTCAGTGTCAATACTTGTTGGATGGTGAATGAGTAATTCCCTCGGGAAACTCATAGCATATATTGTTGAATATGTGGGGGTGCAAGTTGAGGATATACCCTTGCATCCCTAATCACTGGTTATGAGGATGGCTGTGGTTACACTTGACAAGAGAACAATTGAGGTTGTATCTCATATGATGTGTTTGCAGGGATGGTTGAGATCATACCCTGGTAGGAGAATGACTATAGTCATATCTCAATTTTCTAGTGTCGTACATGTATACCAAGGTGGACTAGGTTGATTTGTAGTTTGAGTCTATATGCCACTATAGCCTACTTGGATTGACTGAGGGTGTGGGATATCATAGGAGTCAGGTGCTCCTCGATCTTGTTTGGCATTTATTTCTACTTAGCAATGGTCAGTTGGAGTATGATACGGTATACCTCATCTCCATAGGGCATAACTAAAAGACATTATACAGCTGTTTTGTATACTTGCTTAGGGTTAAATACAATTCACATTGGATGCCCTTTGCCTTGTTTCTTATACTATTTAGTTATTACAATTTATACATTTTCTTCTTATTCCTTCTAAAAGAGTATGCTGTTTTAATGATCAGTTTGTAGCTGCTTAACTACCAAATTTGTGTTATTAGCTTTTAATTATTCATTTACCTAAATCTTCTCTAAATGCTTAATCTATTATGATCTATCTATTTTAACATAGTTTTTGGTTGAGAGTTATATCTATCACTGGGATGTTGATTTCACTTTGTGGGTTTCTACATCTTTGAGGTGGTCTTGCATGATGTGGTAGAGATTGTATGGTTGGGGAAGAGAAACAAGGATATGTGTAGCATTTGAAGGTTGGATATGCTGCTAGTGTTTTGTAGTAGGGTCCTATGTGTCGTCCCTGTACTCTTAAGTACATGGGGGTGTTTTGTAGATGTTGCACAACATCACAAAGTTTCTGGAAGTATGCCATAGTTGTGCATGTATGACTTGTATATATAAATAGGTTATCTTTTGTTATAGGTTTATGGCAAGAGGGCCACTATACAGTGATGTATGTAACGTTTTGGTATGATATGTGATACAAGTGGCACAATTTGTGGACCATGATGTTTATGTTTCCGCTTGAGATGGTGATGCACCTTAAACGTGGGTCCAAAAGATGGAGACATGACTAGGTTATCAGACTTTTATAATTTATAGTACCTGAATGTTTAAGACACCTGCAACTAGCATAGGGTCGAGGTAGTTCGGGGTCGAACACAGGGATAGGAAGAACGCCACTCCAGAACTTGGGTTTCACTTGTCTAAGCACTCCAAAAAGGGGGTGCAGGGAAAGGTTGTATGTCACATAAAAGAATCACAAAGAATCAAACGGAAAATCCTATCTCCAAAAGGAGTTACAAGAAAGATTTAAGTTTTGGATTAAGAGGTTTTTATAAAGGTTTTGTAAAATAGAATTCGGGGAGATAAAACTATCATTAAGGTAAAGCACGAAGGAAGAATACTTAGGCATAACAAGCGGTAGCGAAAAACATCCTGTACTTTCTTATCTCAAAGAGAGTACCTCCAGCTACGTGCCAATACCCTCTCTCAAGTGTAATGGATGTGAGTTGGAGTGGAAAGAAAATTGGGGCGACCCCGATCCTGGGCACTCTCGTACTCCCGGATCGGACTGAACTCTAGAGTCACAACGTCCCTCTCTTGAAGGAGTTGAAACGGGAAACACGATTCGATAGCTAGTCAAAACATGATCCAAGCATACAGGCTAGAGTTTAGATGCTATAAAGAAATCATCCAACAAAAAGGAACCATACACAGAACAACAGATATTAAACTCCACTAATTCCCTAAGCATAGATATGTAAAAGGTTTCGTTACAATGTGTAACAAATGAAAGTAAATTGCTTAAAAAAAGGGAAGATAGGTATCGACCCCCTTGGTATAGGTGGTCAATATGCAGTAATAGACCCCTAAGGTATCGCTAACTCGATACCGGGAGGCAGCTCTGCCCGATATGCCTGTGTCGGGTGGCTATCCCTGTCCAGCAACATGTCGTGACAGGCAGGTGTATCAGTCAAGGCTCCCTACCAGATACGGTCGTGTTGGGGTACCACCCTCTCAGGCGACACACCATGACGAGTGATCCGTATCGGGTTTGATATCGTGTCAAGTTAGAGATGACTTAGGTTCTCGGGTTCCTTGTATCGGGTGTAGGGGGCAGGCCATCTCGGGTGGGAGCCCATCTAGGAACCCGACACATTGGGTGGCCTTCTTAGTCATATCAGGTTGTTGTAGCTACTGGGATGGGTTCTAAGTGAACCACTCCCTCCCCTCTCGGGTTGGGAGTGTGGTAACCTTGTATCGCCTGGCACGCCTTGGAAGTCGACATACCAGCTCTAGATTTCTTCCGAAGTTAGCTTTCGTGAGGTTACGACCCGTCCCATCGAAGTCCTGTAGCTGCTATTTATAGGCCGCAGTTTGGGAGAGGTTGTGGTTCTCATGGAGCCATGTGTCCTTAATCGGCTTTGTTCACATGGCTTCAGGGATGGTCGACACATGTGTATCGCTCGGCATGACTTGGCTATCATGTGCCATGTCAGCGAATGTATCAGGCGGCTGTGGCGGGCGACTGCTTTCGGTGAGTGGCTTGAAAGCGTGCGACATGCCGTGACAGGCTGATTGGTCATAGTGGGTAGAAGCTCTCTGTCGGGTAGGTAGTATGCCGCTCGTCAGATGCCTATCGCGCGACACACCAGTGTCAGGTTGCTGCCACCTCGGGTAGTGACCGCGATGGGTAAGTAGGTGTGTCGTGCGGCCAATGAAGGGGCCGATTCGTTGTAAGTGGGTCGGGAAGGGCCTTTTTACTGATTTTGAGTGGAAAAGCGAGGGAAACTTTGTAAAAGATGGGAAAAGAGTTAGGAGCATATTGTGGTTTATTCTTATGCAATAACATGATAAACTAGAAAGGAAAATAGTTTAGAAGGCATGTTTGACAATGGAATATGAGCCATAAATAGCCATAAAATGGGTGTTATCAACTCCCCCAAACTTAGCATTTTGATTGTCCTCAATCAATCTGTACTAATTTTAAAACTTTGTTTTGTGATACTGCTTCTTAATCTATCATAGTTTTCAGACAAGGGGTTTGAGCGAGTATTGAGATGTCTTAAGGAAAATTATGTCTGGCCACAAACAACAGACTATTTTTCCTTCCTTACTTAAGCAAAATTTTTCTCTTCAACTTTGGTGAGACTTGGGAGCATGATTTTGAAGTTAGCTTTCACACCAAACAACTTTTGGGAGTAGTAAGTTGGGTTTTTGGGTAGGCTCAAGGATTTTTGGGTTTTTCTTGTTTCCCATCGGTCCATCCAGGTACGGGTCCATTAATGGGCAAGTGGTCCCTGCAGTCCAAGCCAGTTGGATTTAGAGCAGTGATTTCACATCCTACGTATCGCTACCCTGGATCTTCCATGCCTAAAGATGGGTACTTTTAGAAAGACAAGTGTGTATTTGTTTTTCATTTGGCACAACTCTCATGCTTTTATTCGCTCTCATAAAGCTTTTCTCTCTTTTTGGGATTTTGTTGGGTAAAGGAATCAAGAGAAAATTCGTTGTTTGGGCAACTTTTTCATTCGCATACACATCTCTTAGCTGTTGCGAGATTATTTTTCAAAATTGGCATAGAAAAGTTATAGTCTTTGTCGTTTGAGACTGCATTTTTGGAAAAAACATTACAAAAACCTACACCACATTAGACATAGAGAAAACAAGTTGGGAGAAGCTGCATCAGGTTTTTACTATAGAATGTCTTTGTACAATTGTATAGAGGTGAGGAGTTGTATATGCACTATTTTGTATTATACTTGTATATGTATATGTACACAGGGTATGTTTAAGAGAAAGACAAAAGACAAAATGGGAGAAGTTTTAGTACCTCCCTCACTGATATATAAACTCCCCCCCCCAAAACTTACCCCACACTCTGTCCCAGAGTTGGGAGGTAAATAAGGTAGGATAGTGATAAGTCAGTGAGGGTTTAGCTGGTGAGCGCACCTCCTTCAGATATAAGCTCCCACACATATTCTTCGCGTTTGCTACGGTAGTTAATATGGTGGAGCTTGTCAAGTGTTTGTTGTAGCATCACTGAGCTAGAGATCCATTCCAACACGTAGATGTCACAATCATTTGATTGTGGAGCTTGTTGTGGACTACTGTTGCAGAATTGAAGCTCATGCCATTCATTCACTGTGTTCTCCAGGAACGCCTAGATCAGCATTTCCACCTCGATGTAGTATTTTCTTGCTAAGAGCTCGAGGGATGTCAACGCGGTTGATGTACACTACACCGAATGATCTTTGTTGATGTCCGAACTGTTGTAGAAGATTGTTGCTTGTGGGCGAGTGTACACCATCAGGAGCATCCAGTGATTGTAGTGCAGTATGGGAAAAAAGATGATATATGACATGCTGCTTTGTATCTTTTCCAGAAATGATTTCTTCGCTCATGACTCATCAGCTAGGCATATATCGTTGAACAACATTAGATGGGCGATGTATGTGTGTTCAAACTTCCTCTGTAGTGTCTGGATGTAGGTCACCTCAATCGACATTACCAGACATCCTCCTACCTTTATCACGTCCCGAAGATCATCAACTGGGACTATGACATCTTCTGTCTCATATATAATGTCTATGGGGGTAGAATCAGCCAGCTTCTGCAGAATTTCGTCGACCTGTTCCTGGGTTAGTGAAGAACACACAGAACAGTCGAAGTTGCTGATCTTTTCTTCTGAAGAATCAGGCAAAGAGGGATCCTCAGCTGTAAGAATGTCACGCAGAATATCCATCCGCTTGCCTGCCCTGTAAACATCCGTGGCCATCTCGGCTTCTCCTTCTGGAAGGTTGTTGGGTCGGGAGGATTCATCTTCTGGATTGCTGTCCAGCAGCTTCTCTGGTACGCATGTGTCTTGGAAGTAGTGCCCATCCTTGATCAGCAGAAGTGCATATGTTCTTCTGAACTTATAGAAGTTTTGTCCCTTGAGTTGCCTTAAATATTAGAAGATGTGTAGCCTCTCAATGGCGCGCAGGACTACGAAGGTGTTGTTTCCCCAACAATGATGCCAAAAAGTTGACGACCCTTAAACGTGGGTCCAAAAGATGGAGACATGCCTAGGTTATCAGACTTTTATAATTTATAGTACATGAATGTTTAAAACACCTACAACTAGCACAAGGTCGAGGTAGTTCGGGGTCGAACATAGGGATAGGAAGAACGTCGCTTTAGAACTTGGGTTTCACTTGTCTAAGCACTCCAAAAAGGTGGTGTAGGGAAAGGTTGTATGTCACATAAAAGAATCACAAAGAATCAAACCGAAAATCCTATCTCCAAAAGGAGTTACAAGAAAGAATAATGTTTTGGATTAAGAGGTTTTTATAAAGGTTTTGTAAAATAGAATCTAGGGAGATAAAACTATCGTTAAGGTAAACCACGAAGGAAGAAGACTTAGGCATAACAAGAGGTAGCGGAAAACTTCCTGTACTTTCTTCTCTCAATGAGAGTACCTCCAGCTATGTGCCAATACCCTCTCTTAAGAGTAATGGACACAAGTTGGAGTGGAAAGAAAACCGAGGCAGCCCCGGTCCTAAACACTCTCGTACTCCTAAATCAGACTAAACTTTGGGTCACAATGTCCCTCTCTCGAAGGAGTTGAAACGGGAAACACAATTTGATAGCTAGTCAAAACATTATCCAAGCATACATGCTAGAGTTTAGATTCTATAAAGAAATCATCCAACAAAAAGTAACCACACACAAAACAACAAATATTAAACTCTACTGATTCCATAAGCATAAATATGTAAAAGGTTTTGTTACAATGCGTAATAAACAAAAGTAAATCCCTTAAAAAAAGGGAAGATATGTATAGACCCATTGATATAGGAGGTCGATATACAACATTAGACCCCTAAGGTATCGCTAACCCGATACCGGGTGGGAGCTCTACCCGATATGCCTATGTCGGGCAGCTAGCCCTATCGGGCGACATGCCGTGATGGGCAGGCGTATCGGTCAAGGCTCCCTACCCGATATGGTCGTGTCGGGGTACCGCCCTCTCGGGAGACACACCGTGACGGGTGGTCCATATCGGATTCGATATCGTGTCGGGTTAGAGATGACTTAGGTTCTCAGGTTCCTTATATCGGGTGTAGGGGGTGGGCTGTCTCGGGCGGGAGCCCATCTAGGAACCCGACACATTGGGTGGCCTTCTTGGTCATATCGGGGTGTTGCGGCTACCGAGACAGGTTCTATGTGAACCACTCCCGCCCCTCTAAGGTTGGGAGTGTGCTCACCTAGTATCACTCGGCATGCCTTGGAAGTCGACACACCAGCTCCAGATGCTTTCCGAAGTTAGATTTCGTGAGGTCCTACTCGTGCCATCGAAGTCCTGTAGCTGCTATTCATAGGCCACAGTTTTGGAGAGGTTGTGGTTCTCGTGGAGCCACGTGTCCTCAATCGGCTTTGTTCACATGGCTTCAGGGATGGTCGACACCTGCGTATCGCTCGACATGTCTTGGCTATCACGTGCTGGGTCAGTGAAGGTATTGGGAATCTGCTTCCGGTGAGTGGCTTGAAGCACGCGACATGCCATGAAGGGTCAATTGGTCATGGCAGGTAGAAGCTCTCTGTCGGGTAGGTAGCGTGCCACTCATTAGATGCCTCTTGCGTGACACGCCCGTGTCGGGTTGCTTCCACCTTGGGTAGCAACCACAACGGGTAAGTAGGCGTGTCATGTGGCCAGTGAAGGGGCCGATTCATTATAAGAGGGTCGGGTCGAGCCTTTTTGCTGATTTTGAGTGGAAAAGTGAGGGAAACTCTGTAAAAGATGGGAAAAGAGTTAGGAGCATACTGTGGTTTATTCTTATGCAATAACATGATAAAACAGAAAGGAAAATAGTTTATAAGGCAGGGTTGACAACGGAATATGAGCCATAAATAGCCATAAAATGGATGTTATCAGATGGTTATATCAAATTGGTTTTAATTTATCATGTTTTTTGGTCATGTGGCTATTAGTGATAATTCCGTGCTTTGTTTTGAGTAATCTTGCCTCTACGTGTCTGATATATCACAATACAAGTGTGCTTGTTCCCACAACTCATGACTGATTAATTTTAATCATGCTCATAAAGTACCTTTGCTTGAATAGGCATTAATATTCTTTTTACTGGCAGGAGCTTCATTACAACTCAGAAAGCCATTGCAAAAGTCTATAACCTCTCTAGCCACATAACCCTCAATAAAAATACTCCTTTCATGTTGATAAGGGTTTCTAACATCACCTTTAAAAACACTCATGTACCGTTGAAAAGGACACATCTGATGCAAGAAAATTGGACCCAACATTTTAACCTCTATAGTAAAATGGACAACAATATGTACCATGATATCAAATAATGAAGGAGCAAAATACATCTCAAGTTGGCATATGGTAACCAACACCTCTCTTTACAACTTATCAAGATTCTCAAGATGAATAACTTTATTGCATAGAGTGTTCATGAAGAAACATATCCTGGTGATTGCAAACCTTACATGGTTTGGCAATATAATCAAATAGCCATGGAATTTTTTTGCTGCACTAGAGTATGAAAATCATAGGAATAAAGACCTATCAGCTACATACATTTCATTGATATCAATCTATAGATATTGGAAGAGTATCTCTATGGAACCTTAATATTATGTAAGCACTTGCAAACGTTTTCTCCTCCTGTCTAGAAAATGTATATCAAGAAGGAGGTTAATATGTTTTTCAATTAGTGATCAATTTATGTTGTTAATTTTTTCCTTATACCCATTTCACGTATGTCCATTATAGATTTGATGCCATCTTTAGTTTTACATTATAGATTCAATAGAGTACCAATGATGCTATCAAAGATATTTTCTCAACATGCATGACATTGATATAATACCTAATTACCAAAGATCTCCAATATGGAAGATACTAGTATATTGACCTCTTCTTGAATAGGGATTTATCACTCTGTGTGGGAATAATATATGGTGATCTCTTACAAAATTCATTAACAAAATATTTCACTTTTTATTAAGAAACCTCCCCTGATATAGGTTTACGACCTCTTTGTTCCTCAGTCGATCCATTGAATGCTTTGAGAAACCTTTGGTAAGGATGCACTTTTGAAAGACTCCTTCTATGACCAAGATATACAACCTTGCAGACACATTTTAGTCCTATTAAATCAGTGTTCTCCTCACATATAGGACATGATTTTGATCCTTTCACATTGTATCAGTTGGTATATATGCCCTAGAGAACCAATCATATGATGATTATAATGGAATAACTTGTAAACAACATGATTAATATTAAAGGCAATTTTACAATTTATTCTATTTTATTCAATTATGAGATAATTATGTAACTTAATAAATGTCTAAATAATGATATCACTCAATGATGTTTGTCTTTGGGTTGAGGACCTGAACAATGAGATCAAATGGATGTTAAGAGAATATACATTCTTGTTATGTCCCTAGTCATATGTTATTGTGGAATGCTAATAGACAACAATAACACATAAGACTAAAGTGTGTGTTGGTTGATGTCAGAATCTCAGTAAGTCATGATATGTGATTTCAAATCAAACACAAATACTTGTTAGAGAACAATGTATCAGACATACCCACCTTGAGATGATACATAGGACCACTGAATGGTAGTCAGAATCATTTGTCATAATGATGGTGGTGATTTTGGTTCTTAAACCTGAAATCACCACACTAATCACACGTCATTGTGTGAAGTTTTACATCATCTACAGTGACCTTGAATAAGGATTGCCATAAAGGCGGTGCAAAGGTGAATTGTGACACATGGGGATGACTGTGACCGATAGAGATGGGATTTCTCCCTCCTACGGGATTTTGATATCCTAGACATTTGACAAGAAATACTGAGAAAAACATGACCATGTGCATGTGAATCAATATATGATGTTGAGTCCACATATATCTCAGCTAGTCTACTCTAATTCAAGGAACATGGATTCAATGTTGAAGAAGATGACAATTCCATGCCTCAATATCAATCTGGATATCAGAGACAAAGGAACTATACAATCAATGTAACACCAATCATAGTTTATAGGTTAAAGTTGTCCTCCTACTTTCCAACTACATTGGTAGGAATAATGTCTTTCTAGATACCAATCATTCCTTGTGATGCAAAAACTTAATTATGGACATTCACTGCCAACCTAACTTGGAACCTGTAGGGTCACACACATAGGATGCACTTGAAATAGGAGTTTGTTTATGAATGGTGTTTAACTAGATTACTAAATGTGTTGAGGCATTCATATTAAACAACACTGGTTGAAAATTGGCTGACTGGACTCTGAACTGACCAATTCAAGTGTTGAATCGATCGGTTGGAGTGTCAGGTCAATTAGAAATGACATTGGTTATACAATGCCTGAACTAGGACATGAACCAACTGGTTCCCTAAGTGAATCAGCCAGTTCATGGTCCCAAATGATTGGTTCATATGATGAACTACCTGATTCAAATGGTCAATCCGATTGGATCAAGGATTGATGCTAATGTCATGTTTTACATTGATCATGAATTGATTACCAAAGTGATCCAAAACAAGAAATCTACTGAACTAACTGGTTCATGAGATGAACCAACTAGTTCTCCAATCGTAGCCTCCAACAAATTCATGAATTATGTCTCTTCGACTATCAAACCGACTAGAATCCCTGAATCTGACTCTCCTATAAATATAAGGGTATTGTGGGCTTCCCAGACATAATAGTAAGCTCTGACAATTGTTGTCGTCTCTAGTTGAGGTAACCAAGATAACTCAAGCAAGTTCTACCGGTCAAAAGAAGGAACAATAAGGGAGAGACAATTGGGGTAGCATTTCGAAGCTAGCAAGCTGATTAGAAGGGATAAATCCTTCCTATCCATTCCATAAGAATGACATGAGCTCCCATGGTCTGTGTGGACTACTCTAGAGGCAAGGAGGTTGTTACCTGTATCTAGGAGGATGACGTCAACCACCATTCATGGTGCTAGACTAGGAGGCCAATGATGACATACGTCAAGGTGCAACTTGAATAAAGGTGCATGCTACAATGATGGAATTTTCATTGGACTTCCTCCAAGATGAGGAATAACCTCGCAACCATCCTTCCCATTGCATAGTTGTTGATGCAGTATATTGTCTTCAGGGAATATGGAAAGTAAAAATTTTGTTTCTGCTACCTTACTTGATGCCATATTTTGATTCATTGGTATCAGAGCCACACCAATTAACTATGCTTTGGGATTTAATCACTGTGATCCATTTTTGTTTTATTTTTTATTTATTGCATACAATGCAAATAATTAATCTAGCTTATGCGTGTGTGCGATTAAATACCACAAACGATCTCAATATATATGATATCATATATACATACATATATATATATAATTTATATGTATCATTTTAGAATCATTTTGATGGTGATTGGTAGAATTGTTATGGCTTAGATCCCTATACCTTTTACGCATAGTGGATGGTTTTTGTTCCTTTATATTTATTAGTTTTCATACCAAGACTCTCTCTTCTTTTCCATATGGAAAAGTATTAGTTCTTTCCTCCATATGGTCCCCTTGAATGTAAATTGATGTTTCACATTTACACTGTAATATAGGTTTTAATTCTTGTTATGGAAAAAGAAGGCATTTTGCAGCAAGCGAGTCGATTGGCTCATCAGGTGAACCAAATGGTTCAGGAGTTGAACCGATCATCTAGAGGATCAAGGAGGTGATGTGATGCACTGAATAATTGTCATTTTCACAGGCTATTTCACTATGTATTTTGTGCACATATTGCTTATTTTGATATTATTCGTGCATGATTTGTCATTATTGGCTTCTGACCCTTAATTGCATCAAATACTATTATTTTTACCGTTCCATATTTATTCCACATTATTTGAGAAGCTTATGTCATTTCTTGTTGAATTTCAGGTAAATTGACAATAATTGATTCATCTCGATGCTACCAACATGTCTATCAGTGGTATCGACATTTGAAGAAAAGGAAAAGGGGTGAATCAAATCAACTTAATGGTATTGACACAAGAATTAATACTATTGACATTCCAATAGAAGCATTCTAGAAATCTCCCAGTGCCATCGACGTCCAAGTCAGTGGTACCGACTTTAATCAAAAATTCAATACAATATGTCCGGGAAAATCTCAATGCTACCGACATTAACTCGGTAATACCAATAGTTTACAAAGTATCACAAATCTGAGAAGGCTTCGATACAAACGAAACCCTGTTGGTAGTACCAACTTGTCAAGATTAGGCCAGATTAAAGCCCGTTGTTAATCCAACAGTGAAGACTTAATGATTCCATAAGTCAATCCTATGACTAAGTGAAATTGCGTCCAGACCTAGATATCACATCACATTCAATTGTACGATGGAGGAAAGCCGAGGGAAGAGAAAGGATATGATAAGGCTATGTTCTGGGTGGTTCAAGCACATCATGTGGCCAGATTTACAGTCGGATGACGGCAAATTGTTGTGTTCGTTAGGAGTCATCTGAATTGTCTTCTTTAGTGGTTTTCATTATTCTATGATGTTTTCCTTGTCTCTTTCCTCCCTTTATATGTGTATAGAAACTAAAATCATGTGGGGATAATCCCCTATTAGGAAGAAGGAGTAGCCTAGTTATGTACCATAATTGACATTTTATGAATTAATGTTTATGTTTCCTTAATTTCTAGACATATCTCTATGATTGTTTCATGAATTTTCTGTGCCTGATCACCATAGGAAATTTATTAGAATGTTAATTACTTTGAGAGAGGGGTTAAGGGTTGGATAGGTTGTAGATTTACGTATCCTAGACCACACTTTGAGAGAAGGCTTATGATTGTGAAGAGAATAACTAAGAGGTAAGCACCTAATTAATTACTATATCACTATGAGAGTGGGATTTATATTAGATTAGGTAGTGAATTACACTGTGAGAGTGGGTGATTCTTGCTACATGTCTCTTAGTTCATGGTTAGGTGAACTAAGCATTGATAAGTTATGTTAATTGCAGTATAAATCGTGGTGAAACAATATTCTTAGGGAATCCATTCCATCTTTGATCACATACCAATTAATTTAGTTTTACTTCTTTCAATTAGTAAATTAATCAACCAATCACCTTTTCCATAGGTCTAGTTGATTGAGTCATAGTTAGTAGTAGTCTTTGGGGTATGTTACCTTGTGTTCGATATCTGGGCCCTTTTTGGTCATGTATTTCTCTGATACGTGCACTTTAGTTTTTGACATGTAGTTTACGCACATCAAGTTTTTTTTCTTATTTTATCAATTTTTAAAGATGAAAATTATAATTTTTATTCAGTCACTAACTATCTCGTTCTCACATTGATTTTATAATTTTCAGGTGCTAGTGCATGGTTCAGACAAGAACTAGTGACTACGGAGAGTCAACTCCATAGAGTTCTAGTCAAGTGGAGCTCTTGCATAGGGCAAGAGAGTACATATATTCTATGAGAGGACTCATCCCAACTCTGCCACCATAGGAAACACATCTAGAACTGGTATAGATGGATGATGCAAATGTGGAACCTAAAGAGCAGACAGTCTGTGAGAAAATAAAGGAATCTTCTACCACAACTCATTTGGGACCAATCCAAAGGAAATAAGTAAATATGGGAAGTTACTATATCGATCTTGGTCTGGTGGCATTAATCAAATCATAGTCCTTTCATGACCACAACATGGAGGACCCGATGGCACACATCAACACCTTTGTCGAGTGTTGTGATATGTTGAATATCAGTAGGGTCCCATCAACAGTGATATATTTGAAGTTGTTCTCCTATTCATTATTAGACAATTCCAAAGCATGGTTCCTTAGTCTTTTCCATAATCAATAGAGACCTAGGATAAAATGATAGATGTCTTCTTCAAGAGATATTTTCCACCCCAAGAAACCAATGAATGTTTTCAAAAGATCTACAACTTCAAGCAGCATGCCGAAGAGTCATATTCTAAAGTGTGGGCAAGATTCCAGATCATGTTGACAAAGGTCTCTCACCATGGGAGTGACCTTTATAGCCAAGAAAAGACTTTCTACTATGGGCTTCAAAAAGGAGAAAGAACCTCACTGAACAGTGTAGTGGAAGGATTTTTCCTCAACGATAAAGCACACATGTGTCATAAAATTTTGAAGAACATGCCTAAAATCAGTCATGGGGTGAGGAAAGAGAAGCTCAAATAACATCCAAAAGTGTTGGAGAGTCCAGAGTCAACATGGCACTGAGTGAGAAGTTGGACATCCTCACAAGGAATCTTGAGTAAAAATCTAGCACCTCATCTGGAGGTGAAGAGCAAGATTGTATGTAGCTGCATTAGTAGTTTCTGTAGGACGCAGGCCCTATAAAGATAGATAAAATTGGAGACATGCTAAGCAGGCTAGTGAGCAAGAACGAGACCTTACTATACCATACAAAACGGGTGCAACAAAATCATGAGGCACAAATCCACAACATCAAACAAAAAATTATGAGATAGAAACAAAGGTGGCTTCCATAAAGAAACCCAGTTAGCTGGGATTTCTTGGGAATACAAAGACAACTCATTAGCATCACCAAGTAAAGTTTGTTTCTCTTGTCAAGGAGCCAAAATGTCTTCTTTAGGAGTTACCAATGTAGCACACTCTAGAGCCAGATTAGGTGTATGTACCAAGAGTACCATTTGCCCACAATATATATGGAAGACCAGGAGGATGCAAAACACCAGTGTAGTATGATCACAAATGCACCTCAGTTGATATAGGGTCAGTGAAAAGTAATAGGAAGACCACATCTTCACCAACTTTGCAAGGAAAGGAACTTCAAAGTTCCACCACTGTTATGTCACCATCTCTAGTTCCAGACAAGGCGCCTACGCAACAAGAATAGGTGAAGGTTCTACTACACAGTGGAACAATCACAATTAATAAGGAGTCACCTGCATGTCAGAAGGAGAAGCCACATGCCATTCCATCCACATGAGACATGCCAAATTACATCCCATAAGGTGGTATGGAAGCAAACATTGGGGAGGAGATCCCCAACGTGCCATATGATCCACCGCTCAAGCGTATAGAGAAGCCAAATGTGCCATTCTAGGATAGTCTAAAGTCGAAGAAGGAGGAAAAGAAATTCAAGAAATTTCTAGACATCTTATGAAAGCTCCACATCAACATGCCACTCATGGAGGCAATAAAACAAATTCTTCCATATGGGATATTCTTGAAAGATATCATCAACAAGAAGAGACAAATAAATGATACAAATGTCTTATTTGATGATGAAAAGGTGATGGTCATGATACAAGGAAGGTTGTTGAGGAAGAGAAAAGATCCAAGATATTTCTAAATTCCTTGTTCCATAGGTAGTCAACATTTCTAACAAGTAAAAGGTGACTCTGGGAAGATCATTAATCTCATGCCTCTTGCTACCTTTCAAAAGGTACCAGATTGAAAAACCAACAACGACATCCATTACAATCAAGCTGGAAAACAGATCAATTATGAGGTTATGGGATATGCAAAGATGTCTTAGTAAAAGTTGATAAGTTTATCTATCCTGTAAACTTTGTTGTTATGGATTTGCATGAGATGTGGGAATCTAAGATGTTGTTAGGAAGGTGATCAGCCCTGATTATGTGTTTGAAAAGTACGTGTGATCCCAAAGGTTGACCAGACATTGAATTTATAACCTAAAACCTTCAAGGACTTCTGCAACATTAATACGGAGTTGATGTAGATATGAGGGGTCAAACATAGGGATGTGGGTACATTTAGTATGCTTAAGATCTCATTCTTAAGTCAGCTAAACCAAACTAAAGTTGATAAAAGTTTGGAACTAAAACTAGTATAGAAAAATGTCAAAAAGTAAAACAAATTGAAGTAAAGAAAACAAAACATTGTCCTTTAGATTATACTAATCATGGATAAGGAATTCTTGGTTATGTAACCACAAGTTGGGCAGCCTATGCACCCATTCTTGGGCATAGATAACCCTCGAACACCTCAATAAGCAACCTACATCCAAACATAGTATGTATTGTGGTATCTGTTCCAATGGGGTTCATCCCACTCGCTTTTGCACAACATGACTATAACCAACCAATGATAAAAAAACCACTCTCAAGTACAACATATAAACACCCCTAGAACATTCTAGATAACCTCTTGGGTCTAGAACATTCAAGGATGCTAGGAACATATGTGATCTGGATAGAAAACAGACCTTGGGCCCGGGCGGTTTAGGTTGGGGTTGACCAGGTCTGTCTGGGCCCAACCATGTCCTAGGAAAATGTTTTGTAGAGATCATCCTTGGACATCCTCCTTTTAGATTCAATCCAAACTACCTTCTCTTATCCATTTCTACAACTAATCTCTCAATCAAGGAAGAAATAGAAGTTCAAGCAAGAAAGAGATGAACCAAACCAGCAATCATAACTAGAAAGAGAAGACAGAATAGAAAATGTACTAGATCTGAAATAAACTACGTGCTTAATGTAAAAGTACATAAATATGTCCAAAATAGGCTACATAGAAAAGAAGGTGCTCAAATAGCCATGGACAAGTATAGTTGGCACTGAACAAAAATGGAAGAACATCATTTGTACAATAACAAAGGAAACAATAGAAGAAAGTAGTCGAAGAAGAAGAAGAAGAGATTTAGCCTTTAGAAGAGAGGTGGCTCTCACTCATTAGTCTTTGTATGGGCTGGATCTTGTCTTTGGATCATCCTCCTTGGTCTTCTGGACTCCTTAGCCTCCTTTCTCCTTGATTCGGCCCCAAACAATAGCTTGGTTGGTGTATGGAGGTAGAAGATGGATGGGAATTGTAGGAAGTGTGTTGATGGTGGTGGAAAATTATGATAGATAGAAGCAAACTGAAGGGATGGATGTAGAAAGTTCTTCAACCCTTTCAAACCTTGGAACTCTCCCTCGGGGATCTAGGCACCACTCCTGAATTGAACGAAAAAAGTGAAATGTTGAACATTTTATCTAGTTTGTGAGGGGTGGGTATTTATAGTCAAAGGTGGAGTGTATGTGATAAGTAGTCACCACACCTTCAGCAATCGTTATAGATTCAAAGTTGTTCCCGAACTGACTGGGCCGATCTGGGCCTGACCAGGCTAAGACTAACAGTCATTATCATTTCCTATTGCATTGCTCGCTACATATTTGAAGTTGTGCTAGGCCTGAACTTGTCATGTTGGGCCCATCCATGTCGTTCCTAATGGTCTCTAGAATTTATTCTTGTAGCAGTAACTAGTGATTCCTTTTTTAGCGGTCGCTATGGACTTTTTGGTGTAGCAGTTGCTAGAGATTTGGAGCTGTAGTAGTTGCTAGAAGATGGAAGCCGTATTGGTTGTTGTTCCTTTCATACCATGCTCAACCGTTCTGGGCTTGGCCCGACCCTACCAAGCATAGTAATCAAAATAGGTGTAGTGGTCGCTATGGGTGTAGTGAGCAACATAGGTGTAGTGGTTGCACAGATGGAGATCCTCAATGGTCTCTACAGTCTTAAACATCTAGCGATCATGACGTTTATTCTTGGCCCTACTGTGCCAAACTAGGCTTGGTCATTCTTCGCATAATAGTCACTACAACTGAGGTGGATGTTGTGATTGTGGTTGTAGTAGTCGCTACCGTTTAAGGTCGTAGCAGTCTCTACCGTTGAAGGTCGTACAAGTTTCTACAGATGGAAGACTAACTATTGCAAAAAACACGTGTTGGGCCCAACCGGGCTGAGCTTGGCCTGATTGGGCTGCCAGTTGGGGAAATCACAGAGAATTCATATGTTCTTAAGTTCGGTGCATGCAAGTCCCACAATTGTCTAGTTGAGCCACTTTATCTTCAAAAGATACATAAATTATGAAAAGATATGTTTCTATAATATAAGTGCTTAGCATAAATGCCCAAATTTCGGTGTAATCAACCACCCCAACCTTAAACCCTTGCTTGTTCTCAAGCAAGACTGTGCTCAAAGAACAAAAACTTAACATCCAAATTACGTTTGGCGATAAATGCTAAGGTTAAGAAAAATAGTTTGAAACATGAATTCTCCTGACCCATATTGTTTCTGAACAAACTCCCACTAATCGAGCACAACCTTCTAAAGTAGAACAAAAATCATCCATGAAAGATTATGAGAATTTCATGTAACTTGTCAATACTTGCAAGGGTTAAAATCACAATGATTTAGCATTAAAGCATTGTCACATAGGTGATCCTGCATGTGATGAGTAATGAGCTATTATCATGTATTCATGCAGACCAATCGGGAACAACGTGCCTCCCACTTATTCAAGTCCTAAGAATCAACAAAAGCAAGAAGACTCGAAGGAGTTCTGAGGATCCTTATCTGTGTCAGTTTGGTTATGAAAAAAGAAACAATCCCTGCAGTCCATGCTAGTTGGCCTAAGGCTCTGAGACAAACTCCTCGTACTATGATAAAACCAACCGTGCTACTGGAATGGTCTCATTGGTCACCTAAGGGTTCCTAAAGATTCTCTAATGAGCTTTTCGGGGTGGTAAAACCAGGCATGACATACTCACATTCATGAGCACAGTCATACACCAGTTGGGTTCATCATTCGCAACATAAATAAAGGGAATAATGTTTTAGCTATGAAAAAGTGGCATAGGCTTAGATTTAATTGTAAAACTTAAGGAAAGAATTAAATAGATAGTCAAGCAAGAGATCAAGCAGTTTAATTTGAAAATTATACATTTAGGTGCATGGATAAACATTTAACTATAAGATTTGCATCACAGAGCCTTAATTGCAAAGCTACAAATTATGAAACAAAGTAGTAAAACTAGGCTAAAATGTTCAAAATTTTTAAAAATTTATGCCTAAATGCAGAAGGTATGCATGTAAAAAAAAAATATTTGAAGAATGAAGAGATAGAAGGGTGAATATTCCTACCACCCCAAGCTTAAAACATTGCTCATCCTCGAGCAAGTCCTAAACTGAGTTTGTAGGGAAGGAACACATGGATGTAATGGGAAGAATTTTGTTGAAGTCCTAAAATGATGCATGTATGCAGGGATATGTTTAAGTAGTAAGAGGAAAGAAACAATCTAATCAAGAACGTGAAAAAAATTATTTTAATAAAAAGAGAAAAGAAAGGGGTAAGAGAAAAGGGGGTGGCTACCCCATGATACCGACACTAGGATCACAAATCCTATGTTTTGGGATTAGTGTCACATGTGTCTTACTGATTGGATCCGCCATGCATGAGAACAAGAGGTAGAGATTTGGGCCCTTTTAAATCTGAAGTAGAGGAATAGAATATGATGACTCAATGAATTCATCCTTGTGTTGGAATCCTCTTGAACTACAATGAAATGAATTCTTTGATAAAGCAACATCAAGGTACCTTCCACGATATGAATCTGAATAGGAAGGCCCTAGGATGCCGACACATGATGAGATGGAGGGGAGAGGCTAAAAGTTTTCTAGAGGACTCCTTTGTTCTATATCTACCTTTGAACTTGAAGTTGGATGCTCGCATAAATTTCATGTACAATATGGTTCACCCAATCATTTTTTGAACAAGAAGTACACGCTGATGAATCAATTTGAGGTTCTATTATCCCATGCTTGTCACATTCTATGGGGTGTGGGGTATCTTCATGCTCAACAACCATGTTGTAGTGGATTGTCCATCATGCTCATTCAATATCCACCAAGCCTTGTAAGGTGATGATGGCTAATGTCCGCTCATGCTACTCCAGCTTGTAGTCATCAGTATATTCCCTCCACTAAGATGTATAGTTATCATCATCCTCCTAAAACAAGTTATTTCAATCCATAGTAGGTGTTTTGGTTGAAACTAAGTGACAAGTCTCAATGTGAGAGGTATCACCTTGGTCTGTGATAAAGGTTGTTTTAGGCTTCTCAAACTCTCCCTCACATTATGAGGTCGTTTGGTAGTTCTGAGGAGAAAAAAAGTAATCATCATCATAAAACCATTCATGTTGGTGGCTTGTAGCTCCCATTGGTTGATCAACTAAATGCTCTAGATGAAATGAAGAGTTCCCCCATGTTGGTGGTCCTTCATAGAAAAATCCTAGTGAATCCAGTAGATAGTTTGAATAGGGTGGTAGGTAAAACTCCACTTTAGATCCAATAGAATACCCTTGATGACTATAATCTTCATGAACATGTGATGGTGTTTGAACTACGTAGTAACCAAACTGATGAGTTCTTGAAATCTCCTACCCTGTACAACATCTTTATCATGAAGCTATTGGACTGGAGCAACAATCTGTTCAAGATCCATCAATTACTCCATGCACTTCTGATGGGAACCGACTGTATTAAATTAATATATTTGGATGAACTCTAGTTCAATAGTTTGATGTATGCATCTACTACGGTTAGAGATCTCAGTTGCTACTTGGTGATGATGATCCTGCCTTTATACTCGATGTTGAATTGGATCGACTTGTTCTTGGAGATGAGGAGTTAAGGAGGAGGCGAGTACATCAACACTTTCTCCAACTAGCTCTACTACTCTAATCAGTTCTTAATCCCATGATAATACGGAAGTGGAGGGCTGATTGGTAATCTCCTTTTTTGAAACATCTATGTATCATGACAGAGGGGGTGAGTATAACTCGACTAGCTGTAAAGCATGACTTTTAATTATTTTCCAGCAATCAAAACCATAGAAATATTTGGGAGGACAGTGGACATGATAACCTACTTTGGTGAAGCAAGGGCCATGGCTAAAAAAAGTATAATGAAAGAAAACTATTCAATATATATGAACAAGTATGTGTAAAAAAAAGAACTATGCGTATATATATATATAGGCTTATGATGATAGAACAAAATCATTGGGCATGCAATTATGGAAAACCACATCCAAGACAGTGGCACCAAAAGTTGATCGGCCTTGAGCGCATGTCTGAAAATTACTATCATGATCCCAAAGGTAAATTAGACTTTGAATTTATGACTTGAAACCTTCAAGGACCCCCACAAATTTAGTACAACGTCAATGTTGATATACGAGGTCAAACAGAGAGATGTGAGTGCGTTTACGATGGTGAAGATCTAATTCTTAAGTCAGTTAAGCTAATTTGATAGTTGATATAAGTTTGGAACTAGAACTAGTCTAGCAAAGTGCCACGAATTAAAACAAAACAAAGTAAAGAAAACAAAATAGAGTATGTTAGATTCTACTAATCAAGGAGAAGGAGTTCTTGGCTATGTAACCACAAGTTGGGTAGCCTATGCACCCGTTCTTGGGAATAGACAATACTCAAACACCTCAACAAGCAACCTACATCCAAACATAGTACGTATCGTGGAATCTAGTCATGTGGGAGTCATACCACTCGCTTTTGCACAACATAACTATAACCCATCAATGATATGAAACCTCTCTCGAGTACAACATATAAACACCCCTAGAATGTTCCAGATACCCTCTCAGGTCTAGAACATTCAAGGATGCCAGGAATAGATGTCATCGGGATAGAACACAGACCTTGGGCCCAGGTGGGTCAGGTTGGGCTCGATCGGGTCAGTCTGGGCCCAACCATGCCCTAGGAAAATGTTCTGTATAGATCACCTTAGACATCCTTGACGTGGAATATTATTGCACTAATAAATTCACTCGGGGTTGAGATCCTCGAGCTTTTACCTAAACCTTGTGCAATAATACCACCCGCAAGCACACAAGTCTTACTGCAGTATGGTTGAGGATCGAATCCCAAGAGACAATGTTTTTAAGAATCGTTGTTAGTCGAATCTAGCTCAAGTAAGACTAATATCTAGAACAATTGGTTGATTTGAGGTTAATTAAACTAATTGCAAGAAAGGAAATAGCATATGTAAAGTTGGATCTAGATTAATGGTATGGAATCACTGGGATGGTCTCGGGTTTCACCACCACTACACAGGCAAACACATCCTCACACCAAACATCCATGCAAGATATAACCATCCAAATGGAGCTACTGCAAAACCCCCCATACGGGCATTAGGCTTGTGTAAGCGTCACCTTAGGTATCAGATGTCTCATCACCATCCAGATCACTCACTTACGACTCCACAGATACAAAAATCCAACTGAAGCTGTGGGCCCCCTATACAGGCGTTAGGCACACAGAAGCATCATCGTAGGCTAGATGGCTCATCCCCTAACAAATCATACAATTAAAACTTCAAGGAATCCCATTCTATTTCTAGTTTGGGAGTCAACCATGCTAACGTTAAGCAAGCAATCGATTAATCTATAAGAAAACATCGGCGATTAACAAAGAAGATACAAAATCCAACTAAGGTTGTGGGCCCCCTATACAGGCGTTAGGCACACAGAAGTGTTACCGTAGGCTAGATAGCTCATCCCCTCACGGATCATAAACTTATGACCTCAAGGAATCCCATTCTATTTCTAGTTTGGGAGTCAACCTCATTAATCGACATTCTACCCTACGTAAAGAGGTTCTCAAAACATAGGGAAGAACAAGATGAAAACAAGTAGGTAATCAAACTACAAACATTAACGACTAACAACAAAATGAAAAGTTATATGCATTGCCATGAAATGTTTAATAAAAGGACATGCTTACATGGGCAGCAGGGCTAGTCCCCGCACCCCAGTGAAAAGGAACTACTTGCTCATGATGCGAGAAGCAAGAAGAACAAGAGAGAGGAAAGAATCTGCCATGAGCATGATGCAGAAGGTAGTCACAGCTCAATGATGATGATACAATCTCCTACATTGTGTCGGAGTAGTTTTGGACGAGAAGGAAGAATCACCAAGGTAGACTGGGCATCCCTTCTTCTCCACCTTCTCTTCTTGTCTCGACCTTCTTGCTTGTAGTAAAAGGAGCAGCAGGTGGAGAAGATATGGCGTGGACGTAGATGGATTAGACCTTGCGTTTGGGCAGCCTGGCGGCGTCCCAGATCTGATGCCTAAATGAGGACCCTACTGGTCCTATTTATAGGCTCGGATGGGGGCTTGATGTTTTGGGCCCTGTTGCAATTTTCATAGTTTGAATTGAAGACCGTTTAGATGACCAAACGGTCTTGGTTGTGGCTCCATACAGTCTTGTATTAAGTTCTCTCCAAATGGTTTTGCTTCTAAATTCCAAACGGTCTTGGACATGTGACCATACAGTCTTGAAGTTCATTCTTCATATGGTCTTGGAGTGTATCCTCCAAACGGTTTGATAGACTGATACTAATCCAATCGGTTTTGTATATATGCCCATATGGTTTTGGAAGCTTTGGCTCTAACGGTTTGGAAACCGATAATGACCAATCGGTCTCGTGTTCTGCCCTTCTCCAATCGGTCTCGAGTCAGTGACTAAATGGTCTTGTGCTCAGCAGCTCCAAATAGTTTTGACACCCTAGTGGTATGTGGACTAAATGATCTTCGCAACATCCTTCCAAACAGTCCTCGCAGTCCTAACGCGCTCCATTCCTAAATGGTCTCAATGGCCGCTCACTGTTCATCGGTCTTGAGACCGTGTGCGGGCTCCAATCGGTCTTGCGAGACCATGTGGGTTGGCATGGTCGAGGCAGAGAAGTAGCAGGTGAAAAGTGGTGGCAATGGGCGTCGTGGATGGAGGCAGTGCAGATGCTACATGCAAGGTGAGTGCCGGAGATGGAGGTGGCACCATGGCTGGTGCTTAGGGTTGCGCCGCTGGCGAGGTTGAGGAGGAAGGCGCCGCTGGGTGTGGGGTGTGACTGGTGCTGCAGATTAGGGTTTATAGGCTGGATGGAGAGGGTAGAGGAAGAAGGAAAGCAGGAGGTGTTGGCGGCGACAGTTTGAAGGAGGTGTGATGCACGCAACAGGTGGAGAAGGAGTTACGATTATGGCGGGAGGAAGTAGAAGAAGGAAATAAGGAGGCGAGGTCCTCCAAACGGTCTACGGCAGGTCGAGATGCATAAATGGTCTCGAGGTGAAGCAGCCCATACAATATTCGAGAGAGAAGCGCATACGGTCTTGTAAAACCATTTAGAGGAAAAACAATAGCCCAAGACTATTAGGGAATATCATTTGATAGAATAGATGGGGACCGTTGATCAACGATCTGGTGGTGAAAAAAAGCTCACGGTCTGAGACCGAAATGGATGAACGGCTAAGACCGATAGGTCAAAAGCATATGGATGAAACTGTATGGTCAAGACTGTGGATGAGTGAGGGTAGATCAAGGGTTGAGAAAGGTGGGTCCCACTCAAAGGGTTTGATTTGAATGATGGTTGATGGAGATAAAGATGGAGTGAAGCAAGAGTTAGTGATGATTGAAGGTGGATTAGTGTTAAATAGAGGTGGGTCCCAGTTGATTGATCAACCTCATCATGACCTGCATAAATTCAACATAAACTCAGTTAATAATTTTGGTAATTGAACCAATTAAGCAATTTTGTATATTGTGATATTTAGTGAATGATATCAGATGAATTGAATCAAAATGAGCTCAAGATGGTGACTGAATAACATGATGAATATGCATTCATCAATCCTCCTTTCAGATTCAATCCAAACTACCTTCTCTTATCCATTTCTACAACTAATCTCTCAATCAAGGAAGGAATATAAGTTCAAGCAAGAAAGAGATCAACCAAACTAGCTATCATAACACGAAAGAGAAGATAGAACAAAAAATGTACTAGATCTGAAATAGACTACATGTTTAAGGTAAAAGTATAGAAATATGCCCAAAAAGGGCTACTTAGCAAAGAAGGAGCTCAACTTGCCATGGACAAGCATAGTTGGCGCCGAACAAAGATGGAAGAACATCATTTGTACATAAACAAATGAGAACAATAGAGGAAAGGAAAAGAAGAAGAGATTTATCCCTTAGAGGAGAGGTATCTTTTGTTCCTTAGCCTCTGTATGGGCTGGATATCATCTTTGGGTCATCCTCCTTGGTCTTCTAAACTCCTTGGCCTCCTTTCTCCTCTATTTTGCCCCAAAGAGCGGCTTGGTGGGTGTATGGAGGTGGAAAATGGCTGGGAATGGTGGGAAGTGGGTGAATGGTCGTGGAAAATGATGATGAAAGAAGCAAAGTAAAGGGATGGATGTAGAGTAAGCTCTTCAACCCTTAGAAGTCTCCCACAGGGTTTTTTGGACCACGCCTGAACTAAACCAAAAATGTGGAATGTGGAACCTTTTTCTAGGTAGCGAGGGGTGGGGATTTATAGGTGAAGGTGGAGTGTATGTGATAAATGGTCACTACACCTTTAGACGTCGCTACAGATTCAAAGTTGTTTCTGGCTCGACTGGGCCGACCCTAACGATCATTATTGTTTCCTCTTGTATTGGTCACTACAGATTTGAAGTTGTAATTGGCCCGACTGTGTCGATATGGGACCGACTGTGCTGATCCTAATGGTCATTAGCATTTCCTCTTGTAACAGTCTCTAGTGATTCCTTTTGTAGCCATCACTATGTACTTGTAGTTGTAGCGGTCATTGGAGATTTGGAGCTGTAGTGGTCGCTAGAAGATGGAAGCAGTATTGTTCGCTATTGCTTTCCTTTCATCCTGACCATACCAGACTTGGTCCATCCATGCCCAACTTAGCAGTCGAAACAGTTGTAGTGGTTTCTACAGGTGTAATGGTGAAATAGGTGTTGCGGTTGCAAGGATGGAGAACTTAGATGTTCTCTACAGTCTTGAACTTGTAGTGATCACTTACATTTGTTCTCGGCCCAACCGTTCTGTGCGGGACCCTGCCGTTTTGACCATTGCAATTGCTATAATCATGGCGGACGTTGCAGTTGTGGTTGTAGTAGTCTCTACGTTGAAGGTCGGAGCGGCCACTACGAATGGAAGACTAGCTACTGCAAAAACATATGTTGGGCTCGATCAGGATGAGTTGGGCCCGATTGGGCCGTCGGTTGGGGAAATCATAGAGACTTGATATATTCTTATGTTCGGTGTCTGCAATTCCCAAAACTGGCTAGTTGAGCAACTTTATATTCAAAAGATATATAAATTATGAAAAGATATGTATCTAGTATTATTTTGGGCATAAGAAAGCTGTAATGACACAAAACTATAAATAAATACTTAGCATAAATGCCGAATTTGGGTGTTATCAAAAGTTCATTCCAATCTACAACTGATGTGATTATTGTTGTGGTAGAGTCTATTTCACGCTCAGGATAGAAAATGATAGAATGGAGTTCAGACTTCCAGATGAATCTTCACAACCATCCTGTGACAACCCAAGCTGAAGAAAACTCATCTTGTCAAGCCTAGGACTTTAAACAAGGGTGCTTATGGGAGGCAACCCGATTTTATTTTTGTTTTTTTATTTCGTATTTTTTTAGGTCTTTCCATTAGTTACATTTAATATTTATCTTTTTAGATTTTAATGGATGTAAAAAAGGTACCTTGATGCATTTGTTTGGTGTGCAGGCAGATTCAAAATCAGTACTACTGACACCCAGGTTGGTACTACTGACTCATTATTTGCTTAAAGTCTATATAAAGTCAATACTACTGACACCAAAGTCAGTACTACCAACTTTTCTCAGAAAAACCATAGGTTTCCAAGAAAGAAAGTCGATACTACTGACACCAAAGTGAGTACTACCAACTTTTCTCAGAAAAATCATAGGTTTCCAAGAAAGAAAGTTGATACTATTGATACCCAAGTTGGTACTAACGATTTTTCTCAATAAAAATTTATAGAGTTATAGAAAAAGGTCATCGATACCACCGATACACATTTTGGTGGAACCGACTCATATAGCTCAACGAAGGATAGAGAATGTCGCATCTTGATACCACCAAGACACAAGTTGGTAGCACCAGCAAGAGGGATCTATGCTAGCATAACTTGATCTATAGAGCCACCAATGCCTTCACCACCACCACCCTTCAAAGTAACCAATACCACTATTCCACCTCTTTGATTGGATTTTGACTATGAGGACATAGTCAAGTTCAAGATTGGGGGAAGCTGGAACAACTCTATCTTCATTTTTTGGTTTTTAGCTTTATCATTTTAAGTTGTAGGATCCACATCTATCTAGCATAATCGTGGAGAAATTTTTGCATGATTTTGTCCAGTTCATTTAGTGTTCTTTTGTAAGGAATCTAATTTTTTCCATATCTCCAAAATCTTAGTGCAATTTCTTGAGTAGCATCATTAAAAGGAACTGTATGCGTTAGTCAGTTTGAGGACACTTAATATGAATGAAAATCTTAATTATCTAAGAATTATGAAAGATGATGGTGTTTGAGCTTGAACTGATCAAACAATTAATGGGACCTTAAATGAAAGTTTTAGAAAGAAATCCTAAGGTTACCTTATACACAGGTTGATATGAGAGGGACATATCATAGTTCAAAGAAGGCATTGTACTTAAATCTTATGATTCAATCAACTTTTCATTCATTTGATGCACCACCTTATGATGATCAGGTAACTTGAATTGTTTCCTCTTGTGTGCATTGCATAGATATTAGGTGACATGATAGTTAGTTTAGTTTAATTTCACTATCTAGAAAATGGAAAGAAAAAAACACTTTTGTGCATATCATTTAGTTGCATAACAAACCCATGTAGATTGCATAAACTTTTGCATCATTTATTCTTTCATCACATACCCATGTTGTTTTCTTTAGAATATAAAGTGCAGGGATACACATCCATACACCTCAAAATCAAAATGGTGTTTTTTAATAAGTTCTTATAGTGAAGCTTGAGCATAATTTTCAATCATGCGAAAATAGTTGACCAATGAAAAAAAACAAAAAAATATAGTATGAAATAAAGGGGAAGAAAAGGATGCCCTAAACTCAGTTTTGAATTTTCTTTAAGAAGAGATAAAAATAGCTACATGATGTATTATTTTTTTCACTCTCATCAATCAGATGAGACTTTCAGTGCATGCATCATTTCACCCATAAAAGTAGGAATTATGATTCATGCATTCCATATTACCTTCATTTAGTAGGTTCATCATGTTTATTTTTTGCATAAATGATTCAAAGTTACTTGCGATTCTTCATAATACACCTACTTCACTACATCGTTGCTCTTATTGGTAGGACAAAATATGATTGATCTCCTATTTCATTATAAAAGGAGAAGTGCTTCCAATTAGTTTTTAGTTAGGGAAAGAGGAATGAAGATAGGGAATCACATGATGCACCACTTTAATGCCTAATTGACTATGATATCAACTGCTCCATTAATTGTGTTTCACTGATCTAAGGGTGGACATTTTAAATGATTTTTTTTGTCACTTGAAGAGTAGTTGTTTGTTTAGCGGTCAGTAACGACCGATTTGGTACCGCCAAGTGGGGGTAGTTGAAAATGAAGTTCATATTATTTTTACTTTTACTAACTGGTTTCAAATAGATCCAGGGGTGTGTTGCTCGAGGGCGAGCAACATTTTAGTTTAAGGGATTTTGATGCCCTGGATAATTGTTGTTTTCACATGCTATTTCACTATGTATTATGTGCACTATTGCTTATTTTGATATTATTTGTGTATGATTTGTCATTATTGCCATGTGATAGTTAATTAAATAAAATAATCATTATTTCTAATCTTCCCTATTTATTTATCATTTTTTGAGGAGCTTATGTCATTTCTTTTTGAATTTTAGGTAAATTGACAAGAATTGATTCATCTCGGTGCTACCAACATGTCTGTAGATGGTACCAAACTTTGAAGAAAAGGAACAAGGGTGAATCAAATGAACTCAGTTGTACCGACACAAGAATTGGTACTACCAAAAATCCAGTAGGAGCACTCTAGAAATCTCTTGGTTCCATCGACGTACAAGTCATTGGTACCAAATTTAATCAAAAATTCAACATGTGATGTCAGGGAAAATCTTGAAGCTACCTACATCAACTCGGTAGTACTGACATATTACAAGTGATCATTAATCTGAGAAGGCATAGATACTACTGACACCCTGTCAGTAGTGCCGACATGTCATAATTAGGCCAAATTAAAGATCTAATGTTAATCCAATGGTCAGGATGTAATGATGCCCTATGTCAATCCTATGACTAAGGGAAAGTGTGGCCAGACCTAGATATTACGTCATATTCAATTGTACGATGAAGGATAGTGGAGATAAGAGAAAGGAGAGGAGAAGTCTATGTTCTGGGTAGTTTGAGTAGTTTTGGTGGCCTGATTTGCAGTCTGAAGATGGAAAATCATTGCTTTCATAGAAGGAGTCATCAAGATTGTCCTCTCCAAGGGTTATCATTACTCTATGATGTTTTCCTCATCTTTTTCCTCTCTTTCTATTTGTAGAGAAACTAAAATCATGTGGGTCTAATCCCCCTAATTCTTTGGGAACTGTGAGTAGCCTGGTTATGTACTATAATTGACATTTTTGAGCTAATGTTTATGTTTCCTTAATTTCTGGACATATCTCTATGATTGCTTCATGAATTATTTGTGTTTGATCATCATAGGAAATTTATTAGACCTTAATTTCTTAGAGATAGGGGTTAAGGGTTGGATAGGTTTCACGTTTACATAGCCTAGATCGTGCTTCAAGAGGAGGATTACTGTAGTGAAGAGAATAACCCAGATGTATCATTAAAGAACCTAATTAATAACTAAATCACTACAAGAGTGGGATTTGTATTACATTCGGTAGTGAGTTACAGCATGACAGAAGGTAATTCTTGTTATAGGTCACTTGGTCTAGGGCTAGGGAACTGAACATTGATAAGTTATGTTAATTGCAGTATAAATTGTGGTGAAAATGTAAACATGAGGAATCCATTCCATCTTGGATCACAAACCAATCAATTTAGTTTTACTTATTGAATTAGTCAATTAATCAACCAATAACCTATTTCATAGGTATAGTTGATCGAGTCATAGTTAGTAGTAGTCTTTGGAGTACGTTTCCCCGTGTTCAATGATCTGACCTCTCTTGGTCTTGTATTACTCTAATATGTGCACCTGCATTTTTGACATGTAGTTTACGCGCATCACGATGATAGAAGGAGCCCACCGACCGACTGGTGGCCCAACTGACCGGCTAGAGAAGTCCAAATTTCATAAGAATCGGAGGCCAGACAACTAATTCGAGCAACCAATTGACCGACTAGGGGTCTAGCCAACCATTTTGAGAGTTGAATGGATCATCCCGGACTGGTTCAAAACAAATCGTCTTCAACAACCGGTTGTTACATATGATGTAGACCTTAGGTGGTAGTAATTCCTTGCGGCTCCAAGAAAATTACAATAGGATTTGCATAACCATTTCTTGGGATTATTGTTACATGTTTTCGTTGTGGTTATAGCATGTATATGATACATACTATAATTATGTGGTGATTGAATACATATATGTATTTACATAAAATCCCTCAAACATAATATTAACTCTTAGATCTTTTCTAATAAGAGAAACACATGAAAAGCTTGATCGACTAAGAGTGGGTATACCCTAGACTGGTGTGGTCTATCTAGTGGAAGTGTGATGGTAGATATGTGGTTTTCCCTAGCAGGGTACATAGTCTATCGTGTTGTCTTATGGGTCAGGCTTAACTAAGTGACCTTAATAGGATTAAGTATGTAGAACCATGTCGATGGACTATGAAAAGGACTTGTGCATAACATCTATCCAATAATTGCATGAGATGGAATTGGCAAATGTTTCCTACCTTGATAATTGGTTATGAGCACCAGCATTGTCTAGGTATTAACTTAATTGTTTTGGATCTTGGCTCACTAGAAAGTTGTACGATGTAATCTTCTGAATTGATATGTGAGGGTTATCAATTTGAACAAAATAATAAGAGTGATAATTAATGAAGGCCTAATTAAACATTGTCAAATTTTATTTAATCATTTCAAATAAAAATGCTTGACAAATTAAAAATTTCTATTATAGAATCAAAAGACGACAAACAACATGTTTTCCTTGCGGTCGGTCCTTGAGAAGGACAAGTTAAATGGGAATAATTTCCATGATTGGCTTAGGATGTTGACAATTGCTCTCATACAAGAGCAAATACTTTATGTCCTAGAAACACCAGAGCCATATGAACCTGCTCCCACTATGCCTAGGGCTGACATGGATGCTTACAAAAAGCACTCTGAAGACGTCGTAGATGTGTTGAGATGGTCACACATCTTAAGAATATGCACCAAGATCAGGAAAGACAAGAGAGATATGATGTTCGAGTGCAACATGGAAGAAGGAGATCTAGTAGGTCCCCATGTACTCAAGCTTATTGGGTATGTGGAGAACCTTAGAATACTAGGATTTCCATTGGGTCAAGAGTTTGCTATAGATGTGATTCTACAATCACTTCCAGAGTGATATAGCCAGTTTGTCATGAACTACAACATGAACAATTTTAACTAACTATTGTCAGAATTACTTGTCATGTTGAGAACAGTTGAGGCACAAATGAAGAAAGACAATCCCAAGTCTGTGATGATGATCAATAGAGGAAAGGGGAAGTCTAAGGGAAAAGGTAAAGCCAAGAAGAGATCTAAAGCTAGCCATAACCCCAAGTCTGCTACAATGAAGCCAAAAGAGAGGCAATTGACACCACTATCACAAACCTGAACATTGGAAGAGAAACTACACTCTCTATCTAGAGGAATTGAGGAAGAAGAAGGAGGGGATAGAGACCTCCACTTCTGGTATATAAATTATTCAGTTAAATTTATCTACTTCTTTATCTTGGATACTAGATACCAGATGTGGATCACACATATGTTAAAATATGCAAGATCTAAAAAGAAATAAGCCTTTATTAAAGGGAAAGGTTGAACCGTGTGTTGCAAATGAAGCAAGAGTTTCTACTAGTACAGTTGGAAGCTAAGATTTATCTCTTCCCATGAGGTTTGTAATAAAGTTGAAGAACTACTATTTTGTATCTTCCATAAAAAGGAACATTATTTTTGTATCTTGTATGGACTAGGATGGATATGAATTTCATATAAAGAATGGTCGATGTTCTATTTAAAATGATGAAATCTTTTATGGCAGTTCCCTAATGTCTTATGGTCTTTATTTATTATATCTCAATACAATTGTTTATAACATAAAAACCAAAAGGTTGAAACTCAACAACTCAAACAAAACATATATTTGGCATTGTCATCTTGGGCACGTCAATGAGAATCACATCTCTAAACTCCATAAAGATAGATATCAAAACTCTTTTGATTTCAAATCAATAGAGACATGTGAGCCTTGATTGTTGGGCAAGATGACAAAGAACCCCTTCACTGGTAATAGTGAGAGGGCTAGTGATCTATTAGGACTCATACATATTGATGTATGTGGCCCTTTTAGAACAAATTCTAGAGGTGGGTATCCATACTTCATTACCTTCACTTATGACTTTAGTAAGTATGGTTATGTTTACTTGATGAAACATATATCGTAAACTCTTGAAAAGTTCAAGGACTTCATGAATGAAGTACAGAACCAACTTGGAAAAAGTATTAAGGAGCTTTGTTATGATCGAGGTGAAGAATACTTAATCTAAGAGTTTGAGGACCTATTACAAGAACATGGTATTGTATCACATTGGACTCTACCTAGAACACCACAACATAATGGTGTAATAGAAAGAAGGAATCACATATTACCAGATATGGTGTGATCAATGATGAGTTTTGTTGGACTTCCAATTTCCTTTTGGGGTTATGCTCTTGAAACAGAAACATTTACATTAAATTGTGTACCATCTAAATTAGTTCAAAAGACTCCATATGAGATATGGACTGGGAAGCATCCCAAAATGTCTTTTATGAGGATTTGGGGTTGTGAAGCTTATGTCAAGAAAATGATTACTGAATATCTTGTCTCTAGATCTTATAAATGTTACTATGTTGGATATCCCAAGGAAGCCAAGGGATACTACTTGTAACCCAACTGACAACAAAGTGTTTGTTGCCAGGGATGCGATATTCTTAGAAGAGGAATACATTTCCAAAGGAATCAATGAGATCAAGATAGAAATCAAATAAGTTTGACACAAATAAGAAAACATTGAACCTGAGGAGGTACAAGAGGAACATAGAGAGTCACAAATTGTTGTGCAATATCAAATTCCTTATGTAACACAAGAACCTCACAAATCTAGTAGGATACATCTTGAGCTGGAAATATTTGGTTATCTTGTGACTTAAAAATGTAGTCATTTGGTCCTTGATGATGAGCCCACAACCTACCTCGAAATTGGTAAGGGACCACAATATGAGAAATGGCTTGAAGCCATGAGATATGATATGGAATCCATCTACACCATCAAGGTATGGATCTTAGTGGATCCACCTGAAGGGGCAAAACCCATAGGGTGCAAGTGCTTCTTCAAGAAGAAGACTAACATGGATGGTAATATACAAACTTACAAAGGTATATCAGATGCAAAGAGTTTCTAAAATGTTCACGGTATTCACTATGATGAAACCTTTTTTGTAGTTTCCATGGTTATGTCTATCAAGATCATGCTTACCGTTGCAACTTATTATGAATATGCAATTTGGAAGATGGATGTTAAAACCACTTTACTTAATGGGAATCTTATTGAGGATGTGTACATGACACAACTTGAAGGTTTTATAAATCCAAAGGATGCAAATAAAGTATGTAAGCTGCAAAAGTCAATCTACGGATTGACGCAAGTATCTCAGAGCTGGAATCTTCAATTTGATGAAATAATCAAAGAGTTTGTCTTTAGTCAAAATGAAGATGAACCATGTGTTTAAAAGAATGTCAGTGGGAGAATGATTGTATTCCTCATACTATATGTGGGTGACATACTATTGATGAGGAATGGCATACCTACTTTATAGATAAAGACTTGGCTTGGAAATACATTCTATATGAAGGATTTTGGTGAAGCATCCTACATATTAGGAATCAAGATCATTAGAGATAGATGTACAAGGATTCTTGGATTAAGTCATAGCACATACATTGAAAAATAGTTGAACAGATTCAACATGGAGAATTCAAAAAGAGGCAACCTTCCCATGTGTCATGGTGTTACTATTTTAGGAGCTCAATGTCCAAATTCTTGTGAGGAAAGGGAACACATGACAAAGATTCCATATGCATACGCAATTGGATCCATCATGTAAAAATGTTATGCACTCACATAGATGTCTTGTATGCCTTTAGCATGATGAGAAGATCTTAGTTAGATCACGGTGAAGCTCACTAGACATATGTGAAGAACATCCTTAAGTACTTGAGAAGAACTAAGGTTCAATTCCTATTCTACATTGGAGAGGAAGACTGTAATGACCCCCTCCCACTATTATCCCCTATTTAGGTGGACCAAGAGGGCAAGGTCCATTGCCATATATACATGATCGATGGTTTATCAAATAACCAGAAATAATGAATTAGTTTCACTAAAAGGGGAAAAAAGTTTGAACAATATAAAAAGTTACGCTTTCCACTAAGGAGTTACATGATATTGATTCCTAAAGATTGCACCATGAAGTAAAGACAAACTAACTATATCCTCTAGGGTTACATTAATTTTTTTATTTTGATGCCTTCTAATGTGGTTGTCCATTTTTATCATAATTTTAGAATAATAACAGATTATCCTAAAATGGCAAGAAACAAAAATTTGGTTAGTATAATAAGCTATATTGGTATGTGGGGAAACAAGACATTTGTATTAAAGTTTAGAAACATAGCACAACAATTATTGTTATAGAACCAAAAATAATTTTTTCATCATAACTTCTCAACCCATTTTTACTAAACCTCTGGGATACCCTCTCCTAGGGCCTTATCCATGTAATAGACACTAGGACACCTTCTCAATCTAGAGTTAGCTTACATGTTGTTCTTACCAATCTGGTGTCAGACCTCATGTGACCTTGAAGTTAGGCCACGTTCTAAATCTAAAGCTGGGTGCCATATGACCTTCCCAATCTAGAGCATGGTCTATGTCATCTCCATGAATCTGACTTTCTTTCTATTCTTAGACTTGTAGAGTTGGTATGAGTGGTTCGAGCAAGTTATAAGCATATAATGTGATATCCATAGTGACTTTATAGATTGCATGAAATAAATAAACAAGCAAGAATCCATTTCCAAGCAATCTGGAAAACCTCAAAAAAAGGAGTCAAACTAATGCGGGTAGTCATAGGCGTAACCACATACCTTCCTCAGAAGTAACTTGAAGTCCAAGCAAAAAGGTACATGAGAAATAAAGTAGGAAACTACCCTAAAATTTAAGCTTATTACCCATGTATCATTATTTTATGCAAAATCTACCATTAAAACTTACTTGAGCTTCACATTAGGGTTTTGGTTTAAACTTAGACTTTCATTATGGTCTTGGCTCCCCAAACCTCATTTACCACATTCCATGTCCTTCTCATTCACAAACCCTAATTTTATCATCAAATGCATTTTTAACTTAAGGAAACCGTAATTATCTAATTTATGAGTTGTTATACTCACATTAGACCCAAGTTGTTCTTTTTATCCAAAAAGATCAATCTTCATTATTAATATCAATTGAACACATTAGGATCATCAACAACTAGAAATTATCATTTTTATGCATTAATCGCATTAAACATAGTAACTTTGGGTACTTTTTCAACTAGAGACTAAATTAGGTCTTGATTATATTTTTATTGCATTCCTTGTATTGTTTTGAGTAAGATTCATATACTATTTGTCTTTATTGGATCATGCTACGATTTAATTATGATTTTAGGAAAATTATTCTTTTCTAGACAATCAGGGCACACTACATAGGCGATCAACCCTAGTACTAGTTGTGCCACCATGTTTGGATGGAGCCTATCAGTTTGATCCATGTCAATGGCTAGCTCTGCATAGATGAGAAGAGAGGGAGCAGTGAAAGATGGTTAAAAGATGGAATTATCCTTACCCTCGATTAAGAACCATCAGGGTAGGGCGTCTTTTCACCAATACCCATATTCTACCTTGCTCGTTTGTGAGCACACCACAAACAAGTCAACCTTGTTGTTGACTTATGGTTTTCGATCTTCAAAGCGACAAGCAAGGGTGCTAAAACCTTCCCCTAGGCTCATCGGACCTCTCAACGGCTTCAATTGGTCGTGAAGTAGCCGAAGAGAGAAGAATAACATATAAGAACCTTCAGAGTAGATGAAGGAGAAATAAGGGATGGAGCGGTGTCTGGTCTAGCAATTGGAAAGAGAGCAAGAATCTAATGTTCCAATGAGAACTCACCAGTGATATCAGAGTCTTATGAAGGTATCTATGCCCCTATTTATGGTGATGGGGTTGGGCATGTCCACCCTTTAAATTGGGTGACCTCTCAGTAGCCCTCCATAGGAGGAAAATCCTAGGTTAGGTAGATTTGGCTTGGTCTAATGAATTCAATGGGAAACTTTCCAAGTTTTCTCGATCATTGAGGGGAGAGAAAACATCCAAAGAAAAGTCAGATCACTATTTCTAATTTTCCTATCTTGGTGTGAGGTAGGTGACAATGAATCACCAAGGGATCTCAGATCCAATGACTGTCATGCCATGGGCATAAATAAAGGGTAGAAAAATAATTTCCTATTTGGAATACATATTTGTGACATTTATTATGAATACATGTTAAACGATTCACTTTAGGAATAGTAGAAATTCCATATATCTTAATCATTAATTCCTTTTTATCACAAATTTGTAGGGGAAGTACATAATGACTTTATCTAACTGTGGGAAAGTTTAGAGACCAAAACAGTAAAACTATAGATGATTTTCTTAATATACAAGTCTTACCCTTATAAGGCACATTTTAGTCATTAAAACACATCCTTTTCTCCTTCTATGTTTGTTATTTTGTTTATTCTGATTACTTTTCTTATTATAAACCATGTGAATACAAAATCCCACCATTATTAGTCATCTATACAAATTTCTAGAGAATTCCACACAATTCTCACAAGTATATTATTTATAATTTGTTGCCTTTTTCTTATTATTGGATTTTCTTCTCTTCCTTTTCACATATATCCATTATTGCACTAATAAAAATGGTAGAAATGACAAAATTCACATCAAAAGGAATTTTGTAAGAGAAAACCATTATTTTCTAACAATACACATACATTTCTAATATGTCCTCAACTAAGTAATAACTACATTTCAACTAAGTAAAATACAAGTGAAAAACTAGGTCATATCATCCTTCCCCTTTTATAGGAATTTGGTGCTCAAAATTCAACTAATCATGCATATAGTTGAGACTTTTCTATGTCCATCTTTAGTTCCCATGTGGCTTCATACACTTCATAGTGCTTCCAAAGAACCTTTACCATCTATATCTTTTTATTACTAAGCTCTTTCACCTTGGTATCCAATATTCTCAGAGGTGACTCCACATATGTTTGCCTCCCTTGGAGTTCAATAGGTTCAATGCTCAGCACATGGATATGATCCTTCACATAGCCCTTTAGATTGGACACATGGAATAAATCATGCATCATACTATACTATGTGGCTAACACTAAACAATAATCGTCTTCACAAATCCTCTCTAGGATCTCAAATGGACCCACGTATCACATACTCAATTTTTCTCTACTCTTAGCTATAGATCGGAGGGGTCAGAATTTTAGAAACTCATAGTCACCTACAATGAAGTGCAAATCCATCTGCTTTAAATGCACATACGATGTTTGTAATTCCTGAGATATCTTTAGCCTCTGGTTGATCAAAGCGACCTTGTCAACATATGATTGTAGTTCCTATGAACTCAACAAGGTCCTCTCACCAACATCATCCCAGTGAAGAAGTGACGGACATGACCTCCCATAAAGAGCTTCATATGGAGTCATCCTAATACTGCGTGATTGCTATTATTGTAGGAAAACTTAGCTAAGGGCAAGTATTGCTCCAAGATCCACCCCAATCAATAACACATGCTCTTTACATGTCTTCTACTATCTTTATCGTTCTTTATGATTTCCCATCAGCTTGGGGGTGATAGGCTATGCAAAATTTCAACCTCGTACTGAGTTCTTCATTCACTTAATTCCACAACTTAGAGGTGAACTGAGGGTCACAATCAGAGATAATTGAACTCATAACACCATGCATATGAACTATTTATTTTAACATATAGTTTATCTAGCTTTGGAACCTTGGAAGTTATCCTTAAGGAAAGGAAGTGTGTGACTAGGTTAGGCTATCCACCACAACCCATAATGGATCATGACCTTTTTATGTTTTGGGAAGACACACCAAAAATTCCATAGTGATATGGTCCCATTTCTACTCAAGAATTTCAATTTATTATTGTAATCCACATGGTTGATTGGTGTTCAACCTTCACCATCTGGCATTTTAGACAACTAGCCACATATGTTTCTGTCTCTCTTCATTTCAGGCCACCAAAGTATCATTGCATGTTTTTAAACATCTTGGTGGTGTTGGGGTGTACCATATACTTTGAATCGTGAGCTTCTTACAAGATATGATAATTCAATGGTGTATCTTCAGGAACCCAAATATGACTCTTATATCAGATTCCACCAGCCACACCCAACGAGAGATGTGTTTGAGGTTTCTCCATCAACCCTTCAATCTTTTCAAGCTCTGGAATGAATAATTGGGCATCCACCAACTTGGTCAACATGTTAGGTTTTATATGAATGTTAGCTAAATAGATACAGTCTTCTAATGGCTACAGAGTCCACCTATCAAACTCCTCCAATTTTTTCCACTGGGTACAGTTCAACATCTAAGTTGTTTTCAACTGAGGGCATCTTCTACTATATTAGCCTATCTTGAGTGGTAGGCGATGGTGAAATCATAGTCTTTCATATACTCCAATCATTGTTTTTGTCTCAAGTTCAGGTCGTTTAGAGTGAGGAGGTACTTCAAGATTTTGTGGTCAGTTAGGATTTCAAAGGTAGATCCATATACATAGTGTCTCCAAAATTAAGGGCATGAATAATTATTGCTAACTCCAGATCACGTGTTGGGTAGTTTACTTCATTCGACATGAGTTGTCTATAGTCATAGACAACAACATGCTTATTTTTCTCTAGCACACTTCCAAGGAACATCTTTGATGTGTCAGTGAAGGTCATAAAACCTTTATTGCTTAATCATAGAGTCAACATGGGAGTTGTGGTCAACTTCTCCTTCAACACCTGAAATTTGGCTTTACACAGGTCGGACCATAAAAACTTCTCGTCCTTTTGGGTGAGCTTGGTGAGGGGCAAAGTAGTCTTGGAGAAATCCTTGATGAATCATCGTAATACCTGATCAATCCCTGGAAGCTGCAAATCTTAGATGGGTTCTTTTATGTTGGCTAATCTTATACAGTAGACACTTTGGAAGGATCCTCTGAGATGGTCCCTCTAGATATAATGTGTCTAAGGAACATGACAGTCTATCCAAAACATGCATTTTGAAAAATTCCATAGAACTTCAACTTTCTTAGGATATCAAGGACTTTAGCAAGGTGGTCACAATGTTGCTCTAAGTCATCAAAGTATACCAGTATGTCATCTATGAACAAAATGACAAAAGAGTCATGTAAGGGTTGGAACACACTATTCATGAGGATCATAAACACACTTGGGGCATTGGGAAACCTAAACGACATAACCAAAAACTCATAGTGGTCGTAGCGGGTTCAAAAAGTGGTCTTCAGGATATTTTCACTCTTGACGTGCAACTGAAGATACTCAGATCATCGATCAATCTTTAAAAAAAATCAAGAAGACTTGAGATGGTCAAACAAGTCATTATGCAAGGTAAAAGATGATTTTTATTAATAGTATCCTGATTTTTCATTTTATAGTCTATGCACATTCAATATTTAAAAAAAAGGTTGCACCTTAGGCTGCAACTCCATAAGTGTGGCTGAGAATGCCCAACAACCCTTGGTTCTCATATGATCTTCTTTCAAGGATGACACATACAAGCTAGAGGTAGCATCCTTTCTACTTCTAATGGTAAAATGTGGGTGGAATGGTTTCTCTATTCTTATCTTCTTTTCCCTACTATTTGTTTGTATGCTATAAGTATAAAGCCAATTCATTCCTATTATTACATTAAAGTCATTCATGTCAAGGAGGATAAAATCTATTGGAAATTCATTATTTATGTATTTAATAGGTATAACTAGGGTTTGCAAGAGAGATGAAAATATTTGACCACTCGAGGTATTGAAATCCATAACATATCCTAAATCCTTGATGTTCAAACAAAGCATCATTATGAGATTTCTCAAAATAAAAGTATTTATAGAACCAAAGTAAAATAGAGCTTTTACATTTTCCCCATAATTTCAAGCATTCCTACATTGGATTCATGATAGTAAAACTACTATTGCATTGAATATTTAAAGGAAAAGAACTCTAGGGGTGGTTACCCTATATTTCACAGTTAGCATTGGATTGTGCCTCTTCATTGTTGATGGTGAAGACTCAGGCTTATCTCCTCTCTCCTGTAGGTGGGGCTGCTCTTGGTGCGGCCGTAGCTATTGGTTGTGCTGCTGCCACTAGGACCAGACCACTTGGGTTAGGGAGAGGATGGTTGGATTGAAAGTGTCAGTCTTGTTGGCAATGAAATCACACCTTCTTCTCATAATGAAACTTTCCCTGGTGCGTCCTCCGATAGTTGAAGAACTTTGGGGGTGATTCTTATTGGGGGGGCTTTTCCTTTCCTTCATTCCTTCCATAGGCATTGTTGTGTCCTTGCCCTCTTTTGTGATCCTTCCTTGGGGCCGATACACCTTCAATGAACATCAAGTATCCTTTAGGTGGGTTTTTATGAAGACATGACTGTATTCTCCATGTCAAGGGCAAGATTAAGGGCATCAATGAAGTTTTTTGATCTACTCTCCATCACATGAAGTTTGATCATAGGGTGTAGGAATTCCATAAAATCCTCTACTTTTCTTTCTCCAGTCAGTATGTAACCAAACCGTACAGGAGGCGAAACTTACGGGCAAAGTCTATCACATAATTGTTTCTCTTTCTCCTTCTTAGCAGAGGTGGGTATAAATCTTGTACAAAATATCATTCGGAAATTTGTCCAGGTCATCAGTTTTTCGATCTGATCTCAACCTGAAATTTGATTTTCCCACCATATCTTAGCTTCTCCTTCAAGGAGGTGAGTGGATAAGAGAACTATTTTTCCCAGCTGCATCTCCAGAATATGGAAACTATTCTCCACTACCAAGAGCTAGCCATCCTCTTTCTCAACCACCTCAATTTTATCTTCACACCAGAACTTTTCAATATTCAGCTTGATGAAGTCCATTATGGTAGATCCTAGACAAGGTCGGACAGGCATGGGCTCCATTCTCATCTCTGGTGACTTTCTTGAGAGCCATGGCACTAGTGGCCTTGCAACATTGCATCTGGGATGTGGACCACCACTTATCCTACTGCTAGTCTGGAGTCAACAACATCTTTAGGATCAATCTTCAGACCATCCTCTATCATAGGTTTGTCCTCATGGTTTGGTATGTTGAAGGGAATAACTTCAGATTTAGGGTCTTTCTCACTTTCCTTCTTTCTTTTCTCGGAGGATTCATGCTCCATGGATCTTCTATTCTATGAGGAGGGCTTCATCTTGAGGGAGGGCCTTGGTCTAGGGTATTTATTACAGATAGAAGTGCCCTTAACACAGGCCATGTTGTTTCATATAAGCTAACTTCAGTTTCATACTTAGGGTATTAAAGCATCATTAAAAAATTATGTCCATGACATCTTGTTTACATTCATTTTATTATTCAGAAGAGGATGCCTTAATCCCTAATATTCATAACCCAATAATCTGAATAGGGATGAGAGAAGTTAGAAGTACCTAGGGTTTAGGGAGTGAAGGGTGTAGAGAAACGATGAAGGTAGATGAGAAATCCTAGATATGTTTTATTTTGAGTAAAATCCTCTGACTTTGGTCAGGCCAGATGCACAGGTTATGGAGTCCTTGTAATCTAACTAGTGGTAGAGAGGAAAGATTTCCAGCCCCTGGGTCATGGTCCTTTCTAGACACCATCATCTCTGAAAAATAGTATAATAATTTCTTTGGGCTCTACAAAACTCTAAAAATTTAATAATTATTAGAGGTTAAATGGTAAACCATCTCTAGTACCAAATGTATTGAACCCTCCCCCTATTATCCCCTATTCAGGTGGACTGAGTGGGCAAAGGACATTACAATATATACATGATCGATGGTTTATCAAATAACCAGAAATAATTAATGAATTTTACTAAAAATGGTGAAAAGAGTTTCAACAATATAAAAAGTTACACTTTCCACAATGGAGTTACATGATATGGATTTCTAAAGTTTTCAACATGAAGTAAAGAGTGACTAACTATATGCTCCATTATTACATTAAATCTTTTCTTTTGATGCCTTCTTCTGTGGTTGTCCATTTTTATCATACTTGCAAAATAATAGTAGATTATCATAAAATACCGAGAAACAAAAACTCGGTCAGCATAACAAGTTATATTGGTATGTGGGGGAAAACAAAATGATTGCATCTAAGTGTAACAACATATCCATAACAATTATTGTTACAGAATCAAAATTTACGTTTACAACATAACTTCTCAATCGATTTTTACTCAACCTCTGGGATAGCCTCTCTTAGGGCCTTCTCCCTATAGTGGATGTTAGGCCACCTTCTCAATCGAGAGCTAGGTGTCGTGTTGGTCTTCTCAATCTGGGATTTGACCTCATACGACCTTGACATTAGGCAACCTTTTCAATCTGGAAATAGGTGTTGTTACAACCCCAAATTTTGGGTTCATTTGGGTGAGAAATGTAATTTCTCACATAAAAGATATTTGAACAATTAAAGATATAAATTGTTTTGAATAAATGGATCTCGTTTACAATAGCCTTGATGATTGTGTTGTGGGCTTTATTGGCTATTGGGCCCAAATAATAAGAAAATTCAATTAATTAATGAATAATTGAGTTTTTGGAGAAAAGAAAGATGTGGAAACCTCTAGAAGGCAAATCCAAAGAGGGATTTCGTGCCTCTTGGGTTCCTTGGGTTCCAAGGAGTCCAAAGTTGCAAAGAAAAGCAATAAGAAAAGAAAAGATTAATAAAGTACTTCTTTCTTAAAGAAGAAAGTGGAAATAATGATAAAATGTGGAAAACAAGTGAAAAGAGGTATAATTGAGTTATCCTTTGTGGAATTTCGTATCCCAACAAATTCTAATGTTAAAGGGATTACCAATGAGGAAAATAAAAGAGAAATAAAGAAAGATTCTCAAAAAGAACTAATAAACAAGATAATGGGAAATAATGAAGAATAATGCATTTAGATGCATCTAGAAGGATAATGAGTGTCCAATAAAAAGGATTTTGAAATAATGCAGTGCCTTGGGATCCAAGGAGTCCCAATGAAGAAAGAGGAAAGAGATCATACAAAAATTCACAAAATAAAAGGATAATGTGATACATTCTTAATGAATTTTGTGAATTTGGTAAAACGAAAGTATTTTCCTATTAAATGAAAATAGAATTTCGTGCCATTAGAATAAAGGGCAAGTTTTAAGAGAATGAAGGGAGTAATTTTTGAAATCCTAATAGTTAAAGAAAAGGTATATCAAAGAAATAAGGAAGAGAGAGTAGGTCGCTTCTTAATTAAGGAAAATACCTTTCCCATTAGTAAAAGTCTTGTTTTCTTTGTGGGAATGTATCCTAGGGTAGTGATATCCTCCCCTATAAAAGGGTCGGACCCTTAGCCTCGAGCCCAAGAGGATCTCAGACATCCCACCTTCTTCTTCACCTAGTTTTCACTCAAAACCCTAAGGTAAAGGAGTGGCACGACCATGGGGTAACAAGGAACCATTGAGTGAACTTGATGGAAGCGGGACACACCCAAAACAACCATGGAGTAGTCAACCACCATCCTCTTGCTCCCGCCCTCACACAACACCTGCTAGAAGGCTATAAACCCACCTGCAGTATGGACCTGGCACTTACAACAGTGGCCGTCTTGGCCACGTTTTGAGGGATGGTCGTATGCGGTGGGGAGTGGTGGAGGTAGGGAGAAGGTTTCCGGCGAGGTTCGGGCATTGAGGAGGTGCGAGGCAGGCCGAAAAAGCTATAGGTTGGCGGCAGCAGGTAGAACTCGCGACGAAGAAGAAGATCTAGCCCATTTGACGTTTCTACCCTCTGAGATATAAAGGAACTGGTGGCCGAGCTGGGGCATAATAGCAACTCGATTATAAATTCAAAGGCAAGTCGGGCTGCATGTTAAAGGCTACGTGGTGCCTCCCCATTGGCCCAAGTGAGGTAATTTTGCTAACATCATATCTATTTATTCGTAGCTCGGATCAGCACGCATAAAATATGAAACTTGCTCAGAAAAATGAGAGGAAGCTAATAAAAATATAATTGCAGCCTGATTATGTTTGCAATTTGAAAAGTAATAGAAGTTATTAACTTTAATGTAATGATGATTAAGAAACCCTATTTTGATATGATTAATGTGATTGATATGGTTTAATTGATGATTAAAGTTTATATTAGCATGTTAATGATAAAAAGGAACATTAGGAAGAAAAAGGATGAACTTTGCATATAATTAGTTAATTTCGAGTTTAATGTGCATGAATATACTTTAATGGGCCTTGAAACCCTAATGTTGACTAATTCGACTATTAATGGCTTTAATTGATTAATTTCATGATTAAAGTTGGAATATGCTGAATCTAAGCTATTTCGAGCATTAAAGTTCCAAATTTGTGGATAAATACCCAAAATGTAGTAATTAGGGTTTTCTCATGAATAAAAGGTGGAATTAATAGCAAATCGAGTTCATATGTGATTTAGACCATAATGAACTATGAATTGATGATAAATGCATATATTGATATTGTCATGGATTAAAAGGATAAAAATAATAGCTTAAATGAAAAAGAAGCTTAATTGATGATTAATGTGCCTGTAATATGAAAATAGGGTTATATGTTGTTAAGATAACCTTAATGTTGAAGAATAGATGAGATAATTAGGGTTTATGAGTAATGGCATAAAATTAGCGTTTAATATGGTAAAAGATGAAGGGAAATCCTAATTGCAAAACGAAACCCTAAAATGGATACAGAAACCCTAGAACGTAAATCCAAGTTAATAAAGTAGGTTCTTGATAAAGTGTGTAATAAATAGAGTACATATTCTTTTCAGGAATTATGTGATTGTTGAATTACTTGGATTGCATGCTTGGTTGGATTTTCTTAATTCTTCTGAAATCATCAAATTAGGTATGTGGTTATGCTTATGACTACCCGAATTAGTTTTCCGAGATTTTATCGATGTTTCCATCGTGGCTTGAATTAAACTGTTGGATGTCTTTAATTCATGCAAAAGTATAATGTGAATATGACTATCACATAAGAAATATGCCTACTAGCTCAAATCCTAGTCCCATCTGTAGCTTAATGGGTTGACCTAGTAAATGGCTACCGAAGGGGTAGGCCCATCAGGTCATTGGATGACTTAGTAAATGGCTACCAATGGGGTAGGTCCATCAAGTCACATTGAGTTAGAGATTGGACTACCTATGGGTAGTGCCATGCGACTCAACCCTAGAAATTGATCTACCTATTAGGTAGGATCATGTGGGGTTTAATAAGGATCTACCTAGAGAGAGGTGGGATCTCAGTCCACTGCAGGGACAACACAGAGATAGGGGATAGGAAAGGATTGAGTAATATAGTTTAAAACGTAATCTTGGTTGTTAAATGATAATTGGCTGATTACTTTGTTACTATAGTTGCACGTTTATTGTTTCCCCCACATACCATCTTCTTGCTGACCGACGTTTTGTTTGTCAGATTTTTAGGTACAAATGAAAAGAACAAACAGTAAAGTGGCAGATGTGGAATTAAATGAGAAATAATGTGTACAGGAGGATTAGTTAGTTTAGCGTCTTCATGGATAGAAGTTTAGAAATCCCAGTTTTTCCAAGGTAAGAAAAGTTTTATTTTATACCAGCTTTCAGTTTAGTTGGTAAAGTTTATTAATTGTTATTGATTATTTGTCGAACCTTTGATCCTGTTAATTGAATAACGGCTCTGACCTTTGGGTCTCCCTTAATTGGGGGTTACCGGGAGGCAGGGTCGTTACAATTGGTATCAATAACAATAACAATTAATAAACTTTAGAATTCGAGTTGAGATGATACCCGGAAGAGTATGTCTTCAACTTTACCTAACACCTAAGGATAAGAAGTGGTCTGGTTGAGATATAGCTGCTGCCTTGTTAGATGGAGGCTAGAAGAGGTTGTTAGGTTAACCCTCAGTTGGAAATTGGTTAGCCAGCCTAGTCCATGATATAATGAAAGGATGGTTGTAGAACCTCAGATACGCAACTCTGAAAAAGAAGGTGATAAAACCCTGAATGGAGTGGTGTAGGGTTTCTGAGGAATAAAGCTTGAGGAATCATGACACCCTGGAGATCATGATTTTAAGATCATCATATACCATAGTAGTAAGAGATAGTAGCACTTTCGATGCTTAAGATGAAGGTGTGTGTGGCTTGTGGCCATGCATGATTGTAGGTGAAGGACGAACACCAGCAACCCAGTGCTTTCACATAGAGGATAGAGAGTCCTCGAGAGGGAATGAGAGTTCATCACTATAGATGAGGTGATAAGTCTTCCCTAGACCAAAGAAGGTCAAGATGCAATGTGGGTTATGGTAGATCACCTTACCTAGAGGACATGAGATAGAAAGAATGTTGTGAAGGGACAGATTCAGTTGAACTACTTAAGAGAGAAAGATGGTTCAACTACACCATGATGCAAGTTCAAAAGTTCTTGGATATGACCAAGGTTCACTTCCATAAGGTGAAAGAGGATACATGAAGAACTCGATGGTAGTATAGTTTATCACCCCTAACTAATGATTAGTTTGATCCAGACTAGAGGGTCTGATGAGAGCAAGTGTGCTTGTTTAGGGTGATACAAAGAGACAGTTCATAAGAAGTGATGTTAACCACCACATCCTTTATCGGGATGCAAGAAGGAGGTTGTGTCGGTCACCACTTCATTAAGATGATGATGGTGAAGGAGGCCTCGTGAAGGTCAGAAAAGAACCACAGTGTGTGCAGATGAAGTCGCTTTGATCGTGCAATAGCTGAGAGAGAGCCCGGTGGTGACATGAGTCACGAGCTGATGCAAAGCAGACTAACATGCAGTTCACTGTGGGAGAATATATGATGTGAAAATCTGACCCCTCTAAGCTACAGCTGAGAAAGATGAATCCTCGATATATGGGTCCATTTGAGATGGATTGGTAGAGATGGTTGTGTTTAACCTTACCCCTCAGGATAAAATGATGTGTTGTATGAGTCCGATCTAGATCACTATGTGAGGTACCCAAGCCAGGTGATGTGCCCTGAACCTACTCAGCTTTTGAAAGGTTGAAAAGTCTTCAGTCACCTATGAGGGTACGATATACCAAGGTAAGAAAGAACTCAGATGGAAGAAAATGAGATGATGAAGGTTCTTGGGAAACACCATGGAAAGGGTGAAGCCACATGGGAGCCCTGGTGGACATAAGAAGACTTATCCTATTTGTTTGCTTTCTTGATGGAATTTTGAGGGCAAAATTCTCATAAGAGGGGAAGGATGTTACAACCCCAAATTTTGGGTTCATTTGGGTGAGAAATGTAATTTCTCACATAAAAGATATTTGAACAATGAAAAATATAAATTGTTTTGAATAAATGGATCTCATTTACAATAGCCTTGATGATTGTGTTGTGGGCTTTATTGGCTATTGGGCCCAAATAATGAGAAAATTCAATTAATTAATGAATAATTAAGTTTTTGGAGAAAAGAAAGATGTGGAAACCTCTAGAAGGCAAATCCAAAGAGGGATTTCATGCCTCTTGGGTTCCTTGGGTTCCAAGGAGTCCAAAGTTGTAAAGAAAAGCAATAAGAAAAGAAAAGATTAATAAAGTATTTCTTTCTTAAACAAGAAAGTGGAAATAATGATAAAATGTGGAAAACAAGTGAAAAGAGGTATAATTGAGTTATCCTTTGTGGAATTTCGTATCCCAGGGATTTCTAATGTTAAAGGGATTACCAATGAGGAAAATAAAAGAGAAATAAAGAAAGATTCTAAAAAAGAACTAATAAACAAGATAATGGGAAATAATGAAGAATAATGCATTTAGATGCATCTAGAAGGATAATGAGTGTCCAATAAAAAGGATTTTGAAATAATGGAGTGCCTTGGGATCCAAGGAGTCCCAATGAAGAAAGAGGAAAGAGATAATACAAAAATTTCCAAAATAAAAGGATAATGTGATACATTCTTAATGAATTTTGTGAATTTGGTAAAAAGAAAGTATTTTCTAATTAAATGAAAATAGAATTTCGTGCCATTAGAATAAAGGGCAAGTTTTAAGAGAATGAAGGGAGTAATTTTCGAAATCCTAATAGTTAAAAAAAGGTATATCAAAGAAATAAGGAAGAGAGAGTAGGTCGCTTCTTAATTAAGGAAAATACCTTTCCCATTAGTAAAAGTCTTGTTTTCTTCGTGGGAATGTATCCTAGGGCAGTGATATCCTCCCCTATAAAAGGGTCGGACCCTTAGCCTCGAGCCCAAGAGGATCTCGGACATCCCACCTTCTTCTTCACCTAGTTTTCACTCAAAACCCTAAGGTAAAGGAGTGGCGCGACCATGGGGTAACGAGGAATCGTTGAGTGGACTTGATGGAAGCGGGACGCACCCAAAACAACCGTGGAGTAGTCAACCACCATCCTCTTGCTCCCGCCCTCACACAACGCCTGATAGAAGGATGTAAACCCACCTGCAGTACGGACCTAGCACTCACAGCAGTGGTCGTCTTGGCCACATTTTGAGGGATGGTCGTATGCAGTGGGGAGTGGCGGAGGCAGGGAGGAGGTTTCCGGCGAGGTTCGGGCATTGAGGAGGTGCGAGGCAGGCCAAAAAAGTTGTAGGTCGGCGGCAACAGGTAGAACTCGCGACGAAGAAGAAGATCCAACCCGTTTGACATTTCTACCCTCCGAGACACAAAGGAACTGGTGGCCGAGCTGGGGGCATAATAGTAACTCGGTTATAAATTCAAAGGCAAGTCGGGTTGCATGTTAAAGGCTACGTGGCGCCTCCCCATTGGCCCAAGTGAGGTAATTTTGCTAAAACCATATCTATTTATTCGTAGCTCGGATCAGCACGCATAAAATATGAAACTTGCTCAGAAAAATGAGAGGAAGCCAATAAAAATATAATTGGAGCCTGATTATGTTTGCAATTTGAAAAGTAATAGAAGTTATTAACTTTAATGTAATGATGATTAAGAAACCCTATTTTGATATGATTAATGTGATTGATAGGGTTTAATTGACGATTAAAGTTGATATTAGCATGTTAATGATAAAAAGGAGCATTAGCAAGAAAAAGGATGAACATTGCATATAATTAGTTAATTTTGAGTTTAATGTGCATGAATATACTTTAATGGGCATTGAAACCCTAATTTTGACTAATTCGACTATTAATGGCTTTAATTGATTAATTTCATGATTAAAGTTAGAATATGCTGAATCTAAGCTATTTCGAGCATTAAAGTTCCTAATTTATGGATAAATACCCTAAATGTAGTAATTAGGGTTTTCTCATGAATAAAAGGTGGAATTAATAGAAAATCGAGTTCATATGTGATTTAGACCATAATGAACTATGAATTGATGATAAATGCATATATGATATTGTCATGGATTAAAAGGATAAAAATAGTAGCTTTAATGAAAAAGAAGCTTAATTGATGATTAATGTGCCTGTAATATGAAAATAGGGTTACATGTTGTTAAGATAACCTTAATGTTGAAGAATAGATGAGATAATTAGGGTTTATGAGTAATGGCATAAAATTACTGTTTAATATGGTAAAAGATGAAGGGAAATCCTAATTGCAAAACGAAACCCTAAAATGGATACAGAAACCCTAAAAAGTGAATCCAAGTTAATAAAGTGGGTTCTTGATAAAGTGTGTAATAAATAGAGTACATATTCTTTTCAGGAATTATGTGATTGTTGAATTACTTGGATTGCATGCTTGGTTGGATTTTCTTAATGCTTTTGAAATCATCAAATCAGGTATGTGGTTACGCTTATGACTACCTGAATTAGTTTTCCGAGATTTTATCGATGTTTCCATCATGGCTTGAATTAAACTGTTGGATGTCTTTAATTCTTGCAAAAGTATAATGTGAATATGACTATCATATAAGAAATATGCCTACTAGCTCAGATTCTAGTCCCCTCTGTAGCTTAATGGGTTGACCTAGTAAATGGATACCAAAGGGGTAGGCCCATCATGTCATTGGATGACTTAGTAAATGGCTACCAATGGGGTAGGTCCATCAAGTCACATTGAGTTAGAGATTGGACTACCTATGGGTAGTGCCATGCAACTCAACCCTAGAAATTGATCTACATGTTAGGTAGGATCATGCAGGGTTTAATAAGGATCTACCTAGAGAGAGGTGGGATCTCAGTCCACTACAGGGACAACACAGAGATAGGGGATAGGAAAGGATTGAGTAGTATGGTTTAAAACGTAATCTTTGTTGTTAAATGATAATTGGCTGATTACTTTGTTACTATAGTTGCACGTTTATTGTTTCCCCCACATACCAGCTTCTTATTGACCGACGTTTTGTTTGTCGGCGTTTTAGGTACAAATGAAAAGAACAAACAGTAAAGTGGCAGATGTGGAATTAAATGAGAAATAATGTGTGCAGGAGGATTAGTTAGTTTAGTGTCTTCATGGATAGAAGTTTAGAAATCCCAGTTTTTCCAAGGTAAGAAAAGTTTTATTTTATACCAGTTTTCAGTTTAGTTGGTAAAGTTTATTAATTGTTATTGATTATTTACGAACCTTTGATCCTATTAATTGAATAACGGATCTGACCTTTGGGTCTCCCTTAATTGGGGGTTACCGAGAGGCGGGGTCGTTACAGGTGCCATATGGCATTCCCAATTTGGGGCATGGTCTAAGTCATCTCAATGAATCTCTCTTTCTTTCTATTCTCAGACTTCTAGAGTTGGTATAAGGGGTTCAAGTAAGTTTAAGCATATAATGTGATATACATGGGACTTTATAGATTGTTGGAAATAAATAAACAAGTAAGCATTTATTTGCAAGCTATCTAGAAAACCTTGAAAAATGCCTACAAACTAATGTGAGTAATCATAGACATAGCCACATACCTTCCTCAGAAATAACTTGAAGTCCAAGAAAAAAGGTCAACGAGCAATCAAGCATGCAACTACCCTAAAAAAGCATAATACCCATGTATTATTATTTTATCCAAAATATACCATTAAGACTAACTTGGGTTTTGATTTAGGGTTTTGCGTTCAACTTAGGGTTTCATTATGGTTTTGTCTTCTCATACCTCAATTACCATTTTTCATGTCATTTTAATCCACAAACCCTAATTTTATCATTGTATGCATTTTTAACTCAAGGAAACCCTAATTATTCAATCTATGAGTTGTTATTCTCAAATGAGACCTAAGTTGTCCTTTTTATCCAACAAGATCAATATTCAATGATTAAGATCAATAGAACATATTAAGATCATCAAAACCTATAAATTAGGATTTGTATGCATTAATCACATTAAAATAGTAATTTTGGGTACTTGTTGAACTAGAGACAAAATTTGGTCTTGAATATATTTTTATTGCGTTCCTCGTTTTTTTTAGTAATATTCATATATTACTTGTATTCATTGGATCATCCTACGATTTATTATGTTTTTAGTAAAAGTATTCTTTTCTAGCCAATCAGGGCACGCCACATAGGTGATCATCCCTAGTCCCGATTGAGCCACCATGGCTGGACTGAGACTATCAGGGGGAGCCATGTCAACAACTCACTCCATGCGGATGAGAAGAGAGGGAGAGTGGAAATATGGTTAAAAGATGGAATTACCCTTACCTTCTATTCAAATACGTCGGGTAGGGAGTCTTTTCACCAGTACTAGACTTATACCTTGCTTCTTTGTGAGCAGGCCTTAGATGAATCAAAATTATCATTGACTTCTGGCTTCCAATCTTTAGAGTAGAAGGTAAGGGTGCCAAAACCTTCCCTTGGTCTCGTCAGACCTGCCGACAACCTCAATTGGCTGAGAAGTAGTCAGAGAGAGGGGAACAATAGAGAAGTACCTTCAAGGTAGATGAAGGAGAAATAAGGGCTGAAGAGGTGTCTAGTCTGGAAATTGGTGATAGAGAGAGGGTCTAATGTTCTAGTGATAACTCACAAATGATCTCTAAGTCTTACAAAGGGATATATGCCCCTATTTATAATCATGGGGTTGACCATAGCCATCCTGTGAATTGGGTGAACCCTAGGTAGAAATACATAGGTGGAAAAACCTAGGTTAGGTAGATTCATACTAGTGTCATGAATTCAATGGGAAACTTTCCAAGTTTACTCGATGATTGAGGGGAGAGAAAATATCCAAGGAAAAAGTTAGATCATTGTTCCTGACATGCCTATCCTATCACAAGTTAGGTGAAAAGTGAATCACCGTCGGATCTCAGATCCAACGACTATCATGTCATGTGCATAACTAAAGGGTCAAAAAAGAATTTCCTAGTTGGAATATATATCTGTGATGTTTAATATTAATCCAAGTTAAACCATTCACTTTAGGAATTCTAGAAAATTCCATATCTCTTAATCCTTAATTCCTTTTAATTCCAAATTTTAAGTGAAAGTCCAAGATGACTTTTTCTAACTATAGGCAAGGTTTGAGACCAACACTCAAAAAGAAAAGATGATTTACTTAATATTCAAGTCGTCCTCTTATCAGGCACATTTAATTCATTAAAACACATCCTTTTCTCTTTGTATCTTTTCTATTTTCTTTATTCTAATTACTTTTCCTTTTATAAACCATGTGAAAATGAAATCCAACCATTAGCGGTAATCAATACCACTTTCTAGAGAATTCCACAAAATTATTACAAGTATAATTTTATATCGTTTTCATTATCCTTATTATTGAATTTTCTTCTCTTCCTTTTTCCATATATCCATTTTTGTAGCCGCCTCAGCAGTTACGGGCTTCTTTATTTCACCCTTCTTGTTTTGCCTCCCAGCTATCCAGACATCATGGTGAGGCATGGGTGTGGTACATGTAGTAGAGGACTCCTGAGTAGCAGCAGAATCCGCCTGTAGTCTTTGGCGAACGCCTGCATAGCCCTTTGGACCCATTGTGTGGTCATGCACATTCAATGCACGCCATGCTCTTTACGCCTCATTGAACGCCTAGTTAGTATGCACATTGATTTGGTTAGTAACACTAAAGGTTTTTCTTGAATAGGTGAATACAATGTATATTAATTAAATTGGGAGTGATGCTTAATACCTTGAATTCTTCAGTTTGTCTTGAAGCAACAAACATGTGCCAATCTTCTTTGTCCTGGAAGTTCCACTTTTCAAGGGTTGACTTCTTCTTCTTATCACCATCTTTTATGTATTCTCTATTGAGATTTGTCCTATAGTACCTTAGCATCTTTCCAGTGCATTGCATCACACTTTTACGACGCAGCTTATCATCCAATGCAAACAATTTCTGTAAAATAGAATTGCTATTAACTAGTATCCAAAAATAGAATTGCAAATAATAGAATTTGTAATCTATAAAATAGAATTGCAAATAATAATAAATCACGCATAAATCCTTCCATATCAAGTCTTTCTTCACCTGAGGAGCTTTATGGCAATTATCATACTTAACACCACAATGTCTTCGAGTGACAAACCCAAGATAGTTTACAAAATTATTGTGGTTCACTCCAATTGCATTTCCTGCATTATCAAACTCCATAGCCAATTTGGATCCACTGCCCCTTAGCACTATTAACTTCTTTAGTAGAGTGATGCCCCTTTTCTTGTTAACTTTTTGGTGATGCGCATCAAGTGCCTCCAGTGCTTCAGAGGGTACATGTGCATCATCAACCTAAAATTTGACAAAATAAACACACTAAATTAGCCCAATAAAGAAATATAGGATATATGACATAACTAGAAGATAATGAATTTCTATAGAAATATAGGATATGTTTATAAAACTTACATTGGTATCCTCACCATGCTCATCATGGACATCATCCTCATCATGGACATCATGCTCATCATGGACATCATGGTCATCCATATGAAAATGTCATTAAAAAGGCAAACATTTAGCATTTGTATTAACTAGAAGATAATGAAACATTATATCTGCAAATGATATTGATATTAAAAAAAGCAAAGATTTAGCATTTTATATAGTTCAAATATAAAAATGAAACATTGAAAAATGAAACATATAAAAAAATATAAACATGCATGCCTCTAAAATTGCAATCTTTTATCAATTAACAATCCTTCATTGTGATCTCCGCACACATATAAGTCATCATTAGCTTCAATATTTTGTGGAGTTGGCAACCCAACTAAAAATGGACTAGAGTCATCATACTTATCATACTACTCTTCTTCATCTATAGGATCTTCAATGAACTGTCTTTTACCATGAAGAACAACCGACCATTTTTCATTTATAGGATCATCAATATAAAATACTAGTTTCACCTATGATGCCAATATGAATGGTTCACCCTTCTCGCCAATCTTTTCAACGTTCACTAAAGTGAAACTCAATTCAATTACTATAACACCTTTGGTGTTATCAACCCAATTACATTTGAAGAGTGGAATTCTAAAATCTATGTAGTCAAACTCCCATATGTCTTCAATGACACCGTAATATGAAATTTTAGCTTCATGTGGACTCTTATCCTTTGCACTTGCAAAATACATAGTAGACGCTTGAAGGGTGACCCCACTATTTTGAATGACACTCTTATCATCTTGGCGCTTTGTGTAACATGTGAATACATTAATGTCAAACCCTTCATAAGACATAACATTCGATTTTGGTTTAAAGGTGAGGCATTTGATAGTTTCTATAATATCATCTGGTGTTTGAGATAGTTGATGTAAGACTTTATCTTCAAACCACTTAGTAAAAGTCTTGTTATTCTCTCTAGCAAGCCACATTGAACTTGCTTGAGGATGTTGACTCTTGATTAAATTGGTATGTTCCTCGATATAAACACTCACTTCGACCATGTTGTGTAAAATATACAAGTGACCTTGTTCCAACTACTCACGGCTGATTATTTTCACCCGTGATCCGAAAGTTATTTTGCCCTCCTCAATATTCTTGTCATTAACGGGAGTGTCATTACCACTCAGAAAGTCATAGCAAAAATCCATAACCTCTCTCGCCACATAACCCTCAATAATACTCCCTTCCGGTTGATAACAGTTTTGAATATCACCTTTAAAAATGCTCATGTATCGTTCAAAGGGATACATCCAATGCAAGAAAATTGGTCCCAACATTTTCACTTCCCTAGTCAAGTAGACAACAAGATGTACCATGATATCAAAGAATGAAGGAGGGAAATACATCTCAAGATGACATAGGGTAACAACCACTTCTCTTTGCAAATTATCGAGAGTATCAGGGTCAATAACTTTGCTGCACAGACTATTGAAAAAGAAACAAAGTCTGGTGATTGCAAACCTTACATGTGTCGGCAATATAGATTGAATTGCCATGGGCAATATTTCTTGCATTAGAGTGTGATAATCATGAGATTTAAGACCTATCAACTTCAGATCTTTCATTGATACAAATCTACGGATGTTGGATGAGTAACCCTGTGGCACCTTAACATTTGCCAAGCATTCACAAAAAGCTTTCTTCTCCTTTCTAGACAACGTGTAACAAGCGGGAGGTAAGTATGTTCTTTTATTACCCATTTCATGTAATTCTATTAATTTTGACCTTATTCCCATTTCGTGTAGGTCCAATATGGATTTTATCCCATCTTTAGTCTTACTTGGTTTATTCAATAGAGTACCAATGATGCTATCACAGACATTTTTCTCAACGTGCATGACATTGATACAGTGCCTGACTGTCAAAGAACTCCAATAAGGAAGATCCCAAAATATTGACTTCTTCTTGAATGAAGAATTGTCACTCTATGTGGCCATAGTATATTGTGATCTCTTACCAAATTCATTGACAATGTCTTTTACTCTTTCATAAACAACATCCCCTGATATAGGTTTAGGTGCACTCTATTCCTCATTCCATCCATTGAATGCTTTGCGCTTCCTACGAAACAGATGGAATTTTCAAAGAAATCTTTGATGACCAAGATATGCAATCTTGCCGCCATGTTTTAGTCTTATTGAATCAGTGTTCTCTTCACATATATGACACACTTTCACTCCTTTGACACTATATCCAGACAAATTACCATATGCTGGAAAGTCATTAATAGTGCAAAACAACATAGCGTGCAAACAAAATGTCTCTCTTCATGAAGCATCATAGGTAATCACACCTTCATCCTAGAGTTTCTTTAAGTCATCAATCAGAGGTTCAAGATAAACATTGATATCATTTCTAGGTTGTTTAGGGCTTGATATCAACAACTACAACATAACGTACTTATTTTTCATACACAACCAGGGAGGAAGATTGTATATAACAAGCATGACTGACCAAGTGCTATGTTGGATGATCAATGTCCCGTATGGATTCATTTCATCTGTACAAAGCCCAAGTCTTAGATTCCTATCTTCTTCACCAAATTTGGGGTACAATAGATCAATCTTCTTCCACTGTGGGGAATCAGACGCATGTCGTAGGATCCCATCATTATTTTTCTTAACATCTACATGCCACCTCAAATTCTTCACATCTATCGGATTTGCAAACAAGTGTTGAAACTGTGATATTATATGTAGATACCACATCACCTTGGTAGGAGAACCAGTTTTGGACTCCCCCGAAGTCGTTAATTTATACCGTGACACACCATATTTTGGACAATCTTTCAAATCCACATAGTCCTTTTGAAATAATACACAATCATTCGGGCATACATGTATTTTCGTGGCCTCCATTCCCATTGGACACAACAATTTCTTTACCCGGTATGTTGATATTGGCAACTCGTTTCCTTCAAGAAGCATTTCTTTCAACAAAGTCAACAATGAAGTGAAGCTTTTGTCGTTCCATCTATTATTAGCTTTCAACTTATACAATCTCAACACAGCGCTAAGCTTTGTCAACTTAGTACCACCTGTGTATAACAGTATCTCAGCATCATGCACAATGTTTCTAAAGATGGGAGGTGGATCGATGTGCTCTACCCCACAACTATCCAGCATCACATTAATGATGTTTACTGGAACTGGTTCGTTCACATCTACATCATCATAGACAATTTCTTCTTCCACCCAAGCACTGCTATCGACATCCACTGGTTTCGGGTTTGAAATCTCTCCATGCCAATGCCATTCTGTATAGCCTTTTAGAATCCTGTTGCACATGACATGACTTTTGATTTCATCACCAGTGCTGACTTTCAAGTTGTTACCGCAATGCCTGCATGGACAGTAGAACCTATCTCCAGGTCGTTTCATATGTTCCTTGGCAAATCTAATAAACTGATCAAGACCAGATATAAACTCTGGGGTGCATCGATTGCGAATGGACATCCATGATCTATCCATTCTATGATCAAAGAGAAAACAAGTATATATTACAACAAGATTAGGGTCTAGGGTTAACAAATGCATGTGATGTCATTCTTATATATAATAAATGTACATGTACCACCTATCCCATCCTTGAACACCTAATATCACTAGTAAGTGTATAATGTGTATTGGGTTTTCAAGAAAATTTCGGCAGCATTTTCCCACTGTTCTCCAAGTACATATGTACTTAGAGAACAAACGGGGAAATGCTACCAAAATTTTATTGAAAACCCAATACACATTATACACTTACATCCTAAGTGATATTAGGTGTTCAAGAATAGTCCCAAACTAGGGACTATTCAAGATTTACTCCTAATCAGTAAATCTTGGACGGGTTTCTAGGCCAACAAATACATGTATGTTGTCATTCCAATACCTACAATCTTAGTTTCATCTTATATATATAATAAATGTGTACCACCTATCCCATCCTTGAACACCTAATCTCACTAGTAAGTGTATAATGTGTAATGGGTTTTCAAGAAAATTTTGGCAACATTTCCCCACTATTCTCCAAGTACATATGTACTTAGAGAACAAACAGGGAAATGCTACCGAAATTTTCTTGAAAACCCAATACACATTATACACTTACATCCTAAGTGAGATTAGGTGTTCAAGAATAGTCCCAAACTGGGGACTAACCAAGATTTACTCCTAATGAGTAAATCTTGGATGGGTTTCTAGGCCAACAAAATACATGTATGTTGTCATTCCAATACCTTCAATCCTAGTTTCATCATTCATATCCTAGGTTTTATGAAACATCATTTAATCTAGGTATCATATTCTATAACATTTATTTCAACATTTCGAGTGTCCATGCATGTTCATCATCTTGAATAGATATGTAAATGTTAGGGTTTCATCACAATTTATGTTAGGGTTTCATTAATATTTTAGGTATCATATAGAGTATGTAGATGTTAGGCTTTCATCATGCAATAGGGATTCATGTCGATGTTATGGTTTAATCACAATTGATTTCATCACAAGATTTGAACATAATTGATTTCATCATATAATTGAACATAATTGATTTGAACATAATTGATTTCATCATATAATTGAACATAATTAATTTGAACATAATTAATTTCATCATATAATTGATATCATCACAAATTCATAATTGATTTCCTTTGAATATATACCCTCTTTTCTTCCTTCTCCCTCCTTACCAATAGCAAGCATGACCATATGGGCTGGCCACAGTCGTGCTTGCTGTTGGTAAGGAGGGAGAAGGAAGAAAAGAGGGGCAAGGAGCAAGAAGGGTACTTGCAGGAGTAGCGAGTGGGTGGCTGGAGTAGCAAGGAGGCAGGGAGGTGGGCGGCGACCAGGAGCAGGAGACCGGTGACCAGGAGCAGGTGACCGGTGACCAGGAGCAGGAGACCAGTGACCAGGAGTGTGCAGGAGACCGGCGAGCGGGCGGCGACCAGGGAAACTAGCAGCTGCGTCAGCAAGGAGAGCAGCAATGAGCGGTGGCAGCACAGGGGATCAATGGCGGTAGGACCGATTGCGGCGGCGGCGTCATCGAGAGGAGAAAGGCATGCACAGTTGTTTGCACAATGAAATAGAAGAAAGGGGAAGAGTCTGCTTCTCGCGGGGACTATTAAGTTAATCAAAGGCGTCAGTTATTTTAACAACCGACACCTAAACCAAATAAGCGTCAGCGGAATATAACAACCGACGTCTATTGGACAATCCTTTACCCTAAAATTTTTGGCGGGGAGGGTGCGTGAACCCTTATCAGCGTTGGTTATCCCACGACAACAGACGACTATATGGTAAAATTTGCGTGCAATTTTTATCTTCTTTAGGTTTCGATGATTAGGTAAAACACCGACGCTATATGTTACACTTTGGGGGCAATTTTTTTCACTTGAAAAAATTGGATTTCACGGGCTATTTTAGGCGTCAGTTTCTTTTCTTCAGCGGACGCTGAATAAAAAGTGATACCCATGTCTGGCTAGTCTTAAAATATAGATGTCGATTTTCCTCAATAGTCGACGTGTAATGTTTATCAGCATCAGTTTCTTTAAATAACTGACGCCTCAAAAAGCGACGTTGAACATTGTTTCTATAGCTGTGATAAGATACTTGCCCATGTTTACAAGGTAAAGAGAATAAATGGATGCCCATGATTTGATAGCAGTGTTGTAGTTGATACAATATGACACATACTTATAATCATGACATGTGCATCTGTAAATCCTAATGACATGATAGTCCGTAAGAGCTATGTCTGGTGATTTTAAGTTATCTCTCTTGATCTGCATACTAACCATGCAGGTGTATCGGATGAATTCCTATCCAGGTAAGAGCTATGAGATATATGTGTTTGAATAACATTGCATTATGATAATTCTTGTAGATGAGATAGAATGCATCACCAGTATGATGAGATAGGTCTGAGGACCTGATAAATGTTGAGTGCCTCGTGAGGTGTTATCCTCTTGATGATGAGATAAGGGATTGTTATCCCAGGTGATGATGTAAGATGGTGATGATTCCTTGAGAGGCAGTGGCTTTCTGTGATAAGGGATTAAGATCCCAGGATAAGGTGATGGCGAAACTAATAATATAACTCACTACTTGAGTGTTTTACAACTTGGTTGTCTCAACAATCCACTTAAAATATACTAATTAATTACAATGGAATATATCATGTAGTTTTCCCTGTCCATAGATCCATCATCATCAGTAGTTGGTGATGGAGAAACGGGTTCTTTAATGGGTTAACCTGGAGTGCATATTGTTGAATATGTAGGGTTTCTCCTAGCCGAAAATAGGAGGATTTGAGTGCAACTGCGGTTGCAGACTCGGGATATATGGAGCATGGTGAACAGACCCATGGCTCAGGATATGTGATAGAGCGTAAATGCATCCATTGCTCAAGAGCACGGTGAATAGGCTTGTGGCTCGAGGTTTACTAGCACCTAGACATGTACCAAGGTGGGCTAGGGTTATGGGTAGCTTATGGAGTTGACCCTGTGGCTGTGGCCACTTAAGCATGAGATTGTGGTCCTGCTTTGGTTCTCGTGCACTGACCATGAGGTGGAGAGGTTGTGGAGTCTGGATCATCCTTTGATCTTGTATGGCACCGACTCTGGGTTTCGCAGCCGTCGATTGGATTTGTGCGGTACGTCTCACTTCCTCAGGGCATAAAAATATGTAATTCAACTGAATAGTATTTATTGCTTAAGGCAAAATACGGAACATTAATTTAGGCCTTGCTTGTGTAGTTGATCTCATTATACCTTGCAGTTACTTATACGTTCCTTATGTTTTGTGATAAGATCTTATAAATCTTATCTTGTCAATCATGTTCCATAAAGAAAAATCAGGTTATATGCTTCCCAGATATCCTGGTAAGTTTAATAATACCATAAGACCTGCTCAATATGCTACTCATATTAACCTGCTCATATATGTTATCTACTTTACCTGCTTTAGCCTTCTCTGGAGTTTTATAGTTTCGGCGGGGAGTTATGTTTCTCGCTGGGACTGTATGTCTCACCACGTTGGTTACAACCTTTTTAGGTGGTCATGCTAGATGTGGTGGTGGTTGTGAGGTTGCGTCCGAGCAGTAAGAGGAAGAATAGTAGAAGGCAAGAGATGGACATGCTGCATGTTTTGGTGTTTTGTAGTAGAGTCCTAGAGTCATCCTTGTACTCTTAGGTCCTCAGAGGTGTTTTGATGATGTTTCACAATGCATAGCTGTTGTACTTTTGTTTATCCTACTGTAGGCCTGATGTGGCTGGTTATGTACATATGAGCAAGTGACGAACTCATGTGCTAACAGGACAGCTTCTCCTATAAGCTGTGGACACGTATCAAGACTCGTAAATTTTTATATAACATGTTTCATTGCAGGATAAGGATCTGGATGTAATAGTTCTCTTTTATATGTTTTCCGCAAAATAGTTTTAATTAACCCATGTTTTTTTGGTAATATGTGGTTTATGGTGTTTTTCGCACGTTTTCACGTGTCACCTTGCTATCTGTGTGATGGCAGGGTGTCACAGTTAGTTTTGGTATTTGAGCTCTAGGTTCGCTGAGTCTACAAGGATCTAGGACTAGGTTTGTGTCTTTGCTTGTGAGATTTCCATATTTTCTTACAATAATCTTCTTCCCTCAGCGGAAGAAAAAGCTCAAAGATGTCTAGAAACCATGAAGAACATGATGCCGAGAGCAGCGAGGCTGCATCAGTTGATGGAGCTAGAGTGTAGGAACATGAAGATCGGGTGCCTGGGGTCCCACAACTTGACCCAGCCATTCTCAAAAACCCTGCCTACCAATAGCTTATGGGGCAGATGGTGGCTATGATGAATCTCATAGTGGAGTGATAGCCAGTGCCTCTGCCAAGATCACAGGCTCCCCATAGTGAAACATCGGGTATTGGGAAGACATTTGAGCGGCTTCACCGTGTCATAGCTTTGGATTCAGTTGGAACGGCTGATCCAGCATATGCAGATATGTGGCTGATAGGTCTTGAGAAGGCCTTCCGGATCCTCGACATCCCCGAAGCAGACAAAGTAAAGCACGCTGTCTACCTCCTGAAAGGTAGTGCTGGCCACTGGTGGGCCATCGAGGAGGAGAAGCGAACCGATGAGGAGATCGATTGGGAGGTTTTCTGGAGAGAGTTCATTAGTAGATACTTTCCAAAGACGTATCTGGATGAGTAGATCAACCAGTTCGAGCGTCTGCGCCAAGGAACGATGAACATCACCGAGTATGAAGCCAAGTTTATGGACCTGCTGAGATTTTGTCCTCACATGGCAGCAACAGATGATGAGAGAATATGACAATTTGAGAAGGGTCTGAGCACAGAATTTACGACTCCAGCTGCTGCCTTAGAGAATAGAGAACGGTTTGCCATGTTTGTGGAGTCTGTCTAAAGGACAGAACGGTTGGTTAGGGAGAAGAGAGAGGCCATGACCAAGAAGAGGCCTGCTCAGTTTTAAGGACATAGATCTGGTTGCTTCAAAAAGCCAAGGTTTTCAGCACCTTCTGGGTTAAGAGGTTCCAGTGCGTCATCACAATGGTGCTTATATAAAGGAAGAGGTTATGGTTCTTTGCCATCGAAAGCACATAACACAGCTTCAGTGGTAGTGACAAAGCCATTTAGGCCACAGTTTGAGGATAGGGCATGCTATATATGTGGATAGATGGGGCATTTCAAGTTAAATTTTCTGACAAAAGATGTTGAAGTAACACAACAACCAAGGAAGAATCAGCAAGGGTCAGACAGACTGCAGCCCAGTGGTAGCTTAGGGCGAGGACACAGTCAAGCGGCACAAGCGGGATCGTCTGCTCAAGGAAGCAGAGGACGTGGACAGCAAGCAACGACTCAATTCTACGCTATGAGTCAACTGGAGGTGATAGTCAACCTGCTAGTTGTAGTAGGTCAGATGGAGTAATTTCATTCTGATTTGTCTTCTTCTTGCTTTATATCTGTTCTGGTTGACCCAGGTGCTACACACTCTTTTATCACATGAACTATGCTTGAAAACTATCTTTTACCTATTCGCTGTAAGAAAGATAGCTTGTTGTTAGAAACCCCTCTTGATAGTTCCTCAATGCTTCGAGAGGAGTGTCCATCTTGTGTCTTATCTTTTTCGGGACATAGTATACAAGTGGATCTTATACCACTTGATATGCATGGATTCGATGTGATCCTTGGGATAGATACCTTAGAAAAGTATAAGGTTGTGATGGATTGTAGTTCCAAGCAGGCAATGTTTGATAACGGTGGAGAGAAGTGGATCTTCCAAGGAGATAGGAATATTCTCCCGACATGTTTAGTGTCAACAATGGTGGCAGAGAAGTTGTTGTGGCAAGGTTGTAAGGCATTCTTAGCTCACTTTGTGGATACCAAGGCAAAAGGTCCTAGCCTTGAGGGGGTGCTAGTTGTCTGAGAGTTTACAGACGTGTTTCTAGATGAGTTTCCCAGTGTTCCCCCACCTCAAGAGATTGATTTCGAGATCAATCTGGTACCAGGAACACAACTAGTTGCACAGACACCGTACAGGATGGCTCCATCCTAGATGGTAGAGCTAAAGAAGTAGTTACAGGAGTTGTTGGATAAGGGTTTCATCTGACCAAGCACATCACCTTGGGGCGCTCTAGTCTTGTTCGTTAAGAAGAAGGATGGGTCGATGCAGTTGTGTATGCAATTGAACAAAGTCACAATCAAGAACAAGTACATGTTGTCGAGGATAGATGATTTGTTTGATCAGTTGTGTGGCGTTGTAGTGTTCTCAAAGATCGATCTATGGTTTGGATATCATCAATTGTGAATTAAGGATGATGACATACCAAATTCATCTTTTAGGATGAGGTATGGTCAATTTGAGTTTGTGGTTATGTCATTTGGGCTAACCAATGCACTCACTGATTTCATGGATCTAATGAACATGGTGTTTTGTCCATTTCTAAATCAGTTTGTTGTAGTTTTTATATATGACATCTTGATCTACAGTCGGGATAGTCAAGAGCATGAACAACATCTTTGACAAGCGTTGACTCTTCTTTGCCAACACCAATTATATGCCAAGTTCAGTAAGTGTGAGTTCTAGTTGAAGGAAGTGACTTTCTTGGGTCACGTGATATCTACTGAAGGAGTTAGAGTGGACCCCAAGAAAGTGGAGTCAGTTGCAGATTGGGAGCAACCAAAGTCGCCAACAGAAGTCTGTAGTTTTCTGGGTCTAGCAGGATACTACCGGAGGTTTATAAGGGACTTCAGTGTGATCGTGTTGCCATTGACAAAGTTGACCAGGAAGGATGTACCTTTTGTTTGGGATGATCATTGTCAGCAAGCTTTCCAAAGATTGAAGGAGAAGCTGACTAGTGATCCAGTGCTAGTGCTGCTAGAGCCTAGGAAAGGCTATGTTGTTTTCTGTGATGCTTCCAAGAAGGGCCTAGGATGTTTGCTGATGCAGGAGGATCATGTGGTTTCTTTTACTTCACGACATCTTAAGAAACATGAGGAAAACTATCCGACACATGATCTGGAGATGGAAGTGATGGTTCATGCGTTAAAGATTTGGAGACACTATGTTTATGGTGAAGTGTGTCAGATCTTTATATATCATAAAAACTTGAAGTACATCTTTTCACAGAGTGAGCTGAACATGCGACATCGTCGTTGGATGGAGCTAATCAATGATTATGATTGCACCATTGAGTATCATCCTGGTAAGGCAAACGTGTTATCTGATGCACTAAGCAAGAAGTCTTCTTCGCTTCCCACAAAGAAGGCACAAATGAGCTCATTGGTATGCCATAGGCGGGATATGCTTGTATCTTTGTGGAAGATGAATGTGCAGTTGGAAGTTTCTTTATTAGCAGGTTTGTTGACACAGATGCAAGTCAAGCCTACGTCGAGACAGCATATCAAAGATGCACAACATGCAGATGATACAGTGCAGTTGATCAGGTCAGAGTTTGGCAGCAAAAAGCATGATGGGTTCCATGAGTCCGAAGATGGACTAGTTTGTTATCATAATAGGATGGTGGTCCCCAATGTTGATGATCTGAGAAATCTAGTGCTCAAGGAAGCACACACATCAATGTATGCTATGCATCCAGGAGTCACAAAGATGTATCATAATCTGAAGGATATGTATTGGTGGCCTGGCTTGAAGAAGGATGTAGCCGAGTTTGTGGCTAGGTGTGCGATATGCCAGTAAGTTAAGGCTGAGCATCAGAAGCTGACAGGTACGTTGCAACCCATGCCAATACTGCAGTGGAAATGGGATCATATAACTATGGATTTCGTAGTTGGTCTGCCAAGGACAGCTAGGAATTATGATTCCATTTGGGTGATAGTGGATAGATTGACAAAGTCTGCTCACTTCATACCAGTAAAGACAACATATACAACAGAGAAGCTTGCTCAGGTGTATGTAGACGAGATAGTGCATTTGCACGGTGTACCAACAATGATAGTTTTTGACAGAGGTCCTCAGTTCACGAGTCGTTTCTGGGAACAGTTGCATAAAGCATTGGGAACACAGTTGAGGTTCAGTACTACTTTACACCCACAGACAGATGGGTAGTCTGAAAGGACTATTCAGACTTTGGAGGATCTTCTCCAAGCTTGTGTTTTGTAGTTCCTAGGTAGTTGGGACTTGCATCTCAGTTTGATAGAGTTCGCCTATAATCAAAGTTACCAGCGGAGCCTCGACATGGCTTCTTATGATACTCTATATGGAAGGAAGTGGAGATCTCCCCTATGTTGGTATGAGTCTAGAGAATATCATCTTTTAGGTACAGAGTTAGTGCAGAAGACAACATAAAAGATCAGGCTGATACAACAATATTGAAAAGCGGCACAGGATAGACAAAAGTCTTATGCAGATAATTGTCGACGACCTTTAGAGTTCCAGGTGGGAGACAAAGTGTATCTCAAGGTCTCACCATGGAAAGGCGTGCTAAGGTTTGGCTGGAAAGGAAAGTTGGCACCCAGATATGTGCGGCCATATCCGGTGATAGCACGTGTTGGCAAGGTAGCGTACAAGTTAGAGTTGCCACCAGAGTTGCACAGGTTACATCTAGTTTTCCATGTCAGCATGCTAAAGAAAAGTCATCCAGACATGGGAACAGTGATAGAGCCAGTTGAGGTTGAGCTTGATGAAGATGTGACCTATGAAGAAGGTCCAGTGATGATCCTTGATAGGAGAGTAAAGAGGTTGAAGAGGAAGGACATGGTTCTTGTGAAAGTTCTTTGGCATCATAATGGCATTGAGGAAGCCACATTCGAGCTTGAGGAAGAGATGAGGAGGAAGTATCCCTCGCTTTTCTCTTCAGATTTCGGGGGCAAAATCCCTTTGTAGAGGTTTATGGCTTGTAAGGATCCTGAACTTCAATTTGGGCTTATCCTATTTGCTTTGCCTAAACCTTGTGTTTAGTTGCTTGCTAATCACCTTAAGTGGTGATTAGGGTTTGTTTTTACTGCTTGCAAATAACCTACATTTAGGGTTGATGAGAAAGTTTGTCACCTTGAGAGATGTTTCTCTCTCTCCTTGCTTCCTCTAGAGTTGAGAGGAAGGGTTGGGCTTGTTGCTTGAGTTTCCTTGGGCTTTGTTGAGCTTTGTTTGGGCCTTGCTTTGCCTTGTTGGACCCTATATCGGGCAGGAGTGTCTTGTGTCGGCCATGGGTGTGTCACCCATGGGGTTGTATCGAGCAAGGGAGTGAGTGTGTCGGCCATGGACCATCTTTGACTCTCAGCTTCGTTTGTGTCACCACTCTAGTGGACACTTGGTGCATGATGCTTGCATGTGGCTATTGCCTTGGACATGTGTATGAGTTGGGATGAGAAGGTGGCATTGCCCATGGACAAGTGTCCCTAGGTGGGTGACACATTGCCTTGTTTTCTCCTCCACCCTCTTCTATATATGTATCTCCTTTCTCTTACTAAGAATCCCTTTAGTTCCTTAGTTTCCCCTCTTCCTTGGTGAATGACACCTCTCTTTGAAACATTGGTGGTTGATACCCTTAAGGGAGCTAAGCTTGGTGGTTGATCCTTCTCTTTGGAGTCTTCTTCTTCTTCCCCTTGTGGTGGCCGAAGGTGTTACTTGGTGTTAGGAGCTTGGAGCTTGCTTAAGGTGGGTTACATAACTCCTAACCTTATCTATACTACTCCCCTTTCTTGTTGCATAATATGTTTCATCTTGATCGGCCATACTCCTTGCTAGATATGTTTCTTGCTCTAGTTTGCACCTTTGATCTTGTTGGATATATGATCTTGTTGTTATAATGGATGTAGATGTGCTTTGATCTTGGTGGATGAACCCTATGTGTAGAGCTTCTTGGGCAAAACCCCTTTCTCTCCTTTGGTCTTGAGAAGTGAGTTTGGATCTAGTGATATAGGAAACACCCCTCTCTCTTGGTTGTTGAGATATGAGTCTATACTCCAGCTTCTTGAGCAACACTCTTCTCTCACCTTGGATTTGAGAGGTGAGCCTTGGTTAAGTGTTGACCTAGTAGTGGTTGAGATCTTGGTCGATATGGAAATTGTTGGGTTTTAGGGGAGACAGAGAAGGCAGCGGAAACAAAAAATTTCTCCCCCAAACCCATACCGAGGAAACGCGTCAATGTATATATAATAGGAAAGGATGGTTTGTGGAATCATATCTTGTCCCGAGGCTTGCTCGGCGACAATACCTTGTGCCTTGTGCGGTCTTCACCTCCAGTCTTGGACGGCGTCTGTGCAGCTCCTGGTCGCACCGGGACTGACGACTCCTCCTCCTACCGGACTGTCAGATGACAATTGTCCTCCTTAGCGGCAGTGTCCTCCTGCCTCTGTAGTAGTCCACATGGACCACCTGGAACTCCACACTCCTTGTCCCACAAGGAAGTGGAAGGAGTCGAACCCTCCTATTGACGTACTAGTCGCCAACACACTGTCCTACCTCCAGTTGCAACTGCAGTTGTCCTTCCCTTGTTGCACCTCCCTTTTGCGGGAATCACTTGCTCGGGCTCTCTCTCGGTTACCAAAACCAGAGAGATGGACAACTTTACAGAGCAACTGGTTGCACTGAAGTGTACTATGAGAAGTCCCCAATACCCCTATATATAGGAGGGTCATGGGACAGGGTTCTCATGCCCCGGCAATACGGGACTAAACGCAGGAGTAGAAGGGTTCGAGAATTTTCCACAAAAAGAAACCGGTTCGCAACTTGAAATGATCGATTCACAACTGAACCGATCAGTTCGGCCATTGAGCCGATCGGTTGGACTTGAGCCGATCGTTTGGGGCACTCCAACCGATCGGTTGGTGCCCTGAACCGATCCGTTCATGGTCCTAATCCGGCTCAAAAAGACTTTCCTTGTTTTGTTTCCAATTGGTATCGAATACCAATGTTATTCCCAATCGAATTGGGCAATTTGAAACCAAAGGAAAATTCTTGCCGACATGACTTTTCCCAACTGGTCGGTTGCACCAGTTGAGCCGATCGGTTCAACCCTTGAACCAGTCGTTTCAACCTGGGCATGAGCCGATCGGCCTGGACACTCCAGCTGACCGGTTCAACAACCTCAGCCGACTGGTACATCACATGAACCGATCAGTTGGGAGCACAGGTTGGGCAAAATCAGTCAATTGTGATTTCAATCAATCCGATACTCCAATCAATGCGTCCAACACCTTGAACCATATGATATTGAGCTATCGACTGATTGAGTGTTTAATTGAACTACTAAACTCCTTTAGTTATTAATCTAAACATTGCTTTGTGGACAAAACTCCTCTTCCAGGTTAAATCCTATGTGTGTGACCCTGCAGGTCCATTTCACGTTGGTAGTGAAAGTCCATAACACTTATGACTTCACAAGCAAAGAGCGGTGCCTAGTCACACATCAGTGCTACCCAAGTGAAAGTAGAAAGTTGGAGAACAACTTTCATCCTACAATCTGTGAATGGTGTTACAGTGAATGTATAATTCCTTTGTCGCTGATATCCCGAATGAACTCGAGGCATGGAACAGTCATCCTGTCAACGTTCATTGACTTTCTTGATCTCAGAGTAGATTGAACGAGATATGTATGACATCAATATCACATACTGATTCACACATGCGTGCACACTCGTATCTCAATCCTACTCATCATGTGGCCTTGGATATCAAACTCCCTCAGGAGGGACAAATCCCATATCTATCACTCACCCCTCAAAAGCCCCATGTGTCAAAGCCACCCAATCATCACCTTTATAACAACCCATGTTTCAGGAATGCGTTTGATGATGTCAAAGTGTGCCCAACGACATGTGTTGAGTGTAGTGATTTTAGGTCTACGAATCACACTCACCACCATCACTGTGAGTACTGACTGTGACAACCATGTCATGGTTCCATGTGTCAAACTCATGGTGGGTCTGTCCGGTACACTTGTTCTCTAACAAGTACCTATGTGTTTGGTTTGATATCTCTATATCATGACTAATGAGATTCTATCATCAACCAACACCACAATCTAGTCTTATATGTCATTGATATCTATCTACCTTCCACAATGACATCCGACTAGGGACATAACAAGAATGTACAAACTCTTAGCATCGGTATGATCTCATCGTTCAGATCATGAACCTGAAGGCATACGTCATTGAGTACTATCATTCTCTAGACATTCAATTTGTTCTATCACTATCTCATATGACTGAACCAGAATGAATCGGAAGCTTGCCTTTGATGTTTATCAAATCAATCTTAATGTATCCCACCAATCATCTCATGATTGGCTCTCAGGGCATACATACCAACAGACTCCCACTTGCACTGCGAGCCAATCACCCTTGAATCATATTCATAGTGATCTTCAAACACGTCCTACATGTTACTGTGCTCTAGTGCCAACATAGTGAGTAATGGAAACACCTTGCCAAAGTCAGTTTTAATTGCATGTCTCTCATCTCTTCGATGTACGTCATACGTATGAGATGGAGTTGCCGTAATATGAGACCTAGTATTCCTTTAGCTAACCTTTATCCACATTGCATGATCAAGGATTCCAGACTTGTCATCAATGAGCAGAATATCTATAAGTTCATCTCATGAACTTCTTGATCCATATAGTATCCACTCCTGTTTTCTAACACACAGATACTTGACATTTCCTTGTAAATGGATTCATTGGAACACTTCCAATTCTCAACAAACTTTCACTTTTATATATATCCTATATATATTTTGCGATTAATTTTCTGTCCTTTTCTGGAAGTTCACATCAATGTAACTCTTTACATCGAACTCTTCCTTATATCAATAGAACTAGTACTTCACAAGTACTTATCAAGTTCTTATGGTTTCCAGTAACCCTTACTGGAAGTAGACAGACATCCACTCATCATGTCTCACATACGAGTTATCAGGATGAGCACATCATATTGCCATGTCATACACACAAGATGATGAATGCATTTTGTTCTTGCCATGTCGATACATGCAAGATAATGCGATGATTACATACATGATAGATCCATATCTATTCTTAGTGTTCCCATTCTTCATAAGAATTGGACACTTGGCCTTGGGATACGAACTCCATGTAACATGGACATGTTTTCTCCCACTGAATCTGTGCACACTGAACCCTTCAGTACATATTGCCAATGTATGCTTTTTCTCTTCGGGTCAAGAGGTTTTCGAGAAGTATCTCTATAGATCTCTATTCCTATCACATAGGAAACATCTCTATCTTCCCTAAAGATAATTTCCACTTTTGGATTTTCCATTTTAGAACATTTCCATTTCACATCAACATGTGGAATGCGAACACGCTCCCACTAAATCACAGATCCCTTCTTTATCTTTGACATATTTGTCAAACCCTTTGACTATATTATCAAAGTAAAGATCCAATTCTGAGTTTCTTGTACTCAATCAATCACATTGATTAGTCCATTGTAACTTATAGACTTCATTTTCATTAATGGATTCATAAACCTTATAGGTTGTGTCACGTACACATCCTTGTTTTATTCCTCATAGGAATGCGGTTTTAGTATCCATATGTTAAATGTCTTAGTCATTTAGTTTCAATCAACAAGCATCATCCTTCTCAAAATGTTATCCATGTGTCTTAACACTTAAGACTCATTTGCACTTGTGGATTTCATCCAATGAGTGCTACCATCAAGGTCATACCTTATGGTTCACATGGACGTCATTTAGGATGTAATGGTCATAAACCATATCTCAAAATCTGATTCCTCATATTCATCTGGATAGTTGACTCATCACATGAACAACTCATCACATAGATAATTGAGGTGTATCTGTCAAGGATATAAGAACTCACAACTCTTTGTGATTCTCAATGTCCTTTATTAGTGTGGGGTATTCTTTTATTAAGAAGAATTCAATTATTTGATAATCATTCTCTAACTCTTTAGAGTATGATTCCTTTCTTGATTTAGACATCACATGCCTTAATCACGAGTTCACTATGATACACTATCATAATCACTCAAAAGGATCTCAAACAGTTGGTCCAAGTATTTCATTCTCATTTCATCAAGAATTAACACTTTACCAAATTTGTACTTCATCTATGATAATCTTGAACACTTCAAGATACTCATATTGGTATTTCTCTAATCACCATTTGAAGTATTAACACTCATTCCAATAGGTAAGTAAATACATCACATGTATTATACCTAATAGGATAATCATTCTCTCACTACCATTAGTGAAGATTGATTAATCATGTCCAAGATATTCATGTCTCTAACTGGTTCTCTAACCAAAAGAGTCTAGGTTTATCCATCACATGGAAACTAGAAATGAATTTCTCATGATTTATGCTAATTTGATTGTTTGAGTTATCTATAACTTTAGGTATCATTTTATCTTATGCATACCATGCATCACAAGATAAACAAGGAATTGCCACAAAGATCATATCTTTAAGATTGAAACATCAACTTTACTAATTGCCATAATTGTCATACAATATGAAAAAAAAAAGTGTTTCTATCTATTGGCAAATTGAAATAGCAGTTCTCAACTCTATTTCGTGCCCTTTAGGCTGAAATAAACTGAAAGATACTCCTATCTATGGCTGCAACACTTGCTCCAATGATGGGTACTTCTTTCTTGGTCCTTTCACAAAGGCCATCATTTCTTTGCGGATATTGCATATCATATATGACATATCCATATCTTGGTATCATATACCTTAGATAAAGAAGCGTTTCATTTCATGATACCTTAGGTGGAGATCTCCATCCCCTCCTTGATCTTCTTTTGTTCTTCCAGATATAGAAGGCAATTCCCTCATACACCCTTTCCCCATGTGCCTTGAGGCTGAAGACGGCTTGGATTGCTGGCTAGCATCACAACACTTCCTTGCTTTGCCCTTGTCCTTGCCCTTAAGAATCACCTTTTCTTTGATCACATCAAAGATTATGGTTTGTCTTTCTTCATCTTTGCCTCTACTATCCTCAACATGTCCAACAACTCTGTCAACGCTTGTCAAAGTTGTTCATGTTGTAGCTTATCATGAATTGTATGATTCTCGCAACATTTGTTGTATCATACCAATAGCCAACTCTTGGCTCAGAGGGAATCCTTCTTAGTCAGGTTTTCCACATACCCAATCACATTGAGTGTGTGAATACCTTACTGGATTTCCTTCTGTCATGACATACTATGACAATGTCTTTGAGAGATCATATGTCTCATGTTGTCTCTGCAACTCATTGTTCAGAGAATTCAACATCAAGCACTCCTCATCAATGTCTTCCTCGGTATGCTTCCATAAGCATACTTTCAGCCATTGATGTGGTGGGATCGAGTTTATCTGGTTCTGGTATAACTAGGACTTAGAGCTTTCGCTCTTTGATTGAGAACACTTCTCACCATCCTAACTAGTCATGGAATTATAACCATTTAATTTGTTGGTCTCAAAGACCGATCGCAAATAAAGTGATTTGTTGATTAACCATTTATTTTAACAAAAGGAAATATATGCTATTTTAGTCCAAAACTCTTTTGACTTATTTGATTGATTTGAAAATTTGATGATATAATTAGGCCTTTAATTAATTATCACTCCCACTATTTTAGTTCAAATTGATAGACCTCACCATCAATTCGGAAGATTGCAGCGTACAACCTTCTAGTGGGCAAGATCCTGAAATCCTCTAAGTCATGGACCAGCTTGGGCTGTCACCCACAACATAGATCTCTCAGGTAGGCAACTTTTTCCAATTGCATCATATGCAACTCTTGATAAGATGTCATATACAACTCCTTGCAATGATCATCTCCATGCCTCAAGGCGCTAGATCCTATCTAGGTCACCTTGTTAAGTCCGACCCAAAGCAAACACGATGAATATGCACCCTGCTTGGGCAGACCCACACATTCATCCTTCACGCTTCCACGAGATAGACGGTGCACCACGCATGGGCGTGCCCACACTTGGTCGATCAAGCGTTTCACGTGTGTCGCATTTGGAAGGCATCTAAAACTTAATATTTAATGAGGGATTTGGTTTTTATATACATATACATATCCAATCACCACAATACATAGTACGTATCATATACATGCTATATCCCACAGAAAACATGCACAAACGATAAAAAGCGATGATTATGGCCATCCTAATGTGATTCCTCGAGCCAAGAGGAATCACAGTCATCTAGGTCAACATCACATGCAACCTGTACTAGATGAACATCTGTGTCTTGCCATCCGAGTTGATCAACTCATCACATGAATGATCTGTACTCTCCAGTCGGTCGTCTGGGTGCCACCAGCCGATCGGTTGGCTCCTCCAACCGATCGGTTCGCCTGGACGTCGTGCATCTCGTCATGTCTGCCACCCACTCGTCTCGCTCCTCGAATCGGTCATCAACCGATCGGTTCACTCCTTGAACCGACCGTCTGGAACTTCAACCGATCGGTTCACGCCTTGAACCGATTGTTTCAGCTATCATCTTGATGTCTGCCGGTCTTCGACATAACAGGAAATAAAAATCTATCCTATTTATTACATTGCTTTAAAAGGGGAAACCCCGAGTTATATTCGGGGGGAGCAAAGGTAGGAAAGAATCTCTAATTATTTCGAGTTACATCAGGAATAAGAGAGGGAAGATCGGTGCGCAGACCGAGATGCAAGCAACCACAAACAACCACACACAGATAGGGGTTTATAGGCCATAATCATGCTACACACATCCACCACAAAACTCGTTTAAGGGCGACGTGTATCGAGTGCATTAATAATACATATCATATATGTAATTTGGGATTTGTGGATTTAGGATTGGACATGCATAAAGCCGATATTATTCGCATCGTATGCAATAAATAAAGGTGACAAACCAAAATCGATCATATCGATATTCCTAAAACATAGAGCAGTTGACGTGGCTCTGATACCACTGTTGGGTTTTAGGGGAGACAGAGAAGGCAGCGGAAACAAAAACTTCTCCCCCAAACCCATACCGAGGAAATGCGTCAACGTCTATATAATAGGAAAGGATGGTTTGTGGAATCATACCTTGTCCCGAGGCTTGCTCGACGACAATACCTCGCGCCTTATGCAGTCTTCACCTCCGGTCGCACTGGGACTGACGACTCCTTCTCCTACCGGACTGTCGGATGAAAGTTGTCCTCCTTAGCGGCAGTGTCCTCCCGCCTCTGTAGTAGTCCACACGGACCACCTGGAACTCCACACTCCTTGTCCCACAAGGAAGTGGAAGGAGTCGCACCCTCCTATTGACGTACTAGTCGCCAACACACTCTCCTGCCTCCAGTTGCAACTGCAGTTGTCCTTCCCTTGCTGCACCTCCCTTTTGCGGGAAGCACTTGCTCGGTCTCTCTCTCGGTTACCAAAACCATAGAGATGGAAAACTTTACAGAGCAATTGGTTGCACTGAAGTGTACTATGAGAAGCCCCCAATACCCCTATATATATAGGAGGGTCATGGGACAGGGTTCTCATGCCCCGGAAATATGGGACTAAACACAGGAGTAGAAGGGTTCGAGAATTTTCCACAAAAAGCAATCGGTTCGCAACTTGAAACGATCGATTCACAACTGAACTGATCGGTTTGGTCATTGAGCCGATCGGTTGGACCTGAGCCGATCGTTTGGGGCACTCCAACCGATCGGTTGGTGCCCTGAACCGATCGGTTCATGGTCTTAATCCGGCTCAAAAAGACTTTCCTTGTTTCGTTCCCAATTGGTATCGAATACCAATGTTATTCCCAATCGAATTGGGCAATTTGAAACCAAAGGAAAATTCTTGCCGACATGACTTTTCCCAACTGGTCAGTTGCACCAGTTGAGCCGATCGGTTCAACCCTTGAACCGGTCGTTTCAACCTGGGCATGAGCCGATCGGCCTGGACACTCCAGTCGACCGGTTCAGCAACCTCAGCCGACCGGTTCATCACATGAACTGATCGGTTGGGAGCACAGGTTGGGCAAAATCAGTCAATTGCGATTTCAATCAATCTGATACTCCAATCAATGCGTCCAACACCTTGAACCATATGATATTGAGCTATCGACTGATTGAGTGTTTAATTGAACTACTAAACTCCTTTAGTAATTAATCTAAACATTGCTTTGTGGACAAAACTCCTCTTCCAGGTTAAATCCTATGTGTGTGACCCTGCAGGTCCATTTCACGTTGGCAGTGAAAGTCCATAAAACTTATGACTTCACAAGCAAAGAGCGGTGCCTAGTCACACATCAGTGCTACCCAAGTGAAAGTAGAAAGTTGGAGAACAACTTTCATCCTACAATCCGTGAATGGTGTTACAGTGAATGTATAATTCCTTTGTCGCTGATATCCCGAATGAACTCGAGGCATGGAACAGTCATCCTGTCAACGTTCATTCACTTTCTTGATCTCAGAGTAGATTGAACGAGATATGTATGACATCAATATCACATACTGATTCACACATGTGTGCACACGCGTATCTCAATCCTACTCATCAAGTGGCCTTGGATATCAAACTCCCTCAGGAGGAACAAATCCCATATCTATCACTCACCCCTCAAAAGCCCCATGTGTCAAAGCCACCCAATCATCACCTTTATAACAACCCATGTTTCAGGACTGCGTTTGATGATGTCAAAGTGTGCCCAACGACATGTGTTGAGTGCAGTGATTTCAGGTCTAAGAATCACACTCACCACCATCACTGTGAGTACTGACTGTGACTACAATGTCATGGTTCCATGTGTCAAACTCACGGTGGGTCTGTCTGGTACACTTGTTCTCTAACAAGTACCTATGTTTTTGGTTTGATATCTCTATATCATGACTAATGAGATTTTGTCATCAACCAACACCACAATCTAGTCTTGTGTGTCATTGTTGTCTATCTACCTTCCACAATGACATCCGACTAGAGACATAACAAGAATGTACAAACTCTTAGCATCTGTATGATCTCATCGTTCAGGTCATGAACCTGAAGGCATACGTCATTGAGTACTATCATTCTCTAGACATTCAATCTGTTCTATCACTATCTCATATGACTGAACCAGAATGAATCAGAAGCTTGCCTTTGATGTTTATCAAATCAATCTTAATGTATCCCACCAATCATCTCATGATTGGCTCTCAGGGCATACATACCAATAGAAATGATCCAACAGTTTTCCCGATTGGTGATGGAGGTTGTGCAAAACCCCTCTCTCTTGGTTGTTGAGAGTTGAGCCTATTCTCTTGATATATTAGGGTTGTGATGATGGTGATCTTAAGGTTGAGGATGACCATGTCTGGATGAGCTTACGCTTTGCATGATACACCTTGTAGTAGTTCTGCCCAACACACCTCCCTTGGTCTAGGGTTTTGATCTTGGCTAATATGATGTGTTTGGTTGGTTTGTGCCCGATATGGCTCTCTTTACCTTGATGATGAGCTTGGGTGATATGCCTTGATCTAGATGATCCTTTGACCTAGTAGTTGTTTCTCCCTTGGCTGATGGAGTGTCTAGTTGATATCTCTGTTTGGAGTCTTGGGCGATACATGTTGGGTCGAGTTTTGCCCAACATGGGTTGAGTGGTGGCCCTTATGAGTACCTTGTGGCGACCTATATGGTGTCTTGGTTTTGGTTGGGCGATAGACTTCCTTATGGTGCCTTTGTGTCGTTTTATGATGAGTACCTTAGTGGGTGATATAAGGTTGGCCTGGGCGCCATGATCTTAGCCAATATGGTAGTTGCTGCCCGACATAACCCCAACCATAAACATAGTGAGTCGATACGACTTTTCCTGATTCAGTGGGATGTCGTCATCTTGGGTGCACGATATTCCCCATAGACTCAGCTACACAATACACTTCTTGGTCTTGGTTGTGTGACACACCACAGAGTTTGGTTTCCCGATACACCTTGAGTTTGTGTTGGCCGATAGTCGAGGCTAAGTGCCTTGGCTGACAAGTTGTAGTAACGGTTGTTACCCTGCCCGATATCACCTATAGTAAGGTTACACTCCCCGTCACACTTCTAGTGAGGGTAGCGAGCACATTTGGTGAGGGTTATGTCCAACCCGGAAACCCTAGCAAGTAGTTCTTTATCATGTTACCGCATCTTTTGATATATGGATGATAGTTGCAAACTTATGCTATGTTAGATGTCGAAAGATGATGTCGTTGAAGACGATAAGATACTTTCCCATGTTTATAATGTAAAGAGCATAAATGGATGCCCATGATTTGATAGCAGTGATGTAGTTGATATAGTATGACACACATATTTATAGTCATGACATGTGCATCTGCAAATCCTAATGACATGATAATCCATAAGAGCTATGTCTGGTGATTTTAAGTTATCTCTCTTGATGTGCATACTAACCATGCAGGTGTATCAGTTGAATTCATAGCCAGGTAAGATCTATGAGATATATGTGTTTGAATAACACTACATTATGATAATTCTTGTTGATGAGATAACAAGCATCACCAATATGATGAGATAGGTCTGACGACCTGATAAAGGTTGTGTTCCTAGTGAGGTGTTATCCTATTGATGATGCGATAAGGGATTGTTATCCTAGGTGATGATGTAAGATGGTCATGATGCCTTGAGAGGTAGTGGCTTTCTGTGAAAAGGGATTAAGATCCCAGGACAAGCTGATGACGACAGTAATAATATAACTCACTGCTTGAGTGTTTCACAACATGGTTGCCTCAACAATCCACTTAAAATATACTAATTAATTATAGTGGTATATATCGTGTAGTTTTACATGGCTATAGATCCATCATCGTCAGTAGCTGGTGATGGTGAAACGGGTTCTTCTACGGGTTAACCCAGAGCGCATATTGTTGAATATGCAGGGTTTCTCCTAGTCAGAAATAGGAGGATTTGAGTGCAACTACGGTTGCAGGCTTGGGATATATGGAGCATGGTGAACATGCCCATGGCTCAGGATATGTGATAGAGCATGAATTCATTCATGGCGCAAGAGCATGGTGAATAGGCTTGTGGCTTAAGGTTTACTAGCACCGAGACCTATACCAAGGCGAGTTAGGGTTATGGGTAGCTTGCGAAGCTGACCCTGTTGCTGAGGACACTTAAGCATGAGATTGCGGTCCTGCTTTGGTTCTCGTGCACTGACCATGAGGTGGAGAGGTCGTGGAGTCTGACTCTTCCATTGACCTTGTATGGCACCAGCTTCGGGTTTTGCAGTCTTCGGTTGGATTTGTGTGATACGGCTCACTTCCTCAGGGCATAAGAATATGTAATCCAGTCGAATAGTATTTATTGCTTAAGGAAAAATATAGAACATTGGTTGAGGCCTTGCTTGTGTAGTTGATCTCATTATACCTTGCATTTACTTATACGTTCCGTATGTTTTGTGATAAGATCTTATAAATCTTATCTTGTCAATCATGTTCCATAAAGAAAAATCAGGTTATATGCCTCCCGGATATCCTGGTAATTTTAATAATAATGTAAGACCTGCTCAATATGCTGCTCATATTAACCCGTTCATATCTATTATCTACTTTACTTGCTTTAGCCTTATCTGGAGTTTTATAGTTTCAGCGGGGAGTTGTGTTTCTCACTGGGACTGTGTGTCTCACCCCGTTGGCTACAACCTTTTTAGGTGGTTGTACTAGACGTGGTGGTGGTCGTGAGGTTGCGGTCGAGCAGCAAGAGGAAGGGCAGTAGAAGGCAAGAGATGGACATGCTGCATGTTTTGGTGTTTTGTAGTAGAGTCCTAGAGTCATACTTGTACTCTTAGGTCCTCAGAGGTGTTTTGATGACGTTTCACATGTATATCTGTTGTACTTTTGGTTGTCCTACTGTAGGCCTGATGTGGCCGGTTATGTACATATGAGTAGGTGATGAACTCATGTGTTGACAGGACAGCTGATCCTATAAGTTGTGGACACGTATCAAGACTCCTAAATTTTTGTATAACATGTTTCCTTACAAGATAAGGATCTGGATGTAATAGTTATTTTATATGTTTTCCGCAAAACAGTTTTAATTAACCCATGTTTTTTTGGTAATATGTGGTTTATGGTGTTTTCCGCACGTTTTCACGTGTCACCTTATTGTTTGTGTGATGACGGGGTGTCACACAGACAGTTTTCTCTATTCCAAGGAACATGGATCGAACATTGATGAGGTTGACGATTTCATGCCTCGAGATTGATCTGGATATCAGAGACAAAGAAACTATACCATCACTATAACACCAATTAGAAATTAAAGTTTTTATGCAAGTTTCTAATTACTTAGGTAGCAATGATGTCTTTCTAGATACCAATCATTGCTTGTGATGTCATAAATTAGCCATGTTGGGTCTGTACTGAAATGGGGAAATATTATGAGGCCACATAGTTGAGCCTTGAGGAGGACGTCAAGAGTCCAAGTGGGGGAGATTGTAACATCCCAGGATTTGAGGCCTCAGATAGTATGATCTTAAAAGGAATGTGTGATAGAGTGATTTTTTACACATTTATTATTTAGTTCCTCTCCCTTACAATTTTAATTGTTCCAATTATGCCCTCAATCACCTCTCTCACTAATTTGAATAAATGGATCATTAATTTCACCTAAGACCATCAATAATGATATATATAAAGTCAATAATATATGACATTTTGTAAATTGACCTAGTCAATAATCGAATTGGGACTCTAATTTTGCACCATAACTAAATCATAACATTATAAAACTATGCCTAAAATCTCATTTCAATTGGAGCTACCAATTTAGAGTTATTTACTTTTGAAATTATGTGTATTATATCACCTAATCTAGCCTAGGACTAAGGTTTACGATTATTTTGGACATTTAATCTGTCACGCTGGCTTTTGGGCTACTTTGGACGCGGCCCACTCACTGCGAGTTAATCCCAGCCGCCCGATCAGTGGATCAGGAGACACACGTGAGATCTAACGGCACCCGAGTCATCCCTAACCTCCCGCAAGATCGGGTCATCGCCTCCAACAGATCGACGAACCATTCGAGCGATCCAGCACTCCAATTCCGAACCCTCTCCCCGAGATTTTTGGAGGAAGCCTTCCACTCTCAAAAACGAACCTAACAACCCTCTACTCACCTCCCCTCGTCCACGCAACTGGGAGAACGACCTCCTGAGTTCCCACAACTCTCAGTGGCGGCGGCAGCCAAAATTAGGGCTCCCCTTCCTAGCAACCCCCACGCCTATTTAAGGAGCCCAACAGCTCCGCCACCGTCCCTTTAGAAGCACCAACACCTTAATTTCTATCGAGATCAACCCTACCTCCCTCACCTCGAGCACCCCTGCTCACCTGCTCCCCTACCTCCCTCTCACTCTGGTAGACTCCTCCGTCAAATTGAGAGAGACCGCACCATCTCGGGACCCCTCCGAGTCGAACGCCACCCTCGGTTGGAGCCGCGGAAGCGTAGAACTTCGGGTCGACGAGCCACCGCAGCTGAGCTTCAAAGCTTCACCGACGGCGAGCTTGGGACCGTCTCGGAGCCTCGGGAAGATTGCAACAACATCGGCAGACCGCCGCGAAACTTCTGACTCCCTCGATTCAACCTGAGGGCAGGTAAACCTCCACTTCCCTCATCGACCTGTTTTCAATCCCTTGCGATTAAAAAACGATACCGAGGCTACCATTTTCGATGAGCTCGACCTCCCTGCAATCATCGTGAGCTCGCGGACTCAACCCAATAACCAACGTAGCCCATTTCATCCTAGAGATCGATCAAGCTCTCCCCGATTCCTCGCTGCAGCCATGGCGCGAGCAGGAACTTTCAGAGTGGTGAATTTCCTTTCTCACCCTCACCCGGACACGAGCCCAACAAGTTGGAGTCAAGGGCACTCCTGACTTTTCAGCGAGTCTGACCCCCCCCCCCCCCCGCTTTGACGAGCGCTTGCTCGCGGGTCAGTGAGAGGGTCTGGTTGGTCGGATCCCTCGCATGATCCGCGAGCCAGAACTCACAAATCTTTTTTTATATTTCTTTAATTCCTTTAGAATTTCCTGATTGGTCAGATTGTAGAAAAATCCTAGAAATTGCTAGGAATGTCGGAATATATCGAAATTATATGTTATTTTCATCAGAAAAATGAGATCTATCTAAGTATAGTATAAAAAGGACCTGGATCTGAACCCTTTTCGAAAATGTATCCTACAAGTCCTAATGACCCCCTTAATAATTGCATATCATGTAATAATGGTCATAACTGACTTCCAATCTACCTTGAGAATAGATTAAAGCCTAATTAGGGTTCTAATCATCATGTCACTCGAAATCTTATCTCAGAAGGATAGTTGTTTCAATAAGGGAGAAAAACCCTAATTTCCAGATTCCACTTTTCTTATTATACACCTTATGCGATTTTATGTCAACCATTAATTGCCTTGGATGAGTAGACTTAACCCTGACCCCTCGAATCACATGTATCCTAAAATGATATCCCAAATAACCTAAACCCTAAATTATAATAGTAATTAATGTTGATTGATGAGAAACCATGGTGACTTTAGGGTTTTACTATATTTCAAGGTGATCTACTATCTTTCTCCTAATCTAAGATTTGTGGAATCCAGATCTGAGAACTAAAGGTACGTGGATATAATTATATGACTAGTTTTTGTTGGATGCTAAGTATATGTAATTGTTTGCATGAAATTGATATACATTGATGGATGTTGATATATGATTAATTGATGATTTACCGCCTTGAACATAAAAGAACATAATTGAATATAAGTGAAATGTAGTTACTAGTGGTGCTCATTAAACTCCCTATTAGAGAGGGAAAGCTTTAATGTTGACTAGCACCTCCCTAGAGTACATGGTATACGGGGAGATCCCTAGAGTACAAGGTACACGGGGAAGGGCCCACTATTTATGCAATTATGTGCTAAGTCCACCATAGTAATGCATGTTCACTATAAATGAGGCTAATAACTTGGGATTACTTGATTTTCTGCCTTTAAATAACGTTTTCTTTCTTCTTCTTCAATTCGAGTATTTTATATGCCAGCATAGTATAGCTTTTACTCCACATACCAACTTTGTTGATGTATTTGTTTCTCGTATTTTCTAGGTGCAAGGATCAATTGATGATCAAAGTACAATGCATATTCAAAGTACCTGAAGGCACAAATAATAAGCATGGAGGATTTATTAGATAGACCTATTCCTCTTATCTCTTTCTTGCTAGATGTTAGTTTATTTCTTTCCCTAGCTTATGTTGAGGATAATTGAGATCCAATGTAATAATCATAGATTTATTCTTCTTCTTTCTCCAGTTGCAATATGTATGACTTTATCTTTCATTATTGAATGAAATGTTGTGTGGCTATTTGCTATGATGTGAACTTGATCTTGGCTTATCTATGATTTTAGTTGGCTATCTTGATTTCTATTATTTTCCCTTTTGACATTTATAGATATGAGTGCACGCATATCTGTATATGTCACTAAGGAAAGTATGTAGAAATTGGGGTCGTCACATTTGGTATCAGAGCCAATATTCACACATCATAGTCACATGACTTTCATTCACCCTATTATGAGTCTAGGGTAGTCCTTGAGTTAGGGATGTGAAGGGTTGAGGTGTCTAGGATAGCATCTGCCATGGGTCTGACTAAAGTCTCCGAGCCACTTAGCTTGGCAATCACGAGGCTACCTTTATGGCAGTATAAGTCTACCTGGCCGATATCCTAAGTGTCCCCTATTCTTGGGCATACCTTAATTTAGGAATTTTCTCATCTATAGATTTTTCCCTCTCACCTATTCTATAGAAAAAATTCCTCCCTCTCATCTATGTTTTGAAATAAATTAAACTTTCCCTCTTACCTCTGTAATAAGGTTAGGAAGGAGTCTCTCTATTTAGAAAGTCCTAAGGATCGACTGACAAGGATTTTAGGATATCCTCCCTAAATCATAACATTCAGAATATTAATCATTAAATAATGAGAATAATAAAATATCATGTGAAAATAATAACGATAATGACGAGAATAATTGTTGAAGTAATAATCTAATACGTTCAAATTAATTTCAGGATGCCTCCTAAGACTCGTAGCTCAGGGGAATCATCCTCTAAGAAAAGAACGTGAACCCTCTGAAGTACCTGATTCTGATGCTGAGGCTAAGGAAAGGTGGGAAGAACAGAAGAAAATCCTTTTAGATTTTATGGAAACCCTCGCCATAAAAGGAACCCCAGAACCCAACTCATCTAGGAAGAAAGAAGTGACAGTGATAGATTTTATTAAACTAAACCTTGATTCTTTTTGGGGTGAGGATCAGCCTGAGGTTATGGATAAGGCGGAAGCCTGGATTTTGACCATAGAGAATGGTTTTCATACCCTAGAAGTACCCAATGAGAAGAAGGTTAGGTTCGCCACCCATATGCTTAAGGGAGGGGCAAAAATCTGGTGGGAGAACTATGGCGGGAATAGGGGTGAGGAAATAGACAACATGGAGTGGGAAGCCTTCAAAAACCTCTTCACAGATAGTTTTATGCCCATAGCCGAGAGAAAGAGGAAGGAAAAGATGTACATGGAGTTAAGGTAGGGTAGTCTTTCAGTAGCTGATTACACACGGAAGTTTAGGCTTCTGGAACGTTATGCACCCATCAAGACTGAAGACCTCCTTACTTAACACTATGTTGACTGCCTTTCTGCCCACCTAAAAACCCTAGTCATAGCCTCTCGTCCCAGAAGCATAGATGAAGCCCTAGATATGGCCCTCAAGCAGGAGATAGAGAAGGGCATGCAAAAACTTCCTAGCATGGGATACTTAGGGTTAACCACAACTGAAAAGGATAAGTTTAAGAAGTTCAATCCAGGTCATAACAACAAGGGATCAAGGAAAGGAGGAGGTTCAAGAAAAGGAGGACAGAAGAACAATCGAAATCAACAGAAGATTGTCCACCCGAAGTGCAAGACTTGCGGACGACACCATGGTGGAGTATGCCGCCACACCAACCCAGTCTGCTATAACTGCAAAAAGGAGGGTCATTTGTCGCCAAGTGCCCCACTCCCTCCATCTTGGGAAATCCTACGGGTGGTGCTCCGCAGCCTCAGGGACACCGCAATGGCAGGGTGTTTGCAGTAAATGCAGAAGAGGCCAAGGAAAATCCAAACCAGCTCTGTGAAGGTAACCTAATTTCTTTATAATTCAATATCTTATTCAAGCCTGCAATTATTCATAATTTGATTACCTTATGTAGGCACTGTATTATTAAATGGTCATCCTATTAAGGCTTTATTTGACTCCGGATCTACAAATACTTTTATTTCTCGAACTCTGGCATCCATATTAAATCTTCACATAAGGGATTTGGGATATACTCTGGACGTGTCTACTCCAAGTGGCAAAATACTCACAACTCTGCAGAAAACTAATGAACTTTCTCTTAAATATGAAAATCATGATATGCCCTTTGAATTCATTCTCTTAACTATGGAAGACTTTGATGTTATACTTGGTATGGACTGGCTTTACACATACCATGCTCACATTGACTGTAGAAACAAGATGATCGTTCTCTCTCAACCTCATCCTTACCCTGTGAAAATCCCTAGGGGAAGTGGATTATGTAATAATATTATAATCCCCTCTCTTAAAGATAAAAAGCTCATTTCTAAGGGATGTAAAGTCTTCCTCGCATTAGTCTCAGAGACCAGTCCTAGTAGCGGGCCTGTAGAAAGTCTGGAGGTGGTACGTGACTTCCCTGACATTTTTCCGGAGGAGCTTCCTCGGTTGCCTCCAAATAGAGACATTGAGTTCTCCATAGATCTTCTTCCTGGAACCACTCCGATTTCTAGGGCACCGTATAGGATGGCTCCTACTGAGCTGATGGAGTTGAAGAAACAGTTGCAAGAACTTCTCGACAAAGGTTTCATTCGTCCTAGTGTTTCCCCCTGGGGAGCTACTATTCTTTTTGTTAAAAAGAAGGATGGTTCTATGCGTATGTGTATTGACTACCGCATGTTGAACCAAGCTACTATTAAAAACAAGTATCCCCTTCCTCGTATTGATGACCTTTTCGATCAGCTTCGTACTGCTAAAGTTTTCTCAAAGATTGATCTCCGTTATGGATACCATCAGCTCAAAATCAAGGATTCTGATATTTCTAAAACTGCTTTTCGAACTCGTTATGGGCATTATGAATTTCTAGTGATGCCATTCGGGTTAACCAACGCACCAGGTGTATTTATGAATCTGATGAACAAAGTCTTCCAACCCTATCTTGATGATTTTGTGGTCGTCTTCATTGATGATATCTTGATCTATTCTGATTCTATGGAAAAACACCGTGAACACTTGCGATCAGTTCTTGACATTCTTCAAACCCAGCAGTTTTATGGTAAACTTTCAAAATGTGAATTCTGGATTGATAAGGTCATGTTTCTTGGACATGTTATTTCTAGAGGAAGTATATCAGTTGATCCCGCCAAAGTCTTTGTTGTACTTGATTGGCAACCTCCTCGTAACCCTTCTGAAATTCGAAGTTTCCTGGGTCTGGTCGGATACTACCGTCGTTTTATTCCAAACTTCTCCAAAGTTGCACTCCCTCTAACCAAGCTTACTCGGAAGGACGAGCACTTCCTCTGGTCAACCACTTGTGAGTCCAGTTTCCAGCAGTTAAAGCAGAAGTTGACGTCGGCTCCTGTTCTTGTTCTACCCTCTGGCAATGAAGGGTTTGTAATATTCACTGATGCTTCGAGGAATGGATTAGGGTGTGTCCTGCAGCAGAATGGTAAAGTAGTGGCCTTCACTTCTAGACAGCTAAAACCCAATGAACTTAATTATCCCACCCATGATTTGGAATTAGCTGCAATCATTCATGCCCTCAAGATCTGGAGGCACTACCTGTACGGGGCAACGTTCGACATCTTCACCGATCACAAAAGCCTGAAGTACACCCTGAATCAGAAGGACTTGAATCTGCGTCAACGCCGATGGATCGAATACCTAAAGGACTACGATTTCACTATTGCCTACCATCCGGGTAAGGCAAATGTAGTCGCTGATGCCCTTAGTAGAAAAAGGGCAGTATGTGCATCTCTTTCTGTCCTCGAATGGAGGAACATGGAGGATCTAGTGGGCTGGAAGACGCAGTTTCTGTCTGATCGTGTGCATGTTAATAACATTTCCATCACGTCCAACCTGCATTTCGAACTTCTTGAGGCACAAAAGGCTAGTCCCGATCTTGCAGAGCTCTCTTCCCTTCTGTCAAAGCCGCAAACACATCTGTCCGTGGGTCTTGATGGAGGTCTCCGTTACAAGAATCGTATATGGGTTCCTGAGCAGTCAGCTATAAATACATCAATCCTAAATGAGGCACATGGGTCCAAGTACACAGTTCATCCAGGCACAACAAAAATGTACAAAGACCTACAACGTCAGTTTTGGTGGAGGGGCATGAAGCGCGATATTGCCGATTTCGTGTCCAGGTGTTTGACATGTCAAAGGATTAAGGCCGAACATCAGAGACCAGGCGGTCTACTACAACCCCTCGAGATTCCGGAATGGAAATGGGAACACATCACCATGGATTTCGTGGTGGGATTACCCAGGACTAGGAAGGGATATGACGCTGCATGGGTCATAGTGGATCGTCTCACCAAATCAGCTCATTTTCTTCCTGTGAAGACTACTGCAAAGGTTTCTGAGTTGGTAGATCTCTACATACGGGAGATAGTACGCCTACATGGAGTTCCAGCATCTATTCTCTCAGACAGGGACCCAAAGTTCACATCAAAGCTATGGAAGCAGGTTCAAGAGGAATTGGGTACCAAGTTGAACTTCAGTACAGCCTACCATCCGCAAACAGACGGGCAGTCAGAGCGTACAGTACATATTCTAGAGGATCTTCTGCGAGCTTGTGTTCTCGATTGGGAAGGCTCATGGGACTATTACTTACCTTTAGCTGAGTTTGCCTATAATAATAGCTATCAGGCAAGCATTGGGATGCCTCCCTATGAAGCTCTTTATGGTCGACCATGCAGATCACCTTTACACTGGGATGATGTCGGAGAGCGTACCCTGATGAAATCCGAGGAGATGCAGTTGTATTCTGATAAGGTTGCACTGATTAGGCAGAGAATGAAGCGGGCACATGATAGACAGAAGTCTTATGCAGATGCTCACCGTCAAGAACGTCAGTTCAAGGAGGGTGACCATGTATTTCTGAAGATCCGACCTATTCGAGCTTTGGCCAAGAACAAAGGAAAGCTCATTCCTCGTTATGTTGGACCCTTCGAGATTCTAGAAAGGGTTGGCGAATGTGCTTATCGTCTTGCTTTGCCACCTCAGTATAGTGCCATGCATAATGTGTTCCATGTATCTAATCTGAAGCCCTATGTCAAGGATTCCAGTCATATCTTGAATCATGAGCCTCTCGAATTGAAGGATGATCTGTCATATGCTGAGTCCCCAATCAGAATTCTTGACTTCAAGTCAAAGGAGCTTCACAGTAATCATCATATTGAAATGGTGAAAGTTCTCTGGAGCCACCATGATGAAACGGATGCCACCTGGGAGATAAAGACCGAGGTCGATAAGAAGTATCCATATCTTTTTCAGGCTGCTTAAATTTTGGGGACAAAATTCTTAAAAAGGAGGGGAGAATGTGACAGAGTGAGTTTTTCCACATTTATTATTTAGTTCCTTTTCCTTACAATTTTAATTGTTCCAATTATGCCCTCAATCACCTCTCTCACTAATTTGAATAAATGGATCATTAATTTCACCTAAGACCATCAATAATGATATATATAAAGTCAATAATATATGACATTTAGTAAATTGACCTAGTCAATAATCGAATTGGGACTCTAATTTTGCACCATAACTAAATCATAACATTATAAAACTATGCCTAAAATCTCATTTCAATTGGAGCTACCAATTTAGAGTTATTTACTTTTGAAATTCTGTGTATTATATCACCTAATCTAGCCTAGGACTAAGGTTTACGATTATTTTGGACATTTAATCTGTCACGCTGGCTTTTGGGCTACTTTGGACGCGGCCCACTCACTGGGAGTTAATCCCAGCCACCCGATTAGTGGATCAGGAGACACACGCGAGATCTAACGGCACCCAAGTCATCCCTAACCTCCCGCAAGACCGGGTCATCGCCTCCAACAGATCGACGAACCATTCGAGCGATCTAGCACTCCAATTCCGTCCTCTCTCCCCGAGATTTTTGGAGGAAGCCTTGCACTCTCGAAAACGAACCTAACAACCCTCTACTCACCTCCCCTCATCCACGCAACTGGGAGAACGACCTCCTTAGTTCCCGCACCTCTCAGTGGCGGCGGCAGCCAAAATTAGGGCTCCCCTTCCTAGCAACCCCCACGCCTATTTAAGGAGCCCAGCAGCTCCGCCACCGTCCCTTTAGTCGCACCAACACCTTAATTTCTATCGAGATCAACCCTACCTCCCTCACCTCGAGCACCCCTGCTCACCTGCTCCCCGACCTCCCTCTCACTCTGGTAGACTCCTCCGTCAAATTGAGAGCGACCGCACCATCTCGGGACCCCTCTGAGTCGAACGCCACCCTCGGTTGGAGCCGCGGAAGCGTGGAACTTCGGGTCGATGAGCCACCGCAGCTGAGCTTCAAAGATTCACCGACGGCGAGCTTGGGACCGTCTCGGAGCCTCGGGAAGATTGCAAAAACATCGGCAGACCGCCGCGAAACTTCTGACTCCCTCGATTCAACCTGAGGGCAGGTAAACCTCCACTTCACTCATCGACCTGTTTTCAATCCCTTGCGATTAAAAAACGATACCGAGGCTACCATTTCCGATGAGCTCAACCTCCCTGCAATCGTCGTGAGCTCGCGGACTCAACCCAATAACCAACGTAGCCCAGTTCATCCTAGAGATCGATCAAGCTCTCCCCGATTCCTCGCTGCAGCCATGGCGCGAGCAGGAACTTTCAGAGGGGTGAATTTCCTTGCTCACCCTCACCCAGACACGAGCCCAACAAGTTGGAGTCAAGGGCACTCCTGACTTTTCAGCGAGTCTGACCCCCCCCCCCCCCCCCGCTTTGATGAGCACTTGCTCGCGGGTCAGTGAGAGGGTCCGGTTGGTCGGATCCCTCGCATGATCCGCGAGCCAGAACTCACAAATCTTTTTCTATTTTTCTTTAATTCCTTTAGAATTTCCTGATTGGTCAGATTGTAGAAAAATCCTAGAAATTGCTAGGAATGTCGGAATATATCGAAATTATATGTTATTTTCATCAGAAAAATGAGATCTATCTACGTATAGTATAAACAGGACCTAGATCTGAGCCCTTTTAGAAAATATATCCTACAAGTCCTAATGACCCCCTTAATAATTGTATATCATGTAATAATGGTCATAACTGACTTCCAATCTACCTTGAGAATAGATTAAACCCTAATTAGGGTTCTAATCATCATGTCACTCGAAATCTTATCTTAGAAGGATAGTTGTTTCAATAAGGGAGAAAAACCCTAATTTCCAGATTCCACTTTTCTTATTATACACCTTATGTGATTTTATGTCAACCATTAATTGCCTTGGATGAGTAGACTTAACCCTGACCCCTCGAATCACATGTATCCTAAAATGATATCCCAAATAACCTAAACCCTAAATTATAATAGTAATTAATGTTGATTGATGAGAAACCATGGTGACTTTAGGGTTTTACTATATTTCAGGGTGATCTACTATCTTTCTCCTAATCTAAGATTTGTGGAATCCAGATCTGAGAACTAAAGGTACGTGGATATAATTATATGACTAGTTTTTGCTGGATGTTAAGTATATGTAATTGTTTGCATGAAATTGATATACATTGATGGATGTTGATATATGATTAATTGATGATTTACCGCCTTGAACATAAAAGAACATAATTGAATATAAGTGAAATGTAGTTACTAGTGGTGCTCATTAAACTCCCTATTAGAGAGGGAAAGCTTTAATGTTGACTAGCACCTCCCTAGAGTACATGGTATACGGGGAGATCCCTAGAGTACAAGGTACACGGGGAAGGGCCCACTATTTATGCAATTATGTGCTAAGTCCACCATAGTAATGCATGTTCACTATAAATGAGGCTAATAACTTGGGATTACCTGATTTTCTGCCATTAAATAACGTTTTCTTTCTTCTTCTTCAATTCGAGTATTTTATATGTCAGCATAGTATAGCTTTTACTCCACGTACCAACTTTGTTGATGTATTTGTTTCTCATATTTTCTAGGTGCAAGGATCAATTGATGATCAAAGTACAATGCATATTCAAAGTACCTGAAGGCACAAATAATAAGCATGGAGGATTTATTAGATAGACCTATTCCTCTTATCTCTTTCGTGCTAGATGTTAGTTTATTTCTTTCCCTAGCTTATGTTGAGGATGATTGAGATCCAATGTAATAATCATAGATTTATTCTTCTTCTTTCTCCAGTAGCAATATGTATGACTTTATCTTTCATTATTGAATGAAATGTTGTGTGGCTATTTGCTATGATGTGAACTTGATCTTGGCTTATCTATGATTTTAGTTGGCTATCTTGATTTCTATTATTTTCCCTTTTGACATTTATAGATATGAGTGCACGCATATCTGTATATGTCACTAAGGAAAGTATGTAGAAATTGGGGTCGTCACAGAATGATTGGACTACCCATATCACCAAGGTGCACCTCCTTTTCTGGGAGCCCATCACTAAAGAACTTCATAGTTAAGCGTGCTCAGCTTGGAGTAGTACTAGGATGGTTGACCAGTGGGGAAGTTGATCCCAACTTGTGTGTGAGTGAGGATAAAGCACACAGTTAAGGCTAATGGTGATCTGTGGGGCCAGTCGTCATTCCTGAAACTCTATTATATCTTTGGGCAGTGGGCCCAATTATTACAATATCGTACAAGAAATTGTACAACAAGGAGATGTGAAGATTTGTAGAATAGAAACTAAGAGTAATGTAGCTAACCCATTGACCAAACCACTTTCATTGCAGAAGAATGAGGGTCATGTTAGATCAATTGGGCTTATATTCATGGGTGATTGGCTCTAAGTGAAAGTGGGAGTGTATTCGTATGCTTTCCCAGAGAGACAATCATATGATGATTGTAATGGTATAACTTTTAAATGATTTGATTAATAATAAAGGAAATATTCGAATTTATTTTGTTTTATTCAGTTATGAGTTAATGATGTAAAACACCAAATGTCTAAAGAATAATATTACTCAATGAAGTATGCCTTTGGGTTGAGGACATGAACAATGTGATCATATGGATGTTAAGAGAATATGCATTTGTGTTATGTCCCTAGTCAGATGTTATTGTAAAAATTTAATAGAAAAAGATAAGACATAAGAGTGTGTGTTGGTTTAGGACAAAATCTCATTAAGTTATGATATGTGATATGTCATATCAAACTAAACACACAAACACTTGATAGAGAATAATGTATCAGACAAACCCACCTTGAGAGTGATACATGGAACCATTACATGCAGTCATAATCATCTCTCATAGTGATGGTGACAATTGTGGTTATTAGACATGAAATCACTAAGCTCGTCACATGTCATTCTATGCACTTTGACACCATCCACCATTTCCTTGAATAAGGGTTGACATAAAGGAAGTGCTCGAGTGCATTGTGACACATGGGGATGAGTGTGAGTGATGTAGATGAGATTTTTTTCTCCTACGAGATTTTTATATCATATCCACTTGATAAGAGATGTCAAGAAAAGCATGGCTACATGTGAATCAATATACAATGCTCAGTCCATATATATCTTAGACAGTCTTCTCTATTTCAAGGAACATGGATCAAACATTGATGAGGTTGACAATTTCATGCCTTGAGTTTGATCTGGATATCAGAGGCAAAGGAACTATACAATCACTATAACACCAATTAGAAATTAAAGTTGTTCTACCAGTTTCTAATTACTTAGGTAGCAATGATGTCTTTCTAGATACCAATCATTGCTTGTGATGTCATAAATTGGTTATGGACATTCACTACCATCATAACTTGGAACCTATAGGGTAACATGCATTGGATGCACTTGGAATAAGAGTATATTCATGAATGATGCTTAACTTGATTACTAAATGTGTTTTGGTATTCAAATTAAATGAAACTAGTTGAAAATAGATTGACTGGACTCTGAACCGATTGGTTCAAGTGTTAAACTGATATGTTGGAGGTTCAGGTAAATTAGAAATGACAATGGTTAAATAATGTCAGAATTGGGGCATGAACTGACCGGTTCACTAAGTGGCTGACTGGTTCATGGTCCCAAATGACCAGTTCATGTGATGAACTGTGTGGTTCAAATGGTCAATTTGATTAGATCAAGGATTTATATTTATGTCATGTTTTGCATTAATCATGCATTGATTACCAAAGTAATTCAAAAGATGAAAGCTATTGAACTGACCAGTTCATGAGATGAACTGACAAGTTTGTAGAATCTAGAAAATTTTTGAATTCTATCTCTTCGACTCCCAGCCCGGCTAGAATACCTGATCTTGATCCTCCTATAAATAGAGGGGAGCTGAGGGCTTCCTAGACATAACAATAAGATCTGGCAATTGTTGTCTTATCTGGTTATGGTAACCTAGAGAAAACGAGGAAGTTCTACCCATCAAGGGAGAGACAGTTGAGGGAGCAAGTTGATGCTAGCACAATGACTAGAAGTGACAAATCCTTCATGTCCATTCCATGAGAATGATAGGAATTCCTTGTGATTCACGTGAATTCTCCTAGAGGTGAGGAGGTCGTTTCCTGCCACTAGGAGGAAGATGTCAACTGCTGTTTGTGGTGCCAAACCAGGAGGCCTAAGACGATAGACATCAAGGTGCAATTGAAGAAAGGTGCATGCTACTATGAGGAAATTGCCGCTGGACTCCGCAGTAACATGTATAACATTGTAACCATCCTTCCCATTGCATAGTTGTAGATACAATTTACTATCTTTAGGGAATATGACAAGTAAATGTTTTGTTTCCGCTTCCTTACTTGATGCCATATTTCCTAACAGTATCCAGACAAATTCTCATATACTAGAAAGTCATTAATAGTCTGAAACAACATAGCATGTAAACAAAATGTCCCTGTATGTGAATCATCACAGGTCATCACACCTTCTCCTCAAAGTTTCTTTAATTTATCAATTAGAGGTTTAAGAAAAATATCAAAATCATTGCCAGATTGTTTGTGGCCTGATATCAACAAGTACAATGTGACATAAATATTTTTCATACATAACCATTCAGGAAGAATGTATATAACAATAATAACAAGCCAAGTGCTATACTGACTGATTAATGTTCTGTATGGACTAATCATATCTTGTACAAAGCCCAAGTCTTAGAATCTTGACTTCTTAATCAAATTTAGGGTATAATAAATCAATTTTGTTCCACTGTGGGTAATTTGATGCATGTCATAGGATCCCATCATTATTTTTCTTTTCCTCTGCATGCCAAGATAAATTTCTTGCATCCATGGTTTTTTAAAACAATCTTTAAAACTATGGAACAATATTTAAATATAAAATCAAGTGTCAGTGTTCTGCATACCTGAAGTCGTCATTTTGTACCTTGACACCTGATATTTTGGAAAAATTTTCAAATCAATGTAGTCCTTTTGAAATGACACATAGTCATTTAGGCATGCATGTATCATCTTAGCCTTCATTTCATTGGCACATCATTTTCTTTAATTCATACTTTGAGATTGGAAGCTCGTTTCCTTTAGAAAGAATTTCTTTCAACAAAGACAACAAATACATGCAACTTTTGTCACTCCATTTATTATTAGCCTTTAGAGTATACAATCCCAGCATAGTGCTCATCTTGTAAATGTAGTACAACCTAAGTATAATGGTCTCCCAACATCACACATAATTTTCTAAACAAGGAAGTGGATCAATAAGATTTACACCATAATTATCCAGTCACATAAATCATGTCTATTGAAATTAGTTTATTCACATATACATCATCATTTATAGTTTCTTCTTCAAAAAAAGTACTACTATCAACATCTATTGATCCCAAGGTAGGAATCTCTCCATGCAAGTACCATTATGTATATCCCTGTATAATCTCATTGCACATGACATGAGTTTTGATTTTGTCAACAACATCAAATTTTAAGTTGTTACCACAATTCTTACATGGACAATAGAACATATCTTCAAGTTATATTATATGTTCCTCTACAAATCCTATAAACTGATCAACATCACTAATAAACTTTGGAGTGTAGCAATTTTAAATGGACATCCATGATCAATCCATTCTATGACCACAGAGAAAATGAGTATTGAATCAGGTATTTAGATATTAGGATTAAAAGATTAGGGTTTATCATTTACAATTTAGAGTTTAGGCTTTATGGTTTAGGGTTTACATATTAGGGTTTAAGGTATAGGGTTTACATATTTGGGTTTAGGGTTTGGTAATGAATGTTTACCACCTACCCATTCTTGAACAACAAATCTCACTAGTAAGTGTATAATGTGTATTCAGTTTTCAAGATATTTTGACAACATTTTCTCATAGTTCTCCAAGTACATCGATGTAGATGGGTAAATACCCACCTACATATGTACTTAGAGAAAAAATAGGTAAGTGCTGACAGAACATTTTGAAAATTGAATACACATTATACACTTACATCCAATGTGTAACGACCTACACTTTTGAGTGTCTAAAAGACCTTAAAGTCGCAGATCATTAATCATAAATTCCAAGATCAGATTCAAGAAATAATATAGAATAGTAAACAATTTCAGTTAATGAACAAATAGTTACATGTTTGCATAAAAAGCTCCTCTAAGGATTTACATAAATTTTATAAAGATTTAACATGTACATGTATGATGATATACCATTATATCTAAATCTTCATGAATAACTTTAGTGCCTTCAATATCTTTATATGTAACCTCATGTCCACAAATCAAGTATACCTAATACCTAAAATGCCAAAAATGAAATTTGCGATCAACATATCTCTATACTGGTATGTGGGTTCAAACAATAATCACAAGAATGCATATAATCAAACATCTTTATCTTGCATATAAAAACATAAACTTGTTTTCATATTCTAACCCATATCTGGTCTACTACTTCAGGTGTAATCACTATCCCTCCGGGGATTGTGTGCATTACCCTTAAGATCAGTCTAACCCAGGGTTCATAATACTATTATTTACTGTACATGATACTCATAGGAACTTTATAATTCGCAAGAAGTAAATAAACAAGAAAGTAGTTTATTTGTCGTTCAATCTCATTGAGAAATGTCGACAATCTTATAATTCGATATATGTATACATAAGCATAACCACGTACATTATTCCATCGTAGAAATCATGTAGAACATCATATACTTTAAGATTGCATCCCAACATCCAGGAAACAAAGCATGTAATCAACAAGTATCTAAAACAAATCGTACTACATATGTGTCACCATGTATTTGCATTACATTACTTAGATCTAGATGCACTCCTAAACTAGGGTTTAGGGCTATCCCACATTTGGACCATAGATTAGGGTTACAAACCCTTACTCATCATGTTATGGTTTCTAAGATTACCACTTCCATTATGCAAATTAGGTGGAACGCTAATCATCATCTTAAACATATAAGACTACCCATGATACCTAGATCACAATATCAACATTAGATCATAGCAAGATGTTGGCATTGATTTTAAAACCCTAAATCAACATGAATATGATTAATATTCTAGAATCATCAATTATTCATCATTAGACATGAAAATATCAGGTATTAACTCGTCATAACCAAATCTACTCAGTTAAACATCATATTAAAGGAATCTAGTTCTTCATTTCTATTTCTAATATTTCAACACATATAGCATATACTTTTGGACCAGAAATCATAATTAGCCTTTGATTATATTTTACTTGGATTCCTCTCATTTTTCTGAGAAATTTCATATATAATTTTCCTATTTTCGATACTCATAGCATTTTCTATGAATTAAGCAAGAAACACATTTTACCTTAATGTGGGCGATGTGGCAACCACATATTGGCCATTGACTCTCCAGTCTAAAAGGTCATGCTCAGTGGACTGGTCCTGCACCCCCCTAAAGCTGGTTGAACCTTCAACTGGTGGCTTGGTCGGGGTTCAGTGGGCCACGACCTGGCTCCCACTCACCTTCGCCTCTCCAGTACAGAGTCGCTCATAGGAGTCCCATGACAGAGTGACTCCGACGTTCCATCATACAGCCACCAAAGAGTCATCTCTACACCCCCACTATCGTCGATGTAGGTAGGGGTTTTCTCTAGGCTCCTCCCTCTCCACTCTCTCTGTAGTTCTCATTCACATGAAGACGTACACTGGTCACCACCATTGTGGTCAGAATTGAACGCCCAGCAGGCATCTAAGCTCTGACTCCACCTCGGCCCCATCCACCGCAGGCACCGCCCATCACCCAAGATACTAATTTCCTTCCTCCTTTGCTATCATCTAGGTTGCGAGAATGTCGACCTACGTCGCCGCCGACTGGAGGGTGATCGTTCTTGTTCTCTCCCACCACTTCAGCTCTGCCTGGGGTCATTTTTGGGAGACTCCTGATGAGGCTGGCTGCACTCCAGGTCTACCGACGGTGGAAAACACATTCCCACACAACTCCTATTGTGACACTACTCCGGTCGTTTCCCAGCGAGCCGACTGAGAAACCTTGTAGGTTTCTATACTAGCGGTGATGGACAACCAAAGGAAGATGATGTTGGGAGGATTCCACCCGGTTGCATGTGACGATGAGTGTCTTAGAGGGAGGAGTCCTATACCAACCACCCCGTCTCAACTTGGTCTTCACAAAGACTTGGCCCGACCTATAGGATGATGGACGCATGTTCATGCCTAACACACAAAGGTGAGATCCAAGAAGAGAGTTTGCGCTTCTCCCTCCTAGGTCCACGGGGTCCGAGACCCTGTTCTGAGGTGGAAGTAGCACCCCCACTATGTATGTAGGTTAGGTGGTCTCTTAGGGTTACGGGGAAGATGGTGAAGAAGGTGGCGGCAGGCCTGGGTTTGCTCCTGCTTTGAAACGCAGGGTAGGGAAGAACTTATATAGAAAGTATGAGTCTCCTTCCTCATATAATCACGAGTGAGAGAAACAATTGAATATCATAATTTACAAAATAAGGTGATTGAGTCATACTAGCCTCAAGTCATGGCTAGACACTTCCAATGTAAAATCCACCAAGAATTAATTCTCTTTTCTTTTCCTATTTGGGTTTAAGGAACATTACTATATTACTCTCTTTCCCTATGTAATGAAAGGTATCTCTTTATTCTTATTATCAAGAGTTATCTCTTTGATTAGCATGGAATTCCACAAAACACTGCCAAGTGAACTCCCTATCTTTCTCTTCCTTTGTCTTCGTTTAAAGTATATCCTAAATCAAATATCCTTTCCACATGGAACTCATTAACTCCTTTTCCAGTTATACTTCCTAATTAGGGTTCGTTGGGTATCCTTTGTATACCAAACTTCTTCTTTCCTTTAAACCAAGTCTCCTATTTCCTTTGGGTACTTACATATTGTTCCTTTATTTGGCTTCCAAGAAATAGGTGGACCATCTTATAATTAATTATCTAATCCACATATTATCTCAGATACCTATTATGATCATGAACATCCTCAATGTCCAAAACATATCTCAACGACCCATAAGTAAATCTTGATTATCCCAATTGGACCGGGATGTGTCCCTAATTTTATTTAGGCTTGAAATCCACAAATTTCAAGGATATAACATTCACACATTCTTAAAAGGAATTTTGTCCTCAAAAGTTAGGCCCACTAAGCCTAGGTGAATGATAACTCACATTATTTTCAAAACTTAGGGTTAAGACCCTACTTAATCAATTTTCATTTATTACTAAGATTGGCACTTGAATTGAAATTCAAGTATATCCATATCACTAGTAGTCCCATCATCTCTTGATGATTTCATTATTATTTGGTGATTTCTCTTTTCACCTAGGTTTCCAACCTATTATTCATTATTTTTAACATAAGGGTGAGGTAACACCTCTAACCCTAGTTCATGTCATTACACATTCGACATTAGACATTGATTCTCAATTTTAAGCATAACGTGTGTCTACCCAATCTGCCTCGCTCATAATGAAATGAAATAATCATTTGGTTGTAGCCCAAACACAAAGTTCATTAATTACAAATGCGGAGATAGTACATCCACACATTACCTTTTAATTTCACATATTAAGTTGAACCATACTCTATATGACTCTAAACTTACTTGTCCTCAATTTCACAACATTCTTATATCCCATGAAGTCAAGTGTCGCTTTTCTTACTCTTAAGTTAGGGAACAACTTCTCTCAAGTTTTCATGACTTCCTTATATCTTTATATTTACATCTCATGTATCATTATGAGCCTTAGCCAAATCCTTGAGGTCTCTAGGGGTATAGGTACTTTTGGAGTGATCTCATCCTTATGCATCAAGAGAGTGCCTTTCACATTCACTCATTAGGCTACATGATCCTCATGGAGGTAGCTAATCTCCTGAGTCATGTACCTTGGATAAACCCAGTTGTTACCTTCCGACCACATGGTCATGTGCATTCATGGCATATCAACTCCCAACCCATCGGTCCTATGTGCCTCTAATACACCCTACTTGACCCTAGGATTGCATTAGGACTCTACCCTCCCTAATAGTTTCTTTTGAGACATCACATCTTCTAAGCACATTATTCTCTTATTTAATTCTTTAACCCGAATTGCCTTCATCTCTCTATTTTGAGTACACATATTGTAGTGTCATCCCATCATTGGGCTCGGTCCACCTTCCCTCGAAGGCTTGGTGCCATGTCGGTCTTCCCTCCTAGGCTTTACCTCTATGATCTTCCCCTCCAGGGGCTTGATCCTAAACAACTGCATTGTAGACTTAGGCCAGCTTCCCTCCTGGGCTTGGTGCTTCCTGGTCTTCCCTCCTCAACTTGACCATTTCATGACCTTCCCTCCTGGGCTTGGTCGTCTACTTAGGCCACCTTCCCTCCTGGGCTTGGTGCCTTACTGATCTTCCCTCCTGGGCTTGACCAGTTGTGTCACTCAGAGTTGGCATTCTTTGGGTTCAAAGATTTTAAGTACTTTCATTTTTTATATCTTTAACTCTTCACTCCTCTAGGTGAGGATTAAGGTTATATTAATACATAAATACATTTATTCACTTACCTTTTAAGGGAAAGTCCTAGCCTAGGGTACCTTCTTGGCTCATAGGAGGGGGTTAGGCTCTCTAGCCACAACTTGATTCTAAGATCTAGGTTTTGCCAACCTCATAGGTCATCTTCCCACTCTTTGGGTTGACCCACCCCAGGTTGGCACACTAACCCTAAAGGTTTCATAGATACCTCCTTTTTCATTGGGCATAACTTTTATCATTATAACATATAAACGCATGCTTGATCAACCTCTAGAATACCCCCCTCATGGTTTCTATCCATTCAATGAACTTGGGTCACCTTCCCCTCCAGGGGCTTGGTGCTACCTCGACCTTCCCCTCTAGGGGATTGGCCACCATCACTAAACTTCTAGAGATACCATAAGAGGTTTGATCAAGATATATTCAAACTTTCACTTTTTCATATATATATATATATATATATATATATATATATATATATATATATATATATATATATATATATATATATATATATATATATATATATATATATATATACACACACACACACATATATATATATATATATATATATATATATATATACACACACACATATATATATATATATATATATAGAGAGAGAGAGAGAGAGTCAGGCTAGAATACACTCGAGTGTATCCGAAGCAGAATACACTCAAGTAGTTTTTCATGATGTAATATTTTTTTTTTAAATCTAATCCATTGATCTTCTTAAACATCTCGTGAACAACTCATACACAAAATTTGAGCACATTTGGATATGTATAGCTCATGTTATGAAGACCGCAAAAATTATGCATTTCGAATTAGTTTCGCGTGTTGATTTTGTTGCCCTTGGATGGCTGACTTACACTCATCCAAATGGGCTCAAAATTTGTATGTAGCCTAGTTATAGTATGACGGTAAAGATCAATGGTTTACATTTTGCAAAAACTAGTCTTGATATGCAAACACACTTGAGTGTATTCGTGCGATCCGTACACTCGAGTGTATTCTAGCCTGACTCTATATATATATATATATATATATATATATATATATATATATATATATATATATATATATATAACTATTGGGTTCATATATTTCTTAAGACCTCTTACACAAGCTTCATGCTCCTCATGCACACATGCAAGGGAGACTGGGTTACCTAAACCCGTCTCTTTATCTTTCTTATTCCTGATTTCAAGTTTCACATGGGTAGTGTCCCATACCACCACACCATCTTCATTATTTAAGATTGAGGTTTTTAGGGTTAGGGTTAGGGACTATAGTCTACCTCTCAGAGTTTATGTATCCCTTGACTCTCTAGAGTTTTCATAAACAAATCCAAGTCCTTCCTCTATGAAAGGGCTTACCCATACATGTATATATCTAGTGTCTACCCTATCTAGAGGGACCTACACAAAAGGTTACATCTTTTCACATTTTACTTCTCTAATTAACAATTTCTTTTCAAGGCTTTTTAAGCAAAGAAACGATAAGTAGATGGAAATGTGAGATGAGGGACTTAAATTTTCTCTTAAAATTTCAAAGGATAATTTGAAATTATAAACTATTAAGTATTATTCGATGAATCTGGGCACTGATACCAAATGTAACGACCCACACTTTTGAGTGTCTAAAAGACCTTAAAGTCACAAATCATTAATCATAAATTGTAGGATCAGATTCAAGAAATAATACATAATAGTAAACAATTTCCATTAATGAACAAATAGTTACATATTTCCATAAAAAGCTCCTCTAAGGAGTTACATAAATTTTATAAAGAGTTAACATGTATATGTATGATGATATACCATTATATCTAAATCTTCATGAATAACTTTAGTGTCTTCAATATCTTTATTTGTAACCTCATATCCATGAATCAAGTGTACCTAATACCTAAAATGCCAACAAACAAATACACGATCAATATATCTCTATACTGGTATGTGGGTTCAAACATTAATCACAAGTATGCATATAATTAAACATCTTTATCTTGCATATAAGAACATAAACTTATTTTCATATTCTAACCCATATCTAGTCTACTATCTCAGGTGTAATCACTGTCCCTTCGGGGCTCGTGTGCATTACGCTTAAGATCAGTCTAACCCAGGGTTCAGAATACTATTGTTTACTTTACATGATACTCATAGGAACTTTATAATTCATAAGAAGTAAATAAACAAGCAAGCAGTTTATTTGTCATTCAATCTCATCGAGAAACATCGACAATCTCAGAATTCAATACATGTATTCATAAGCATAACCACGTACCTTATGCCATCACAGATATCATGTAGAACATCATATACTTTAAGAGTCCATCCCAACATCCAGACAACAAAGCATGTAATCAACAAGTATCTGAAACAGAGCATACTACATATGTGTCACTATGTATAAGCATTACATTAGTTAGAGCTAGATGCACTCCTAAAATAGGGTTTAAGGCTATCCCGCGTTTGGACCATAGATTAGGGTTACAAACCCTAACTCCTAAGGTTATGGTTTCTAAGATTACTAATTCCATTATGCAGATTAGGTGGAACCCTAATCATCATCTTAAACATATAAGACTACCCACAATACCTAGATCACATTATAAACATAAGATCATAGCAAGATGTTGGCATTTATTTTAAAACCCTAAATCAACAAGAATATGATTAATATTCTAAAATCATCAATTATTCATTCTTAGACATGAAAAGATCAGGTATTAACTCATCCTAACCAAATATGCTCAGTTAAACATCATATTAGAGGAATCTAGATCTTCATTTCTATTTCTAATATTACAACACATATTGCGTATACTTTTGGACCAGAAATCATAATTAGCCTTTGATTATATTTTATTTGGATTCCTTTCATTTTTCTGAGCAATTTCATATATAATTTTTCTATTTTTCCATACTTGTAGTATTTTCAACGAATTAAGCAAGAAACACATTTTACCTTAATGTGGGCGACATGGCAACCATGTATTGTCCATTGACTCTCCAGTTAGGCTTGTAAAAAAAACCAAATACCCATTCCCCATACTGAACCACACCATTCCACCCGTTAGTTTGGAATAACCATGTCACATTCGGGTGATGGTTTTGGGGCCTTATTTTTGTGTTATGGTTTGCTCTATATTCCAATCTGTAGCAATTCAGCGCACCACTTGGTAAAGACGAGTAGGGAGAATGTGAGGCTAGCACTGGTCGGTTAGTGTTGTGACTTGTCCCCGGTACATGGTTCCAATAGGATGAAGGTGTGAGGAGCCTGGTTCTCACATCCGACCAATGTTTCAGGAGTTGCATGTGTCGATCACTTCCATGAGCCAACCAGAGATGATGACGACGCACATACCAGAGTGCTCGTGCACCTTCATCCCTTCTTGTGCGGGGATAGTGATCGCCGACTCATCGCATTGCCTGTGTGATGCCTAGGTGCTGAAGACACTTGACGGAGAGGAGGGTGGAGGGTCTTCACCGACATTGGTGTAGTTTACTCAAGGAAGTGTGTCTCCACTCTCCACACTATCTTCCTCATACCAGAGATGTGTTCAGCACTCAATGCAGTTGGTATCCAGCCAACAAGGATAGGTGATGACGACCATGTGGGGTGCATGGCGTTCAGCTGGCGGGGAAGGAGACGTCGGTGGTGGTGACGATGATGGAAGCAGGGCATTCTAAAGACAGGGACAGAGGCACCGGCAGCGGCAATGAGTGCATGGCAACAACTATGCGATGGAGGTGCCATGCATCTAGCAGACCAGACGGTGGAGGTGGTGAACTGCATGGAGGCTACTATGTGGTGGAGGTACCATGCATCTAGCATCTAGAAGACTGGATGGCGGCACTGATGGACTGCATGGCGGCGTCTATGGAGGTGGCGGACATGTAGCAGACCGAATGGCAGTGGTGGTGGGTTGAATGGCGACAATTGTGTGACAGCCATTTAGCAAATGGGATGGATTAGTGGAGGCGGCCGCAATGAGAGTATTAGAGAATATTCAGTTGTGGTGGTGAGTGACAACTAACGAAGGCAGTGGTTCCGCCTAAGTGCATCAGAGAAATAGTCCCTTGTTTTCATAAATGTTTTGTATTTGGTAAATGGTGGATACATGGTTTCCCATGGTCACCTAGCCAATGGGGGGAGAAAACCATGGGATGAGTGGGGTGGACACCCGGATAATTTGTTTTTACAGTGGTGTGGTTTGGTACGGGACGGTTGACGAAAAAACTGTACCATTGCGACTGCAGTCCAAAAGGTCACGCTCGGTGGACTGGTCCTACACCCCCCTCAAGTCGGTTGAACCTTGAACCGGCAGCTTGGTCAGGGTTCAACGGGCCACGACCTATCTCCCACTCACCTTCGCCTCTCCAGCAAAGAGGCGCTCGCAGGAGCCCCATGACAGAGTGACTCCGGTGTTCAATCATACATCCACCAAATCGTCATCTCTACACCCCCACTATCGCCGATACAGGTAGGGGTTTTCTCTAGGTTCCTCCCTCTCCACTCTCTCTCTAGTTCACGTTCACATGTAGACGTACACTGGTCACCACCACTATGGTCAGAATCGAACGCCCAGTAGGCGCCTAAGCTCCGACTCCACCTCGGCACCATCCACTGCAACCATCGCCCATCACCTAGGATACTAATTTCCTTCCTCCTTTTTGATCATCTAGGTTGTGAGAATGTCGACCTACGTTGCCTCCGGCTGGAGGGTGATCATCCTCGTGCTCTCCAACCACTTCGGGTTTGCCTGGGGTTGTGGCTGGGAGACTCCTGATGAGGTTGGATGCGCTCCAGGTCTACTGACGGTGACAAACACCTTTCCGTGCAACTCGTGTGGTGACACTGCTCTAGTCATTTCCCAGTGAGCCGACACTGAGAAACCTTTCAGGTTTCTTGACTAGCGGTGATGGACAACCAAAGGAAGAGGATGGTGGGAGGATTCCACCCGGTTGCACGTGACGGTGAGCGTCTTAGAGGAGGAGGCCTATACCAACCCCCTGTCTCAGCCTGGTCTTCACAAAGACTTGGCCCGACATGTAGGATGATGGGCGCACGTATTGGCTACAAGTTCCTGCCTAATACACGAAGGCGACATCCAAGTAGAAATTGTGTGCTTCTCCCTCCTAGGTCCATGGGGCCTGAGACCCTGTTCTGTGGTGGAAGTAGCACCCCCACTATATATATAGGTTAGGTGGTCTCTTAGGGTTACGGGGAAGATGGTGAAGAAGGTGGTGGCAGGCCTGGGTTTGCTCCTACTTTGAAACTCAGGGTAGGGAAGAACTTATATAGAAAGTATGAGTCTCCTTCCTCATATATTCATGTGTGAGAGAGACATTTGTATATCGTAATTTACAAAAGAAGGTGCAAGTCACGGCTAGACACTCCCAATGTAAAAACCACCAAGAATTAATTCTCTTTTCTTTTCCTCTTTTGGGTTGAAGTCACATTACTATATTACTCTCTTTCCCTATGTAATGAAAGGTATCTCTTTATTCTTATTATCAAGATTTATCTCTTTGATTAGCATGGAATTCCACCAAATACTGCCAAGTGAACTCTGTATCTTTCTCTTCCTTTGTCTTCCTTTAAAGTATATTATAAATCAAATATACATTCCACATGGAACTCATTAACTCCTTTTCCAGTTATACCTCCTGATTTGGGTTCGTTGGGTATCCTTTGTATACCAAACTTCTTCTTTCCTTTAAACCATGTCTCCTATTTCCTTTGGGTACTTACATATTGTTCCTTTATTTGACTTCCAAGAAACATGTGGATCATCTTATAATTAATTATCCACATATTATCTCATATATCTATTATGACCATGAACATCCCGAATGTCCAAAACATATCTCAGGGACCCATATGTAAATCTTGATTATCCCAATTGGATCGGGATGTGTCCCTAATTTTATTTAGGCTTGAAATCCACAAATTTCAAGGATGTAACACTAAGTGAGATAAGTGATCAAGAACAGTCCCAAACTAGACAATATCCAACATTTACTCCTAATAGTAAAATTTGGAAAAGTTTCTAAGACAACACCATATAGAAATTAGTATTTACATATCAAGAGCAGTCTCCATGCCACACATCTATCAGTCATTTATAAGAATTTATATCATCATTATTTAGTTCAGAGGTTAGTCTTATAAATTATGCTAAACATAATTATATAGTTAATAAAAGTTTATATGAAAATTCTAAACAAATAAAACAAACAACTGTACATATATTTTAAAAATTATAGCTAAAAAAACTAAACAAATAACTACGCATGCATATTAAAAATTATAGTGATACCAAAAAACAAAAATGTAGCTAAGAAATAAAAATAAAAAAACAAACCCATGCATAGAAAAGAGGAGCTGGTAGATGATGGAGGCTCAAGCATGCAACAGCAGAAGCGGGGAGAGGGCAGAAGTAGCAAGCAACCCTAGTGGCGAAGATGGATCAAGCGGTAGTGGCAACAACTGTGAAAATGGTGGACAAAGGTGGCTTTAGCAGAAACAGTATCACAGTGGAAACTACGATGACAGTGGTGGCTCAAGAAATAACGGCGGTCCAGTACTTGCGATAACAACGACATGGCAAGATAATAGCAGGTGAGCAGTAGATGACAAATGCCAAATCTCTAGGTCTCGTACGATGAAATAGAGAATAGGGGAAATAATGTTTTTTGAAGAATTAAGTGGAACTTAGTTGTCAATTGTTAAATAAAATCGAGAACTAGGTCTTTAATCGTCAATTGTCCAAAAAAATTGATGCCTTTATTCACTCTTATAGCATGTTACCCAACAAAAAATTGATGTCATATGTACTTATCCTAATTAAAAAATGCCAACCACGCTACAACATGTATCATCGATTGTATAGGAAAACCATGTCACAATCGATCTTTGTCGTTGGTTTCCCGTCAAAAAACTAACGACATATGTAGTTCTCTCTATTAAAAAAATGCCAACTACGGTAAAACCAAAGCCATCAACTTTCAACTAAAATCTGACAACATAATCCAACTTGGTTGGAAATTATTTTTGCTCGACACGTGGAGGGAACAATTTGTTATCAGTTATTTTAGAAAAAACTGACACCACAAGATTTTTAGAGGTAAAAATATTCACCGTGGGTGTGACCTACAACATTGGTTATTATGGAGAGCAACCGATGACACTCTTTTTGGAGGAAAAATTTGTTGTACAAAAGGGCTATATTGTCAACTTTTCTACAACTGACACATTAAACCCATATCAGATTTTTCAATGTAAAATTAAATTTCACATGCTATCTTAGACTCAGTTCTTCACAATATAACCATCATTATAGTAAAAGTTGTACTCATTTTTTTCTTAATCGACAAGATTTGACCAATAGTTACAGTTATGATTTACCAACCGATGATATAAGCATGTAGTTTCATTTTTATGTAAAAACTGAAATTAATAAAAGTGACACCAAAGGTAAAAATGTACTAGTAAATAAGAATATATTGGTGTATATTTAAGAAGCAATATGACTATAAATAAAAAAATAAATTGGTAACAAAATATCGTGTTCTACAAATGAATTTAGAGTTACCCTTCATTTGAAATTTGAGCATTTTGAAAGAATAATTAAATCATAGGAAATGGATAATTAACTTCTACTCTACACTAGAGTGTTTAGATATAAACTCTAGCGAGTTAGGTATATGCTCTTTAATGTTGGGATTAGTATAGAACTCAAGGATGCTTTGTCAAAATAATTATGTGGTAAACTTTAGTTTCCAGCTTCCATGTATGACAATTGTGGTAAATATGTGTGAATTAAAATGATCATGATCATTGTGAGTTTTAGTTTTAGGTCTCCATGTGTAATTTTATTTAGGCAATTAATAATAACACCTAGGACAACATAGTCACTAGTTTTATTCTATGATACACATCGACAAACATTGATCTTGATGTTACTCTAATGTAAAATTATAATGATTATATTTTTAAATAAATTTCAAATCTTTCTTGTGCGGGAATCATTTTTAAAGAACATATTAGAAACCATGCATAGTCAAGATTATATTCAATCAATAGTCATGGAGACCATTAAAATGTTCCCTCTCTACCAATAAAAAGTTTCCTCATTGCTATGCCTCACCTCTACTCTTCTTCCTTTTCTCGCTAACCCATGTCTTCTCCAAATCTCCCTATGTTGTTCTCCAATATAGGTATTGAATGCCCATGATTCCTTCAATGGTGACACCACTATAATCTAAGGAAATCCAAACGGTGACAAGTAAGTAACTCTTCTTTGGCATCTTCCTCACAATTCGAACACGAATACTCCTCAGAACACCTTAGATTCCTCTACTCCAAACATGCTTGTTGAGCTTCACATCAACCCTCACATCTCTAGTTCCCATCTCCTTTTGGGAAAAATTTGTGATCTCCGTTATAGCTTTGGGAGCTTTCTTCTGAAAATTACATCCATGGCGACATCTTTGAAGGTTGTTGGTGTGCTCCCTAGTGACCGTCTCCTCCTTCCTCACTTTGGCTCCCTTCTTCACCGTCTTCTCCGCCTTGTTGCCTCGCCATTGCTCCCAAAACCCTAGTTACTTGGGGGCTATGCCACACAACACCCTTTTCACATTAGCTCCTAACTCTAGACAAAGTAAGATTTACATCAAAATCCCAAACAAATGTTAGAGTGTAGTTTTAGTCCACACGGTAACAACAATGGCATGCCTTCCGGACATCATCTTACGTCACCTTCCCTTGGGACTCGCATGTCAACGTGTGGCATAAACCCTCAAATCCGACATGTATGCCCATTATGTGACCTCGTCTCACTCAGTTATGTGACCTCGTCTCTCCGCTCACTCCTACCTAGCATGAACAATCTACTTAGCCGTCCGACCCCCCTTCGCAACACCACCCAACACAATCCCCTTCCTATTTTGATAGATCCAAGATCTGGACAATTTTAACATGTTAACAATCTATTTGAACAGTCTACCTGGTTATCGAATTTTAATTTTAACAATCTAAATTGGCTCGAGGTTTTAGTAAATCAAAGATGTGGACAATTCCAAACAAGACCACTAAAGTATTTGGTGAACTAAATTTTTCACAGACCTAACATGTAGATTACAATCTTGATTAGTCTAAGTCGGGACTTGGGTTGATCTACGGTTCAGTTTTGGGTTTTATGTTAAATTTTACGCTCTGAGCCCGTTTGGGGCTGGAAGGAATAAACCAAACCAGGATCCAATTTGGTTCTAGGTACCCACGAAATAGTCATGTCAGCGATTTCTAACTCGGACGACCGTTACTCATGGTATGCACTTTCAATTATTGAAAGTGTTCATTCTTTTCTGGATACCAAGTAACTCATGCAACGAAATATCAACCCGGACTCAGTGCTGACATCCTTTTCTCTCGGGATGTTCTGATACTGATTTCAATAAACCCCCTCGAGATCTGATAGATCTGTGTGTACAGTGTAATCCAATCGGTTCTCTAGACAGTTTTTTTAGGAATGGACGACTGAGATTAGTATTACCACATCCTGGGAATAGAAGATGTCAGCACCAGATTTTTTTTCACCAAACATGTTCCCTGCGTAATTCGACGAAATTCCTCCATATCCGACTGGCGTGGAACTAAAAATGTTGGATGGATAGGACATGGACAACAATTTAAACAAGGCCGACCGGTGGAAGATGCGATTGCCATAAGGAAAAAAGGACGATGCCTTTCTGCTCCCTGGCCCAGATAAAGTGAAGCAACCTATCACTTAGATATCTTCGAAATGAAAGACATGCAGACGACGATTCCGCAAACTAGTAAAACTTGCTAGATTAAAGCGTTTGACCGAATAACCTGCCGGTCTATATTCAACACTTCGTAGAACTTTTACATAAAGACGAAAATGTGTTAAACCAACTATTAGTTTCTTCCTGATCCATACGTGCCATTCACACGCTTCAACTTTTTTGTTGGCTTACACTTATTTTAAGCACTTTGGAAACATCAAATATTTTACAATCTGATACAATATGACAAACAAAACATGTTTGTCCTAGGTTTCTTACTTTTTAGGCACAAATTTTCATTATAGATATAAATTATATTACAGAATGTCTTCACAAAAAGTGCATGCAATAATTGGAGTGTCAATCTTTTCTGAATGGTAAAACCTATGGGTTTAAATATAGAAATATTAGACGTAGATGAAGAAACCATAAGATTCATATTTATACAACTTGAGTTGTCAAAGAAGGAAAATTGTATCATCAGGAGAATGGTATCATCAACTAACACTTCAAAGCTATCAAAGACAAAAGGCAAAAAATAATAACGAAGGCTTCTCCCTTTTAGATATAATTTTCTACTCCCAAATGTTTTTTATTTCGAGACACAATTCTTTGTCACTTATGGTGAATAAATTTGTTTCAATTTGTTGTTTTTTTTAAAATGAGGTTGGTATTTTTATAATATACTGAGAGATGTTATAGTATGTCAAAACTTGTATTTTTTTTTTGGAAGATAGCCACTACTAGAGACGGATTACATTAGGACCGAACGGACTAAAGGGAAAGGGCAAGAAGCGAGATCATTAAAATACAAGGGTTCTAAGAAATCTGGGCAGCCATCCCAGCTCCTCTTCCGTTCAGGCTGTTTGAGATGTCGTTTGGCAAGCTGATCTGCCAATTTGTTTTGGTCTCTCTGCAGGTAGATGATCTCAGAGGTACTCCGCTGAAGCATGCGCTAGATGGTCAGGACATGAAGACGAAATTTGGTGGGGAACGACTACCTTCCTGTGATCCAATGGACAGCATTACTGGAATCACTTACCACCAAAATGTCTGACATATTTCTAGATTCGGCAAACGTGAGGCCCTCAACAATGGCTCTCAGCTCCCCCTCCATAGGGTCTTTTCCCGGGTGTTTCTGTGCTTGCCCCGCTATCCATTGCCCAGTTGCTTCCCGTAATATCATGCTGGTGGCTTTGAAGTTCTCATTGTTATTTACCGCAACGTCGACCTGCATGATTGCAGAAGGAACACGTTGTGACCAGTGGCTAGAGACAGGATTGGGTTGGCTATTCTTGCACGTTGTCGGCTTACTGAAGGCAGATTTGGCGATGACTAGACTTGCTCTAGAGTTGGAGTCAATAATCCCAGGCGTAGCTCCACGGCCCTCAATGATCCACATGTTGTGATTTCTCCATAATCACCAACAGGTGATGGTGAATAGGGATGCCCAGTCTTCCGTCTGGATCAAATGTAAAAGGTTGTACTCCAACCACTCCTCGGTAGACTCAGATAGAAAGAATTCAGAAGTGATGTTGGGAATCATTCGCAGCCATGTCTTCTTGGCTTCTGGGCAGTCTCTCAAAGCATGCATTACCGATTCCTCTCCTTGAAGACATCTGGAGCACGTCGAGTTCTCTGTAAGCTTACGTTTGAACCTCAGGGTATTAGTGAGAAGTCTATCGTGAAAGATTAGCCAGAGGGTCATTTTCATCCTCTGCTGGATTTTGAGCTTCCAGAGCACGGATAAAGTCTTGGACTGGTCTCCGTCTTGCAATTTCATGATACAAGTATAGGCTGATCGGGATGTGAACTCTCCATCGGAAGCAAGAAGCCAAATTCTACAGTCGTTTCCATACTCCAGTCGTGGCAGTGGCATACTGAGAATCTCACTTATAGAGTTTTCTGTAAACCAAGCCTGCAGGAAGCTCTCGTCCCAAGACCCATCGTCAAGGATCAAGCTGGATACGTGAAGGTCTTTGATGTCATCAGGAATTAAGAGTCCAGGTTTAATAGAGGCTATTAGACCTTCACCGACCCATGCGTCTGACCAGACTGATGTATGAGTCCCAAATGTAGGAGTCATTCGGGAGTTCTCCATGATGAAGGGGAGTGCTGATCTGATGCTTCTCCATGTGTGAGAGCCGGATGCTTTGCCGCTATGGGGATTAGGATATTTGTCTTTCAACAACTCTATCCAAGGGGCTTGTCTGCACCCAACAAAATCCCAAGCTAACTTCATGATAAGGGATCGATTAAACTCTCTTGCCTTCTTAATCCCCAACCCTCCATGGGATAGAGGCTTTGTGACATGCTTCCAAGCAACCAGGTTTTTTCCGTTCATCGTTGTGCAGCCTGACCATATGAAATTCCTTGTAAGCTGGTCGATTCGGTCTGTGACTGAGCTTGGTAGGTGAACCATCTGCATAGGATAGCAGGCTTGTGAGAGGAGAACTGAGTTGGCCAACGTGACTCTTCCTGCAAGGGATAGGAATCTATTTTGCCAGTTAGTAATTTGTTGATGCATCTTGTCAATGAGGTATTGGAAATGAGATTTGCTCTTCCTTTTGTGGAGGATCGGAACACCCAAATGACGACCCAATTCATCTGTCTCCTTAATTTTCATACGATGACAAATTTGGGACCTGACGGCTCGTGGGGTATTATGTGAGAAGAAAATCGATGATTAATCGTGAGATAAGTATTGTCTGGATGCCTTACTAAATTTCTTAAGACGACTATTAATGGTGGAAGCTTGTCGGCAGGTTGCCTCCCCAAAGAGAACTATGTCATTGGCAAAATTGACATGGGAGAAAGGCAGCATCTGCTTGGTTAAATACATCAGTTTCCAAGAACCCTTGTCAATTTCTTCGAAGATCAGCTGACTGAAACGCTCGAGGCAAAGCACAAATAGATAAGGTGAGAGAGGATCCCCTTGCTTGACGCCGCATGATGGTTTGAAGGAGCCAATCGACTCACTATTCCAGAGGATCGTGGTTCTTCCTGGCCAGATAAGGTTCATAATGACGTTGATGATGTTCTGGGGAATGGCAGTCCTATTGAGAGTGTCATCAATGAATGGCCAACTAAGCTTATCAAAAGCTTTCATGAGATCCAACTTGATCACCATAGAATGTTTTCTGGATTTCTTGGACTCCATAGAATGCACGATTTTCTGAACAAGAAGAATGTTATCGCTTATCCTCCATCCTGGAACAAAGCTGGACTGGAAAGGCGATACCCAACTATTCATGTAAGGTTTGATTCTAGAAGCAATGACTTTCGAAATGAGCTTAGTGCAAACATTGTTGAGGGAAATTGGTCTGAGCTGGGAGCATGTTTATGGTGTTGCCACCTTGGGGATGAGGATAAGATTGGAGTCTGCATAACCTTGATCAATAGATGAACCCAAGAAATAATCAATGATCAAATCACACACTTGGTTTTTTAGTAAGGCCCAATTTCTTTGAAGAAAGAAGGTATCAATACCGTCAGGACCAGGGGCCTTAAGAGGCGCCATGGCTTGAAGATTCACCCATATCTCTTCAGACGTGGGAACTTGGTGTAGCATTTCTAGGGCAGAAGCATTGAGCGACAGGAAGGAGCCTAGAAAAGCGTTGTTGGCTTGTTGACGTTCTTTGAAAGCTGTCTCCTGGTAGACAGATGAGAAGAAAGAAAGAACAAGAGTGCGTAGCTGGTCTTCATTGTCCACCCAGCATCCATCACCGTCTTTTAACTTGACAATTTTGTTCATCCGTCTCCTGGACCTGACGATAGATTGAAAGTATTTGGTATTGACATCTCCCAGCTTAATCCACTCACATCGTGCCTTCTGCTGCCAATCAATTTCGTCCTGTCTCAAGATGTTGTCAAGCTCTACTTGGAGAGAGATTGTCTCATTTTCTAGAGACCTGCTGAAGTCTAAGGCTAATTGAACTTGGTTCCATTTGATTTTATTGCTTATCTGATCCTTCATGATGTGGCATTTCCTAAGCTCATGCTTGTCCCAAATGGACGCCTTGACCAAGAAATCAGCACTGGCTTGAATGAGGGGGGCTCGGGTGTCCCAATTAGCTGAAATGAATTTTTTGAAGCCAGTGTTCACCTCCCATCTCGCAAAGGCCTTATGGTGTGAGGTACCCCTATGTCTATGAGAATTATCGGATAGTAGAAGAGGTGCATGGTCAGAGTTGTTCCGCTCCAGAACCTGGACCAGATTGATGTGTGAATTCTCCAACCAAGGCTCGTTGCCCATGGCCCTGTCAAGACTCTCGTGTAGCAGGCCGCGTCTAAAACTAGTGTGTGCCCCATTGAACTGGAGATCAGCGAGTTTGCAATGGGTCATGGCGTCGAGGAACTCCTTACTGCTTGCTTTGTCGAAGTAGGGGCTACCGAACTTCTCAGATTGGTACATGATTGCATTAAAGTCACCAATTACCGCCCAAGGGCAAGTAATGGTGGAAGACATCTCCTGAAGATGGTGCCATAAGAACCACCGACTGTTCCTCGTGGTGCCTCCGTAGATGAAGGTGCAGAGGAACTGATTTTCTACCATGCAATGGATGAATTGTTTATGGGAAGCGATGACCTCAAGATTGATGCTTGCTTTCCAAAGAACCCAAATACAGCCAACGAAACCTACCGCTTCAACTCGGTGTGAGTGAGGGAATCCGAGACATTTGATGATAGATGTTGCTTTAGCTCCGCTGCATCTAGTTTCATATAGACCGATGATCGAAGCACTATATCTTCTTACGAGTTCCTTGATTGAGTTCTGGGTATCGTCGTCGTAGATACCCTGAACGTTCCAACTTATGATGTTCATTTATTACCTTCATCTAGGGTGGACGACCCCATATCCTGAGCCTCCTTCTCAAGATCCTGGAGCAGAGATGTTTTTCCACGCTTTCTTGTCGTAGCTCTGCCCGGGTCCCCCGCATGTGTAATCTTCTGGTTTCTTAAATGGATGCCCGGTGAGCCTTTGGCCGGGCTTCTGTATTTAGTATAATTTGTAGATGTAATGTCGCTAGGACCAATAGTGAAGGATGTAGACAGAAACGGGTGTTCCTGGTTGTCTCTTCCGAGTAGGACAACATCTCTGGAAGGCTTGGCAATGGTGTGATTTGGGTCTAACTGGGCGGCTTGGGTGGGGACTGCTGGAGGCGTCATTTGCTTTAGTGGCGGTACAACCCCCTGGTTGTTGGGGGGTTTGGTTTGTTTGCTCTGCTTCTTTCTTAGACTCCAGTCGATACCAGTGACATGCTCGACCACCTTGTCCACGTCAAGAATTTCAGCAATGTCATCGCCATCTTCAGTGTCTTGTAGTCTTTGGAATCGGTTGCCAGCCTAGGAGGTCCGCTTTGGAGCCCCTCCTGCATTAGGCTTCTTCTGCTTCCTCGGGATAGGCTGCGCATGGATAGCCTCGGTGAAACCCTCTTGGCATTGGGGGTTGTCTGGGACAATGTTGCCTGCTTCGACGCAAGCTCTGCGCATGGCGTTCTCTTCCTTGATCCTCTTCGTACAATCCTTTTCCAGGTGTCCCGCCCTGCCACAATGAAGGCAGGTGAATGGAATGTTCTCATATTCGACTCTGTACTTGAGACCATCAATCCAAATAAAGGGAACCAGGATTGCATGCATGTCCATCTCGACAGCTAGGCGTGCAAAGCGGCCTCTTCTCTGTTGGGTTGTGTTCATGTCCACCTTGATCATCTTCCCCAAGTGATCACCAATCTGCTTGAGGAGGGTTTCCTGATAGAGATGAATAGGCAAATTAGGTATTCTGACCCAGGCCTCTAATCTTGGCGGCGTGGCCTGATCTGGTGAGAAGCAAGGGCTCCATCTATGGACTGTCATGTAAGAACCAAAGATAGGCCAAGGTCCTCCCGCCAGGGCCGTCATGTAATCCTCTTCAGATTGGAGCTGGACAATGAAATAATCGTTGGCCACGTCAATGAGGTTAAAACCTCCAACTGGCTTCCAAAGCTTGGCAATACGATCATGCAGCGTGAGGTACCCGATTTCTCTTGATAGAAGTTTAACGATTACCGTATATTTCCATGGCCGGAGCAATCCCTCCATGGCCTCGTTCCGGACTCGAAACGTCGGGAACCCTTGCTCGGATGAGACATCGATGTCTTTTGGTTGCAGGTTAACTCCGTTCGTCTCCACATCAATCATTATGAAGTTATGAGGGTTACTGGGAGAGCTCTTCCCCAGGGAATCATGATAGGATTTGCCGGAAGCACTCTGATGCCCAACCTGGTCTTGTCCGGAAGAGTGGAGCGGCAGAAAGGAGGACGGGTTAGCTGCGGTGTCGACCTCCATTAAAGACTGAGATTGCGCTAGGGTCTGATCATCTGGTCTTCGGCTTGCATACGAGAAGAACAAGCCAGATGTGCCGATGGGGATGGAGTTCACATGTCGCCTCAATTCTCCATCGTCGTCTTCTTCGGGATAGCCTCCTGTAGCCACTTGTTTCAATTTGTTGTTGCTCATCATAAATTGGTACAAAAAAAATATGAGATAAAAAGTGTCATGATTGTCTAAACTTCTCCCTGTCCATTGCCCATTAAACTTCTATTACACCAACTACGTTGTTATCAATGATGAACAGTGTACTTCGCTGGTCTATGCTTTTTTCCTTTCATTGTCCATATATTCTATGGCAACAACTCTAGAACTAAGCAGCATTGATATACCGAACTCCATCTGAGATTTAACTCTCTTCATTATCTTTATGAAAATCAATATCTACTTTAAGTCATCTAGAGCATGGATTCTAAAACTACCTTATAATCAATGGAAAGACATTGATTATAGAGGCCCGTTCATGATAGTCAACAAAAGTCATATATAAGTTTGTACTTGAAAATCCATGTAGAATTGAATTAGACTATCATTGGATTTTGCGAATTATGAGTCATCTATCTTGGTTCCTCCTTTTACCATGAGTGTTATCATGGCTTGTGAATAAGGACCCAAAACGAGATGATCAAACTATTGTTCTCTATGTAGGGAAATATGGTACCGGAAGCATAATATGTTCCATAAGAATTCTCAAAATGTGTGCAATTATTTACATATTCTATTTTCTGGAAATTATATTGAGTTTGTAAAGTAAATCTATAACTAAATACTAAAATATGCACTCAACCGCATAATATTAGGAAAATAATCCACACTCAAGAAATATTTTGTGTCCTTCCAAGAGTAGATAACTTATCCTACCCTCTTCATGTAGGTATCATAGCATCCTTGTCTTCTCTATCCTCTATGCCCCTTTCGATCTTTGAACGTCAAAAAGGAAGTCAAGCCAGTTCCAACATGCAAACGATTATGTCTCCTTAGATGCATGTCTATCCATCTTATCTGCTACAATGTTAGATGTTCTACTTCTATAACACACTATAACACTTGTTTTCCTCACATTAAAATCTAGAACATGTTAATCTTGGGCTTGAACTTGATAGGCAAACAACTTTAGTTTGAGGCAACTTGTAAGCCAGTTGGCTATCAGTTTCAATGTTGACCATTGGCAAGAGTTGCATAATTTCTTAGAGTCCTCTTGCTATCGCCCATAGTTCCACACTTAGAAGGTCCATTCAATGGATAGCTTGAGCTACCCCAGTTAGACACTTAATTGTGTCATTCCTTAGCACAAAGTTGGTTGATTCTTTTTCTATTTGTTTAACTACTACATAGCTACATTAATCTTTAATACTCCTCTTATTGGTGGCTCCCATCTAGAGGTAGTATTTCTATGTTGATCATGCTGTTATGGGTTCATGTATACATGGTTGGTGATGTCCACCTTCCTTACAATGTCCTAGTAAAAGTGATGATTTGGAATTTATATTTGTTAAATAAAAAAATATTTCCTAATTTCCCATATTGTATCTTCTGCAAGAGACACCCAAATAGGCCCATTAAGCATATTCTGATTGCTCTTGTGGTTACATGAAAACCATTGTCCCGATGATTGGGCATTCACAACACACCGACCATTATGGGTCTCCAACCTTTGACTATAAATGTCTAAGAAAAGGATAGTTGTAAAGCATATGGAGAGAGGTCTCATCATGAATAATGCACCATGTTTGGAAATTGTCAGACTACGGGCTACCCTATTAACATTAGTCAACAAACCTTCATGCAAGGTCCTCTATAGGAAGAACCTTGTCCTAATAGATATCTTAATCTTCCATATTATCCTCCACCATTGTAATGACCTCGCCTTTCGGTAACCCCCAATTAAGGGAGATCGAGAGGTCGGTGCCGTTATACAATTTCCGGATCAAGGTTCAACAATTAATTGATAACAATTATTAAATTTACTAGACTAAACTAAAAAGCGGTAATAAATAAAAATTTTGCATACCTTTGAAAATTTTGGAATTCTAAAACTTCTATCCCGAACTCAGACTAACTAACTAATCCTCCTTGGACTTTAATTAGTGTATTTCACAATATGACGATTTACTATTTGTCCTTTTTGTTTTGTACCTAAAACGCCGACAAACAAAATGTCGGTCAGCCATAGCTGGTATGTGGGGGATTCACTAATCATTCAATTATCTACAACAATGTATTGCATTCAATTATCATTTAACAAACAATTTTACATTTTAAGTATAACTACGCGATCCATGTGTACCCTATCCCCTGCGTTGTCCCTGCAGTGGACCTGGATACTACCTCCCTTATGGTAGATTCCCATTATACCCCTCATGACTTCACCTAATTGGTGAATCCATTTCTAGGGCTGAGTAACATGGCACTACTCGTAGGTAGCCCACTCCTTAACTCATGCTATGCTAAGAGACTCATGGCACTACACATGTGTAGCCCAATTTCTAACTCATGATACCCTAGACCTTGCTCTAGGTTATCCTTAGCCTTTGCATAGCCACATGGGTAGACTCAGATCTAGCTAGTTATACATGTATACTCATAATGATAGTCATAGTCACTCTATAGTTGCATGAATTAAAATATGCAACAGTTATTTCAAGCCATGAGGGAAACGTCGATAAAATCTTCGGAAAACTAATCGAGATAATCATAAACATAACCACATACATGTATTGCAGATTCAGATACAGAATTAATTTGTAGAGAGAGAAAATCCAATCAATCAAGCAAATTTTACAAAAACCCTAAAATAAAAGTACAAGTTTACTTTTATTAATATTTATTTAATTTCATCATATCCCTTAGGGTTTCTATCCCAATTTTAGGGTTTCTTGGAAACTAGGGTTTTGCCTTCATTCTTAGTTGTCATGAACCCTAATTCCTCAAAAATACTTAAAACCTTTAAATTCTCTCCTTTTAATATTCCTAACAGTCTTAGGATCATTATTCAGCAATTTACTTCCTTAATCCAAAATAACATGGTTTTCTTCTTCTTTTACCCTAAATTAGGGTTTCCATATACATTACCTTTTCATTTATAGACATAAACCCTAAATTAACCATATTTATATTCAAAATGGATGAAAACTCTATATTATTAATTAACAGGTTAATAATCCTCAATTTAACCTATTAAGTTACAAAGAATCATCCTTTATATGCAAATAGGGTTTCTAATCACTTTTCAATACCCTTTTCTTTCAAATTAGAGTACTTTTGCAAAACGAAATAGAATCAGGTTCTTAAATCATTTTTATCAGGTTCCTTGCATTTTTATACCCAACTTTCATGTATAGAGTTTCTTCATATGAGATTCCTACATATTTGTACGATTTTAGCAAGGAAATGCAATTATCTGCAATTTTGATCAGAGAGAGATATTTACCGAAATTCCTGGGCCGTTCGATCGGTGCGCCGATGGATCACGCCTTGATTTGACGTTGTGTCAGATGTCTTCACTAATGCTGAGACACACGCGGTTGTGGCCTTTCGCCCGTTGGATGGCGTTCGGGTCCACGATGGGCTCTGATCCAGCGACTCGCGTTGAAGCGCTTCACTCAGTGAGCTAAAGGCATGCGGTTCTCCTGAGATCGTTAGATCTCAAGTCAGCCCACCATGCTCCCCAATCTGATGACTCCTGCTCATCATCCCCTTCTTCTTCTTTCTAGTTAGGACGTGCAGCGGTGCCACGGCTGGGGTTCGCTGGAGCAAGGGTAATTGAGAGAGGGTAAGAGCTTTGAGGGTTAGGAAGTAGCCGCCTGGGATCGTGAGGGTGAGAGCGATCAGTAGGGGGTCCTATATATAGGCTATGGGAGACTCTCTAAGGGTTTCTAACCCTGCCGTAAAACCTGCTTGCAGCCCAATTGGGCATTTTGGGTATACGCGATGAAAGTCGGCAAAACCTGGGTCTATACCCTCCGCAAAGGTCTCTCGAACCTAATGGGACAAAAATCCCAAGTGCACATGCACTGCATAGATCGGAAAAATGAGGGGAAAAATCCCCTATTAGCACTGAGTCCATGTCCCTCTGGGATTCTTGATGATGAGTGGCGCGCATTGGATCAAGATCCAACGACCCTCATCTCGCCCGCTTTTGCAAAAGGAAATCAATTTCCTAATATTCGAATTATCTTCCTAATTTAATGATAACTTGGAAAAACCATAACTCCCAATTCTTAACTCCATTTTTATTCAAATTTTGAGGGAAACTCTTTTATGTTTTTATCTTTAATCCTGCAAAAATTGGGATCATTATCTTAATCAAACGGTTACTTTTATTTAGTTTCAAGAAAACACCCTTTTATTCATGTTTTCCTCATATTCTTTATTTCGTTTGCTATTATATAATTATCCTGAGTTCCTTGAACCCCAAGGAACCTTTATAACTCGAAATTTTATTTTTGGGAAAATATCGTTTAGCCTTTTAATCATCCTTTATTCATTTTCTTATATTCCCATTATCCCATTGAATTCCCTTTTCATTTCTTATTCTTTTTCTTTCAATTGGGCTTAATGGCCAATAAGGCCCATCAAGAAAGCATGCAAGGCTATCATACATGAAATTCATTCAAATCAAACCATGAAATCAAACATTGATCTTATTTATCTTTTAAAGGAGATTCACAAATCTCATTACATGCTTTGGAAAATGAGGTTATAACATCCTCCCCTCCTTATAGGAATTTTTCCCTCAAAATTCAACAATCAAGAAAACAAATCAGGATATGCTTTTTCCTTGTCCGTCTTCAGCTCCCATGTGGCCTCATCCTCTCCATGGTGCTTCCAAAGAACCTTTACCATCTCAATATTCTTATTTCTGAGCTCTTTTACCTTGGTATCTAGAATCCGCAAAGGCAACTCAAGATAAGACAACTTTCCTTGAAGCTCAATAGGTTCAATGCTCAGCACATGGCTTGGATCTTTCACATATTGCTTCAGATTGGACACATGAAATACATCATGCATCATACTATATTAAGGGGGTAACGCCAAATGATATGCGGCCTCACCAATCCGTTCTAACACTTCAAACGGACCCACGTATCGGGGACTAAACTTTCCTCTATTCTTAGCTATAGCTCGGAGCGGTCGGATTCTCAGAAAAACATGTTCTCCCACAGCGAAATGCATCAGTCCGCTTCGCATCAGCATACGACTTCTGTCAGTCCTGGGCTCTCTTTAGCCTTTGCCTGATCAAAGTGACTTCATCAGCATACACTTAGAGTTCATCTGACCTCAATAAGGTCCTTTCACCAACATCATCCCAGTGAAGTGGTGACCGACACAGTCTCCCATATAGAGCTTCATATGGAGGCATCTTGATACTGGCTTGGTAACTATTGTTGTAGGCAAACTCAGCTAAAGGTAGGTACTGCTCCCATGATCCACCCCAATCGAGCACACAAGCTCGCAGTAGATCCTCTAAGGTTGAATTGTCCTTTCTGACTGACCATCTATCTAGGGGTGATATGCAGTACTAAACTTCAACTTTATACTTAGTTCCTCTTGAACCTTCTTCCACAACTTGGAAGTAAACTTTGGGTCTCTGTCCGAGATGATGGAATCGGGTACGCCATGCAAGCGCACTATCTCTCTGATATACAACTCAGCTAAATCTGACACCTTGGCAGTGGTTTTCATGGCAAGGAAGTGTGCTGACTTGGTAAGGCGATCTACCACAACCCATATCGCATCATGGCCTTTCTTGGTCCGGGGTAGACACACCACGAAATCCATGGTGATCTGCTCCCATTTCCACTCTGGGATCTCTATAGACTGTAAAAGTCTGTTGGGTCACTGGTGTTCAGCCTTCACCATTTGGCACATAAGACAACTGGCTACATAAGCTACAATGTCTCTCTTCATTCCTGGCCACCAGAATAACCTATGCATGTCCTTAAACATCTTCGTAGTTCCTGAGTGTACCGTGTACTTCGAACCATGATCCTCTTGTAGGATATGTTCCTTCAATGGTGAATCTTCGGGAACCCATATGTGATTCTCAAATCGTATTCCTCCGTCTATTCCCAAAGAAAGACGGGTCTGAGGCTTCTTCATCAAATCCTTTGTCTCGTGAAGTCCACCACTGGCCAACTGCCCTGCGACAATCTCACTCAACAATTAAGACTGTATCTGGATGTTGGCCAATCGAACTCGATCATCTAACGGTTGAGGTGACCATTCCACCAACTCTTCTAAGCTCTTCCACTGACTGGACAACACAGCTGCACACCTGAGCTGTTTCCAACTCAAAGCATCAGCTACGACATTCGCCTTCCCTGGATGATAGGCAATGGTGAAGTCATATTCCTTCATATACTCCATCCATCATCGTTGTTGTAGGTTCAGGTCTTTCTGCATCAGTAGATACTTCAGGCTCTTATGGTCGGTAAAGATCTCAAAAGTGGCACCATACAGGTAATGCCACCAAATCTTCAGGGCATGGATGATAGCAGCTAACTCTAGGTCGTGTGTCGGGTAATTCACCTCGTTGGGCTTGAGTTGTCGGGAGGCATATGCAACCACATGCCGATTCTGTTCCAACACACAACCAAGTCCCATCTTTGATGCATCGATGAAAATCATGAAACCCTCATTGCCTGATGGTAGAGTCAAAATTGGTGCAGTGGTCAGCTTCTCTTTCAGCTCCTAGAAACGGGCTTCACAAACATCAGACAACACGAACTTCACATCTTTCTGAGTCAACATGGTCAAAGGCAAGGCAGTCTTTGAGAAATCCGCGATGAAGCGCCGATAATATCCTGCTAACCCCAAGAAAATTCGTATCTCAGAGGGGTTCTTCGGTGTTGGCCAGTCTCGAACCGCTGACACTTTAGCTGGATCTACGGTGATCATTCCTCCTGAGATGATGTGTCCAAGGAACATGACTCGGTGTATCCAAAAATCGCATTTAGAGAACTTCCCATAAAACTTCTGCTTTCTTAAGATATCGAGGACTTTACTTAGGTGGTATCAGTGTTGATCTAAGTCATCTGAATAAACCAGTATGTCGTCTATGAACACTATGACAAACGAGTCAAGGAAGGGTTGAAACACACTGTTCATAAGGTTCATGAACACACTAGGTGCATTGGACAACCCAAAAGGCATAACCACGAACTCATAGTGGCCATACCGGGTTCTAAAAGCTATTTTTGGGATGTCCTCACTCTTGACCCTCAACTGGTGGTAACCTAATCTCAAGTCGATCTTGGAAAAGACTCGAGCCGACTTCAACTGGTCAAACAAGTCATCTATTCGGGGTAAAGGGTATTTGTTCTTAATGGTAACCAGGTTGATCATCCGGTAGTCTATGGACATTCAGAGTGATCCATCCTTTTTCTTTACAAAAAGAACCGGTGCTCCCCATGGTGATGTGCTAGGGCGGATGAAACCCTTATCTAGCAATTCATGCAATTGCTTCTTTACCTCAACCAATTCAGCAGGGGCCATTCTATAAGGTGCTCGGGAAATAGAATTTGTACCAGGAGCTAGCTCTATCGAAAAATCTACCTCTCTTTCGGGAGGAATCCCAGGTAGATCATCTGGGAAAACATCTTCATAGCCCCTAACTACCTCTATTTCTTCTAAGGGTTGCACCTTGGGTTCTGGCTCGGTGACTACTGCTAGGAAAGCTCGACACCCTTTACTCATCATCCGCTCTGCTTTCACGGCTGACACATACAGGCTGGTAGTTGCATTCTTCTTACCCCTAATGATAAAATGTGGTTGACCTGGTCTCTTGATGATCACTTTCTTCTCTCTACAGTCGATATTGACCCTATACATATAGAGCCAATCCATGCTAATGATTACATCAAAATCATTCATGTCAAGAAGGATAAAGACTGTAGGAAAATCATGATCTCGATATTTCACAGATACCACTGGGGTTTTCAAAAGGGAAGTAAAGATTCGACCACTCGGGGTTGTAACATCTAAGACATACCCTAAATCCTTGATATCCAAACATAGCACAATTGCAAGATTTCTCGAAATGAAAGTATTAGTAGATCCAGAGTCAAACAAAGCTTTCACCTTATGTCCCATAACTTCAAGCATGCCTACATTATTGTTCACCATGCATTAGACCATTACATGCTTAACTTTAAAACATAAAAGAAAACTCTAGGGGTTATTACCCTCGATCAACCGATTGACATTAACTTGAGCCTCCTCATTATCAATGGCAAACACCCAAGCTTGTCCTCTCTCTCCAACAGGTGGGGCTACAGCTATAGGTGGGGCTTCTACTGGTAGAGTTGCTACTGGTGGAGCTTCCACTTGTCCTGGTCCCCTGGGATCTAGCATAAGACATACTGATTGCAGATGTCCTTCTTGGTGGCATCGAAACACGTCTTCTTCTTGTAGTGGCATTCACCGGCATGCCCCTTTCTGTAGGTGCGGAAAGGAGGTCGGTTGTTCTCTTGATGGGGTTTCCCTTTTCCTTCATCTTTTCCTTTAGCTTGATGACGTCTTGGACCCTTCTTGTGCTTGTTTCTCGGGCCTTGGGCTCCTTCAGTGAAACCCAAGTATCCCTTGGGTGGAAACTGGGCAGGCATCACAGTCCTCTCCATGTCTAAAGCAGTGTTGTAGGCTTCAGCGAACGTTTTAGGCTTGCTTGCCATCACATGGGGCCTGATGGCAGGGTGTAGACGCTCTACGAAGTGGTCCACCCTTCTTTCCTCATCCATTTTGTACCCAAAACGCTCCAGGATTCGGAACTTGCGCCCGAAGTCCACCACATAAGAGTTTCCTTGGGTCATGTTGGTGAACTCCCTTTCCTTTTCCTTCTTAGCTGAGATTGGAATGAATCTGGCTGTGAAGATCGTCTTGAAATCAGCCCAGGCCATGGGTTCCTTTGTCAAATCCCAGCCGGTGATGTGGGTCTCCCACCATATCTTGGCTGCTCCTTCCAGGAGATGAGTAGCAAAGAGGACCTTCTTGCTCGGCTATAACTCAAGCATGCAGAATCCATTTTCGACTGCCAGCAGCCAAGCTTCTGCTTTGTCGACTACCTCTGTCTTTTCCTCTCACCAGAACTTCTTGATATTCAACTTTATGAAGTCCAGGATGGTGGACCCCAGTCTAGGACGAACCGGTAGAGGCTCACCATTCTCTGCTCTGGTTAGGTCTCGGAGGGCCAAGGCATTAATGGCCTCTGTCAGCTTCCTCTGTTGCTCCATCCAGAAAGCTTCAGGGGTGTGCATCATCATCGTCGGTTCTGGACCTCCAGCTTGGTCTTCTTCCATCTGGTCTACTTCCTCGTACCCATGTTGCTCTTCATACCCTTGGTCTTTCTCCTGATCAAGGTTGTCGAAGGGTATCGGGTCAGGGTTAGGGACCTCATGAGTGGTCTTTTCAGGCCTCTTTCTCTTCTTAGAGGATTCACCATCATGGTTCTTCTTCCTCTTCTCTGAAGACCGCTTTCCTTTGCGGGAAGGCCAAGCACTCCTAGTTGGGTTCCCAGTACCCTTAGGGATAACAACTGTCTTTGTATGAGCCATCGACATAAGCATAATAAACATACCTTTAGTTTATCATTAAACTAATTATACGTATGTCAGTGACATCTCATTACGTATCTTTTATTAATTTGATGGAGGATTCCTTAATCCTTAACTTACTTGCCCATACCACATGAGGGTGGGGAAGAGAGAGAAAACCCTAAATCTTAACGTCCTTAATAGAATTCGTGATGAGAAAGGATGAATAAGATGAGAAAGTCCTAAAGGTATCTTATTTCGATTCAATTCCTAGGACATCGACTAGGCAGTCACACAATCTGGGAGTTCTCGTATTCCGACTAGCGGTGCGGAGGAAAATTTTTCCAGCCCCCGGAAGTGATCCTTTTCTAGACACCTCAGTCTTTCGGAAAATCCTCTAATAACTCCCTTCGGTTCTACAAAGTTTGTAAAATTTAATAATTATTAACAATTAAGTGGAGAACCTTGGCTCTGATACCAAATGTAATGACCCCGCCTTCCGATAACCCCCAATTAAGGGAGACAGAGAGGTCAGTGCCGTTATACAATTTCTGGATCAAGGTTCAACAATTAATTGATAACAATTATTAAATTCTACTAGACTAAACTGAAAAGCTGTAATAAATAAATTTTGCATACCTTTGAAAATTTTGGAATTCTAAAACTTCTATCCCGAACTCGGACTAACTAACTAATCCTCCTTGGACTTTCATTAGTGTATTTCACAATATGACGATTTACTATTTGTCCTTTTTATTTTGTACCTAAAATGCTGACAAACAAAATGTCGGTCAGCCATAGCTGATATGTGGGGGATTCACTAATCATGCAATTATCTATAATAATGTATTGCATTCAATTATCATTTAACAAACAATTTTATATTTTAAGTATAACTACGCGATCCATGTGTACCCTATCCCCTGCGCTGTCCCTGTAGTGGACCTGGATACTACCTCCCTTATGGTAGATTCCCATTATACCCCTCATGACTTCACCTAATAGGTGAATCAATTTCTAGGGCTGAGTCACATGGAACTACCCGTAGGTAGCCCACTCCTTAACTCATGGTATGCTAAGAGTCTCATGGCACTACACATGTGTAGCCCAGTTTCTAACTCATGATACCCTAGACCTTGCTCTAGGTTATCCTTATCCTTTGCGTAGCCACAGGGGTAGACTCAGATCTAGCCAATTATACATGTATACTCATAGTGATAGTCATAGTCACTCTATAGTTGCATGATTTAAAACATCCAACAATTATTTCAAGCCATGAGGGAAATGTCGATAAAATCTTCAGAAAACTAATCAAGATAATCATAAGCGTAACCACATACATGTATTGCAGATTCAGATACAGAATTAATTTGTAGAGAGAGAAAATACAATCAATCAAGCAAATTGCACAAAAACCCTGAAATAAAAGTACAAGTTTACTTTTATTAATATTTCTTTAATTTCATCATATCCCTTAGGGTTTCTATCCCAATTTTAGGGTTTCTTGGAAACTAGGGTTTTGCCTTCATTCTTAGTTGTCATGAACCCTAATTCCTCAAAAACACTTAAAACCTTTAATTCTCTCCTTTTAATATTCCTAACAGTCTTAGGATCATTATTCAGTAATTTACTTCCTTAATCCAAAATAACATGGTTTTCTTCTTCTTTTACCCTAAATTAAGGTTTCCATATACATTACCTTTTCATTTATAGACATAAACCCTAAATTAACCATATTTATATTCAAAACGGATGAAAACTCCATATAATAATTAACAGGTTAATAATCTTCAATTTAACCTATTAAGTTACAAAGAATCATCCTTTATATGCAAATAGGGTTTCTAATCACTTTTCAATACCCTTTTCTTTCAAATTAGAGTATTTTTGTAAAACGAAATAGAATCAGGTTCTTAAATCATTTTTATCAGGTTCCTTGCATTTTTCTACCCAACTTTCATATATAGAGTTTCTTCATATGAGATTCCTAGCTATTTCTACGATTTTAGCAAGGAAAAGAAATTATCTGCAATTTCGATCAGAGAGAGTTATTTACTGAAATTCGTTGGCCGTTCGATCGGTGCACCGATGGATCGTGCCTTGATCCGAATCTCCATGTCAGAGGTCTTCACTAATGCTGAGACGTGCGCGGCTGTGGCGTGTCGCCCGTTGGATGGTGTTCGGGTCCACGATGGACTCTGATCCAGCGACTCGTGTTGAAGCGCTCCACTCGGCGAGCTAAAGGCACGTGCTTCTCCTGAGATCGTTAGATCTTGAGTCGGCCCACCATTCTCCCCAATCCGACGAATCCTTCTCGTCATCTCCTTCTTATTCTTTCTACTTAGGATGTGCGGCGGCGCCGCGGCTGGGGCTCGCCGGAGCAAGGGTAATCGATAGAGGGTGAGAGCTTTGAGGGTTAGGAAGTAGCCGCCTGGGATCATGACGGTGAGAGCGATCAGTAGGGGGTCCTATATATAGGCTATGGGAGACTCTCTTAGGGTTTCTAACCCCGCCGTAAAACTTGCTTGCAGCCCAATTGAGCGTTTTGGGTATACCCGATGAAAGTCGGCAAAACCTGGGTCTAGCCCCTTCGCAAAGGTCTCCCGAACCTAATGGGACAAAAATCCCAAGTGCACATGCACTGCAGAGATCGGAAAAACAAGGGGAAAAATCCCCTGTCAGCACTGAGCCCATGTCCCTCTGGTACTCTTGACGATGAGTGGCGCACGTTGGATCAAGAACCAACGGCCCTCATCTCGCCCGCTTTTGCAAAAGGAAAATCAATTTCCTAATATTCGAATTATCTTCCCAATTTAATGATAACTTGGAAAAACCATAACTCCCAGTTCTTAACTCTATTTTTATTCACATTTTGAGGGGAAACTCTTTTATGTTTTTATCTTTCATCCTGCAAAAATTGGGATGATTATCTTAATCAAACGGTTCCTTTTCTTTAGTTTCAAGAAAACACCATGTTATTCATATTTTCCTCATATTCTTTATTTCGTTTGCTACTATATAATTATCCTAAGTTCCTTGAACCCCAAGGAACCTTTATAACTCGAAATTCTATTTTTGGGAAAATATCTTTTAGCCTTTTAATCATCCTTTATTCATTTTCTTATATTTCTATTATCCCATTGAATTCCCTTTTTCATTTATTTTTCTTTTTCTTTCAATTGATCTTAATGGCCAATAAGGCCCATCAAGAAAGCATGCAAGGCTATCATACACGAAATTCATTCAAATCAAACCATGAAATCAAACATTGATCTTATTTATCTTTTAAAGGAGATTCACAAATCTCATTACATGCTTTGGAAAATGAGGTTATAACAACCATTGTTGGGTTTGTCTAAGCACTGGTCGAATGAGTTTGTTAGATACTATCTTCATAGAGAAATTCCCATTGTCTGATTCTTTAAAATGGCACACATCCTTCCCTACATGAGCTACTAGAGGGACCACACTTAGGGCCCTCCCATTAGTGTCCTCCTCAAACATGTATTTGATGAAATTCATATCTCAAAACCCTTCACTACTAGTTGTAGAGACCTTCAAATCTCTAATGTTCACATGGATCGCCATACCCAATTTTATCATGGGCATTAATGTACCACTCACCTAGTAGTCGGGCTAGACTGATATATCTTCATTGTCCCTGATGACCTTCCCCAACTATAAATTTAGGAAGCACAGATTATGTACCACTCATCATTAAACATTAAAATAACTTGAAAATGTCATTTTTTTAAATAATTCAAAGTGATTCATTGCTTCTTCCTATATTTTTCAACGTATATACCATTTGGTATCTAGTCTCTGATAAACTTTAGCATCCTTTTTTGTGCATACATTCTAGTGTTGGTTGATAATAAAGTAATTTGATGTTTATTAAAAGGTTGTTTTAAAGGACATTTTTTTACCCGTGATTATATATGGAGAATACCTTTTGTCCATATATTGACACCTTGTAATCATTCAAATATTTATGCATAGTACATATCTTGTTGGGAGATACAACTAAATTTAGTCAAATATAGACTTAATAAGGATAACACGATCACATCTACTGAGATTACTAGGCACCAGATTGTGATCCAACCTTAGATGAAAACAATTGATTTTATTTCTCTTGGTAGATCGTTCTCATGTATAAGAATAATAAGACTATATTGGTGTATATTCAAGGAGCTATATGACCATAAAGAAAAATTAAATTGACAGTAAAGTATAGCATTTTATAAATGACTTTAGAGTTATCCTTCATCTGGAGTGTGAGAATTTTGAAAGCACAATGAAGTCATAGAAATGGATAGTTACCTTTTAATCAACAATAGAGAATAGAGATATTTTTAATAGAGAGTTAGGTATATTCTCTCTAATGTAGGGATTGGTATAGAACTCTAGGATGCTTCGTCAACATCTTTGTAATTAGTAAACCATAGTTTCCAACTTCCTTCTATGACAATCATTGTAGATAGGTGCAAATTAAAATGATCACCATTATTATGACTTTAACATTTAGGTCTTTTTGAGTACTATTATGTTGACAACTATTTAATAGCATCTAGGGTAATATAGTCACTAGTTTTATTATAAGAAACACATCAACATTAATGAAACTTGATCTTGCTCTAGTGTAAAAGTTCCATGAATAATAATATATTTTTCAATAAAATTCAATCTTTTTCGTTTGGGAATTTTTTTTTCAAAAAGAAGATGTTAGCAACCATGTAGAGTCAATAGACTACTATATTAATAGTCATGGAGCACATTTTTAAAGGTTTGTGATCATTGGAAACCATGACTGATTAAGAATGAACTAGTCTTGTTTTCTAAATTTCAAACTAGAAATAGAGTAGAAGCTAATCTCATGTCAATTACATAAATGAACAAGTAAGACACAAATGCAACTCAAAATAATACGACAAAAAAATTAGTAAGGGGGCTTTCTAATTTGAGATAAAATTTATCTAGGATTCCAATGAAGCAAGTGGTCGGGAAAAATAACATTTAAAATGGTTAGAATGTGAGTTTTTTCATTATGTGTGTCACTTAATTTTTCTGGTGTAATGATCCCTCTTGTAGTAGGAGGATGTGACATTTCCTCATCTGTCAAACCCTCGAAGATGAACTCAATGAATTTTAATTGTTTCTTTCTATCTCCACAATGAAGCTATGTATATTTTGGAAATTTAACATGAAATCTCAATGCCTTTATTATTTTATTATAATTTCCCAAATAAACACTTATTTCCTATTGGTGAAACATAACCAATGAATTATTACATGATACTCATTGTTACAAATCTAGTAAGTAAGATATATGTTAAGAATCAACCAAACCCTAATCCTAAGTAGTTATGTATCACCTATTATGTGCTATGCCATTCCATTCACATACATTATCTTAGTTAACACAACTCTCTAGAAAAACCTAAGAAATAAGACTAGGTAAATATTGATTACGAACAATGTGCATGCTATACATTATAATTGTTATATGACCATAGGGTCTCTGACATATATAAATATATCATGCCACACCTCTTATGTAAACATATATATATATATATATATATATATGACTTCATGAGATAAAAAACTAATAGTAAAAAATAATTGTAAGATATACGTATATATTTTGATTATAAAAGTGATAAGGAGGAATATCCAATGATTATGTCATATAAATAATATTGGTATTTATATATTTTAGAAAATATTAATTCAAAGACTTTCTTAGAATCAATCTTATAAAAAAAAAATTGTGTCTCATGGTTTATTTGAGTAGAAGACATCTATAAGAGTTGTTAATATATTTTAAGGGATCTGTGTTACTTTCAATGTAGAAAAAATATAAGAAGTCATATAATAGATGCCAAATTCTTTTGACATTATGGTTAAATTATTATATCTATGTTACTTTCAATATAGAAAAAAAATAAAAAGTCACATAATAGATGTCAAATTCTTTTGACAATATGGATAAATTCCTATATATATGTTATAATTGTACTGTGGAACACTATTTAAATTCATTTTCTTGAAATCCATCTATGAAAATTGCATATGAGAAAGTGGATGTTGTATTATAGTGATTGTGTAGAATTTGCCACCGAGTTAGAGTCACTGGCTAGAGATTCATTTGGATCTATCCCTTTCTCATCTGGATGGTTTCTCCCAATTTCTATTTCATAAAAATATATATTTTACCCTAAATATGTCACACATAAAATTGTTCCCGTCTATGACCCTCTCTGGAAAACCCATGATTCTTGTTATTATGCTAAGGTTCGTCCCCACCAATATCTCATACCAAGACAAGTCCCTCTTCCATGTGAGTCCTTTTTACCATTATGGAGTAGTTTTTCACTATCTATTTTCCTCAACCATGACTTGTTAGTCTAACCAACCCAATACTATACAACCTATAATAGGTATCTTCCTATGTATTTGATGCCTTCTGGATACAATACTTTTATGTGTGAAGATTCAAAGAACCTTGTTTTATCATACATTCATTTATGTTTCCATTCAGTTTGTCACGTGTCATCACTCTTATCATCGATATAGGTCTAGTAGGGGGTGTTAGTTAGAGAAGCATCTACCCCTCAACATTTATAAATATAGTTAAATCTTATTCAGGGATCCAATGTTTTTATTGATGATCAAATCACCCTGACACCATGTAACATACACATTTCCCTTATTATTTATTATTTCTCCTTATAAAAATGTCTTAATGATGTACTATGATTTCTTCTGTGGTCTTGTTTTCCTCTTGAATCTTTATAGATCACTTAATTGTGCTACATCTTCAATCCAACTAAAATCACTAATTTTATGTTGTTGTTGCTACCAAATCCAGTTTTAGTTTCCTCTTATCACCATAAATCTAAAAAAACAATGTGTTTTTCCTAGGCATTATCATCTATCTTACACATCACTAGGTTCTCAAAAGAGTGTTAAGGCTTGATCTCTATCATCACAACTTTGTTGGGTTTCTTAGTATTTTTGAAGAAATTACTATGTGCATGTCTTTGAGGGTTATAATGAAATGATCATGGAGTCCCTAATGAGAAATATTTTTATCTATGGATAATCATTTAAGGTATTTCTTCATCACATCTCAATTGTACTCTCTCATTGTGTAGAACCACATTTGGTGCTCAAATATGGAGAACTGACACTTCAAATAGAAGGAAGGAAATATTTTGGGTCACCTAGTTAGGTCTAGAGGAATATAAGATTACATGTCAAAGATTGAAGTGAAAGATTTAAGTTGGTTCAATAATAGCTTCCCCACCTTTAGTGAAAAGGGTTAGACCTTTCTAGGTCACACATGGTTCTCCCACATATCTATCATAGTTTTCAAAAATGAAAGCAAAGAAACCCAAAAATATAGCTTCTAAAAGATGTTGATTTGAATTGAAAAACAATTCCCTTCATATCTTCAAATACCTCAATGAGAAAATGGTTTCTACACTGGTAACGACCCACCCTTTTGAGTGTCTAAAAGACCTTAAAGTCGCAAATCATTACTCATAAATTCCAGGATCAGATTCAAGAAATAATATATAATAGTAAACAATTTCCATTAATGAATAAATAGTTACATGTTTGTATAAAAAGCTCCTCAGAGGAGTTACATAAATTTTAGAAATAGTTAACCTGTATATGTATGATGATATACCATTATATCTAAAACTTCATGAATTACTTTAGTATCTTCAACATCTTTAATCTGTAACCTCATAATCCACAAATCAAGTATACTTGATACCTAAAACACCAACAAACAAATACACAATCAATATATTTCTATACTGGTATGTGGGTTCAAACAATAATCACAAGTACACATATAAGCAAACATCTTTATCTTGCATATAAGAATATAAATTTGGTTTCATATTCTAACCCATATCTAGTCTACTACCTCAGGTGTAATCACTATCCCTCCGAGGATCGTGTGCATTAACCTTAAGATCAGTCTACCCAGGGTTTAGAATATTATTATTTACTTTACATGATACTCATAGGAACTTTATAATTTGCAAGAAGTAAATAAACAAGCAAACAGTTTATCATTTGGTCAATCTCATCGAGAAACCTCGCCAAACGCAGAATTCGATACATGTATTCATAAGTGTAACCATGTACCTTATGCCATTGTAGAAACCATGCAAAATTTCTCATATGCTTTAAGAGTGCATCCAAACATCCAAGAAACAATGTATTCAATCTGAAATATACATACTACATATGTGTCACCATGTATTCACATTACATTAAGCAGATCTAGATGCGTTCCTAAACTAGGGTTTAGGGTTATCTCATGTTTGGATAAGGGATTAGGGTTACAACCCATAATTCAACAATATCATGGTTTCTAAGGTTACAAACCCATTATTTCATATTAGGTTAAACCCTAATTATCATCTTAAGCAGATTAGAGTATTCATTATATCTAGATAAAATTATCAACATTAGCTTATATCAAGATGTCGACATTGGTTTGAAAACCCTAAATCTGCATGGATAAGATCATTAATCTATAATCATTATTTATTCATCATTATCAAGGATTTATTCATTATACAAATAAAGATCAAGTATTAGCTCAACTTAACCTAATCTATTCAATTATGCATCATATTAAAGCAATTCTAGGTTTTCCTTTACATTAAACACAACTAAACATGTATTCCATATACTTTTGTAACAGGAAGCCTATTTAGACTATGATTATATTTTCTTTGGATTCCTCTCATTTTTTGAGAAATTTGATATGTATTTTCGCTATATTCTGAGTTACCAATAATTTTCTATAATTATTTCAAGTTAATGCATTTAATGCCAATTAGATGACACCATGTCAGTCTAGCGGGTACCACCACCAAGGCCCATCTGGCTGGCCCAACCAATGGTCTACGGCCACTTCATCCTTTTCTCCAACAAAATAGGCACTTATAATTCTAACAGAGAGACTCCACTGCCCCGTGCTCAAAGCCTTGGGGTTGTACTCACCTAGAGGTAAAATGGTCCAAAAGGCATATGCCTTCCCCTACCTCGTGACATTAGTGCGTCTGTCGAAAGTGTTGACCCCTATGTCCTGCTATCACCCCCCCTATGGCTCCACGAGCCCCAAGAGGGCTCGGTCCTCTTTGTGGACCTCCACCGAACTTATCCAAATACTGACAGCAGGTGTGGTGGCCGGAGATGGGATAGCTAGGTCGTAGACACCTGGGCGTGGAATGCTAAAACGGTGAAGCAAAGATGTTCAATTATCATAATTATTCAACATGGGTGTGTCTCTGTAGGTGGAGATCTCCCGTAGAGATCCCTTTTCCTCCCCCACACTCTAGGACCGCCAGAGAAAGTTGGATCCGCTCTATTGGCCTCTGCCAAGCATGGGGAAGCTAGGAGATGGTCGGTGGTGGCCGAAGATGAAGGAACTGAAGCTCCTGGATCATCGGAAGTGGTAAGACGACCACTCCATCATCAAGCTTCTCATGCCATGCCCTATGTTAGTCACCTACCTGGTGGTGACGAACCCCACCATGGAAATTGTTGCTGAAAATTCTACGCTAAGAAGAAGGAGGACAAATGAGGGTCATCATTAACTCCAAGGCCTCCATCCTGGTCTATTGAATCTCTGGCCAACTTCCCAGGAAGCAAGGACCTCTATACATACTTCTTATATACACCACACTAGGTTCCTTAGGGTTTGCAGAAGGATGGTGAGAAGGAAAAGATATGACGGCAAGTTTGGTATGTCCCCTTTTTATCGTGATGTCCAAGGTTGGTCTTCCAGGAGAGTCCCACTTTCCCACGCTAAAGAGAGAGTTATAGTCATGATTCATTGATATGGGAAGGAGTTTCCATGCATCATAAACACTAAAAATTAAACTGCTTCTGTCACGCCCCGATCTCACATTAACCACAAACCGCAAGATTAGGGCGCGACAGGATGGGATTTACACATAAGCCAACCACTCTTCACTTTTTAAAACATATTAAAGACATTAATAGGATAATCTGATTTAAGCTGTAAAATGAAACTAAACAAACTGCGGAAACATCTTTATTAACTGATTAGCAATATAAGCAGAGTCTTCAGCATATTACATTGTCCGACATAAAATAAAGCATAACAGATAATTTACATCTTTATACACATTTCCTCTCTCACTCACACCTTGTCCCAAAGATCGAGGGGAAAGGACTAAGAGACCTCTAACTACTAACTACGTATACCTTCTACAAACTAAGCGATAGGATGGAAGGATCCTTCAGAATTCCTGTTGCTGATGATAACCTGAAAATGTTTTGAGTAGAGGTATGAGCCTACTCGCTCAGTGAATAGCATTTCACTTAGCTATCACTAAACAACTCATCAGGTTTATAAATTGAAATTAAACATAAATGCAGAACTAAGCAAGGCAGTTCTAATAACATAACAAATATACAAATAATATTCACATTTTAAATCATCAACAGGTAATTCAGGTAGATAAACAGTAATATAAATTTACTGTGAACCTACATGATTATTTATTCATTTTATTATTATGCCCTAAATATATGCAGTGTACTCTGCATATAAAGATCCGCAGCAAGTTCATGCTACGGTCCCACCGTACAAGACTTAGCGACACACCCGGGAAATGCTAAGTCTGACACCAGCCCTGTTCTGCTACAGGACCCCAGGCTCCACGGCCTCAATGCACAACCACGTGTGCTGCACAACCACGTGTGCTCCAGACTCCTCCTGACCTGAGTACACAGGCGCAGGGAGTCAACACAGGGTTACCACCAGAATTACTCAACCGGTTGGTGTTGGATAACCCTTTATTTTACTTATTATTTACCCCAGTTCCACCGAAATTACTCAATCGGTTGGTGTTGGACACTGTCTATCAACCCTCGTGCCACCAGAATTACTCAACCGGTTGATGTTGGACACGAGTTTCACCCCTAAGTTGCAGATACCTCTTAGGGGTTCTACGGTGTTACGGAACCTAAGTCTAATAATTAATTAACAAATAAACATTTAAACAGGAATATCACATTTCATGCATATTGCATAATCTGAATAACACATGAAGCAAATATAAATCCATTATCATCATTAGACATGATTCAGTATCATTTATCCACTTTCAATGCTAAACATCTATTGTTAAATCAGCACATACATTGCAACTTTAATACAGGAAATTTCATCATTTTCAATAAGCATAATAAATATTTCAAGTTCCAATGAATCTGACATACTCCAATGCATGTATTATACTATTTAAAAGTTATAGTAACTGATACAGAAGCAAGTAAGAATTTAAATTGAGTTAATTAATGATTACTGAATGAACTACTACTCACATTCAACAAACTACTCAACCGGTACAAAAGCATTCTCAGAGCTAGTCAAATATCTAAATTATCCTAAACATACACAACACTATTTGTATTCAAGTAATTGTATCAAGCACTTTTGGTCTCCATTGCACCAAATAAAATCATTGAACTGTTCTACACTGATCAGAAGCTATTCTATATCATGTATAATCATACAGAAACAATTTATAAAATAAAATTCAAGTTTCATCAGATATCGATAAAACGCCTGATAACCACTGATATCAGTGCAAAAATGCACAATTTACCGAAAAATTCCAACGAAGGAGTTAAATGATGATAACTAAATGAACTCCTACTCACCTAATTCGAATCGCCCAGATCCGTCTAGAAATGCGTCCAGAGGTTGTCTTCAACCTTGGAATTGCCCAATTTGAATCTGCAGCAGCTTCCCAACATTACCATGCTCACATGTACAGGTTGAAATTGAACGTCTTGGTTGGCTGTCGATCACTGTTGGAGCTGCAACTCGTACTTGGACCTCAGAGTCAGAGTTTAGGCTGCCGTTTGAGGTACTATGGGGATGCCCATCCATCCCTGGCTGCTGTTGCCGCTCTGGGCACCGTCCAACAGCTTGGGGCATCCAAGAAACGAGAAAGGAGAAGGAGGGGAGGGGCGGGTGCTGCGGATTCATGCTCGAGGCACTAGGCTGAGCTCGTTGGCACTGCTTGGTGCAGCTCCTCGCGCTCAAGAAGGATTCTGGCCGGACCTGCTGCAAGTAGCAGCTCCACACACATACAAGAAGGAGAGGGGGAGTTGGTTGGATCGCTGCTCGTAGCTAGGGCTGCGGATCTGTGCCTGGGCCTTAAGGCCGAACTCCATGGCACTGTTTTGAGGTGCTGGCCACGCCCAAGGTGACCACTAGCTGCTGCTTCACACAGCTACTGATGTTGCTGGCCGCAGATACAGGGGCGCCGCCCTAGCTGGTGGTTGGGATCACGGGTAGGGCAAGGAAAGGGGAAGAAGGAAGGAGAAAGAAGAAGGGGAGAGGTGGGCGATGCAGGAGAAGGGGCTACCAAGCCCTAGATCGCCCTTAATCACCCTGCCATTCGCCTCCTGCTGCCGCGAAAAAAATCGCACAGCTACAGTGTGTGCGCCGCTTCAGAATAAATCAAGGAAGGAGATAAGCGAGAAAATGAAGGGTTAAATAACAGGCTAATTTGGAAAAATTGCACTATAGGTCCAAGGAAACTAAAAATGGTATAAGTATCGCCTCAGAGGTCCGATTCAACTGATTTTTCTTGCAAACTTTCAAGCAAGGGATTCTCTACAACTGGAGGCATCAAAATCATGCTAATTATCTAGTAACACATGATCAAATCGCTAATTGCATTAGTCAGCACTCAACTCAACTCAATTAACTTAAAAAATCATCATTACTATTATCATTAATTACCTCAGATGATTAAATCTTGACTATTGATTCACATGTTGTCTTATCTTGATTATTCCTGATGTTTAACAAAAACTTAGCACTAATTGAGGTGTTTCACGTAATTCGAGGTGTTTATTAGTTAATCATGGAGTGGGTCATAACAACCTTTTCCCCTTAAAAGAATTTCGTCCCGAAATTCCTAAAAGAGAAAGGAAACTTGTTATGCATCTCAAACTCAAGTTCCCACGTGGCTTCTTCTAAGTTATAGTTCCTTCATAAAACCCTCACTAATGGTATCTCACAATTCGTGAGTTCTTGATCCTCTGATCAACCATATGTATAGGTCCCTCAACCTAGGACACATCTGATCTGATTCCAGATCAACCCACAAAACATTGTCTTTCCAGAACTGTTATAGCAGTATCTCACTTTATGGTAATTACCAAGAAATTATTATACTATTCATGCAAACAAACTAAAATTCTTAAATAAACAGAATGCATGTCTATTTGGTACAAAAATTAAATCATGCAATTTAACTGTTAAACATCACTACATATCATACTGAGAATTGATATCAAAATACTTGATTCATCGTACACCCTATCCTTAGGGTTTCATTTGCCTTGTTCATTCATCACATGCCAACACCCTACTCTTAGGGTTATCTCATTCACTAATCACATGGCAACACCCTACTCTTAGGGTTTCCATTATTTCATCTGTTTGATTGCAATTCAAATCACAATACGGTATCATTCTAGAACTGGCAGAGCAGTATATTTCAAATCATTGTAATTACTGAGTAATGTTTATATCATGCATGCAGACAGATTAAAAATTCATAAATATTCCAAACTCAAATCAATTTTGGCACATACATACTGAATTTCATGTAATTGAACATCCTATGACACCAATAAAAGTAATTTTCTCCACTAATAAGAAACCATCTGTTGAAATTTCTCGAAGTACGTGCATATTAACCAAATTCCTGGTTTATGCACCACATAACTCAATTAAGAGTTATTTACGTATCATATCACAAATATTTAATAGTACTTGAGAATTTCTGATAATATCTCAGAGAAATGTGCCAATTCATGTAAATGTCAGGTTACACACATTAACATAACAGGAAGCATGCATTTAGGTTTATTTACATATTTAAATGTTGTCTTGCTAGCTTGAAATCATACATCTAATGATTTACCAAATCTGTGTTTTCTGGGTTCATACTCAAACCGTACCATTATCAGTTGTGTATTTCTAAACTCGATATGATATGATTGAAACTGGATTACCAAGCAACCTAATTATTTTATCCATGTATATCTTAGTCAAGTCTCGAGACATCAAAGGTCGACTTAATATGAAGAAAGTGAGCAGACTAAATTAATCTATCCACAATCATTCATATCAAATCACAACCTCTAGGTGTCCTGGGTAATCTTACCACAAAATCCATTGTGATAAATTTCCATTCCCATTTAGGCATAGAAAAAGATTACAAGGTAGCTATAGATTTCTAGGGTTCAACCTTAACCTACTGGTATACACTACTTTTAATCACATACCCAGCTACATCCTTCTGCATATCTGACCATCCATTTCAACTTCTTGAGATTCATATACATCCTGGTGTTTCCCGAAAGCGTAGAATACATCAAAACATACACTTCTATAAAAATCTTTCTTTTCAGCCTTTTCCCCTTAAAAGAATTTTACACTATCTCGAGGTACACGCAACATGTCATGCTAATACAACACCTCATCATCTAAAAACTTAAACTCTAGTCTCTTTTCCTCCTATCATGTCATGCATGATCTGGTTTAACTTACTATCACCCTATGGTAGTTTCTTGATCTGCTCATAAGAAGTAGGCTTGACTTGCATCCGTACAATCAAACCACTTTGTGTTGTCAACCCTAAGTCTAAGTTCAACCTTCACATTTCTACTAACAGGTCTCTATTGAAACCTGCCATAGAGAATGCATTAACTGTTGAACTTGACTTTCTGCTGAAAGCATCATTCACCACATTTTCTTTACCAGGGTGATAATCTATTGTCACATCATAAAGATAATGACACCCTGTCTTAAAAACATGAACTACATCAGCTATCTACAGATCATATATCGGGTAATACTCCGCATTCTATGCTACTTTCTTATTGTTACATTTCAGTTTTATGTTTTACTCTTTTCTCTAAGTCCTTTCATGTTGCTCATGTACCGTTTAGATTATCTACCTCAAAACCCTAGGTCACTATCAAATCCAGTTTACTTAACATAGAACAAATCTCAAGGTCTTATTTTACAAAGTTACTAGTATTCAAAGTTTCATCACTAATGATATCCCTTAAACTACTACAACTTTAATCATTCTAGGGTTTGATCCTTAACAATAACATAGCGTTATTGTGTGCGGGTGTGGTCGATTATATAAATCAATTTGAGTTGCTTGGGTCAATAGCATATTAACCCAACACTCAACTTTAATTATATTGGCTGAAAATTCAGTTTTCACAATAGTTTCTGTAATTCGTTTATTAAACAGCTAACAGAAGCTCCAAAAATTCTGGAAATTTTATATGTTGTACCTAACGAAGTTTCAGATCTCTAGTAAAAATTTGAGATCATTCCTAATTACCAATAATTAATTAAAAATAAAACAGTGCACTGCTATATTGCAGTCTGCAGCAGGTTCGGCTGAGTTACAAACTCGGCCGACACCCTTACTGTAGAGGTCAAAAGTCATCCAAAAATTTCACCAATTTAACAGAGTGTCTAAAATTGTATTTTTTTCAAGCACAGTTAAAATTTGAAATCAATTGGATATACCAATAAAAATATAAAATTCAATTACCACACTGCTATATCAATCTGAAAATGTGATCGGTCGAGTTTGAAACTCGGCCGATAAACAGGTCAGAACATTCTTCAAAAATTCTGATATTTTCCAATGTTGTTTACATTTTATACATCCAAATTATATCCAAATTTGAGCTAAATCAGAGTTACACATAAAATACTAAAAATCATTTAATGAGACACTTTACTTATCAAATTTGTATTTATGTATCATCAAAACCCTATTTTGGGCCGATTAGGGTCTATGCTTCTCAAACCCTAATTCTCAAAAACAAAGAACATTTAGACTTCTTATCATAACTGAAACATCCTAGTGTATATACATTCTCACTATGTTACGGGTCTAAATCATCCGGAGTCTATTCTTATTTTACTGTTAATAGAAGTCGTTAGATCCCAGTAACGCATCCTGCCAGCCGGACCAGGCCGAACCTGTAGTCCTGAAGCCAAGAGTTACTCGGGATTAATCAACCCCTATTAATCTTAAACATGTGGAAAGAATATCCACTTAGGGCAAACTCAATTAAACATAATTTTTGGTCTACTTGATACAAAGAATTTAAACAATAATTAAATCATTTCATGACATACAACAACATAAAAGAATCATGTTTACTTTACAAACTGAAAATCTAATTTCATGCATATAAGTGCATTTCTAGTGATTTTCAATCAAATAAGCAATATAAAGCAAAAATTGTATCACATCCTATGTTAAACCTCTTATTCCTATATTAATTTCTTATCTCATAACCCTAAGATTCCTAGGGTTTCTCTCTAGCCTATCCTTCCTCTGCATACCTGGCCAGGATATTCAGAGAAGAATAGACAGAGTAGCTTGATACTGGTCAATCTAAGTATTCAGACACCTGGCCAGGGTATCTAAACACTCAGACCTCCCAGAGCTAACGACATGTCACTTTTTATGTACCTTACTTAAAACTTTCGATCCTAATGATCCCTAACGATTCAACATAAACTCTTTACTTGGTTCTCGTGACCACGTCCACTTCCTGCCATCTGCAATACTATAAGAGAACATTTCCTGTTATAAAATTGCAGTTAGAAGGAAGACACCTATGTCCTAATCATATTGGTCTCTTATCGTCCCCTGACCTTGACTTAGAGTAACTGCATACTCAACCTAGGCTCTGATACCAAAATTGTCACGCCCCGATCTCACATTAACCACAAACCGCAAGATTAGGGCGTGACAGGATGGGATTTACACATAAGCCAACCACTCTTCACTTTTTAAAACATATTAAAGACATTAATAGGATAATCTGATTTAAGCTGTAAAATGAAACAAAACAAACTGCGGAAGCATCTTTATTAACTGATTAGCAATATAAGCGGAGTCTTCAGCATATTACATTGTCCGACATAAAATAAAGCATAACAGATAATTTACATCTTTATACACATTTACTCTCTCACTCACACCTTGTCCCAAAGATCGAGGGGAAAGGACTAAGAGACCTCTAACTACTAACTATGTATACCTTCTACAGACTAAGCGATAGGATGGAAGGATCCTTCAGATTTCCTGTTGCTGATGATAACCTGAAAATGTTTTGAGTAGAGGTATGAGCCTACTCGCTCAGTAAATAGCATTTCACTTAGCTATCACTAAACAACTCATCAGGTTTATAAATTGAAATTAAACATAAATGTAGAACTAAGCAAGGCAGTTCTAATAACATAACAAATATACAGATAATAATCACATTTTAAATCATCAACAGGTAATTCAGGTAGATAAACAGTTATATAAATTTACTGTGAACCTACATGATTATTTATTCATTTTATTATTATGCCCTAAATATATGCAGTGTACTCTGCATATAAAGATCCGCAGCAAGTTCATGCTACGGTCCCACCGTACAAGACTTAGCGACACACCCGGGAAATGCTAAGTCTGACACCAGCCCTGTTCTGCTACAGGACCCCAGGCTCCACGGCCTCAATGCACAACCACGTGTGCTGCACAACCACGTGTGCTGCACAACCACGTGTGCTCCAGACTCCTCCTGACCTGAGTACACAGGCGCAGGGAGTCAACACAGGGTTACCACCAGAATTACGCAACCGGTTGGTGTTGGATAACCCTTTATTTTACTTATTATTTACCCCAGTGCCACCAAAATTACTCAATCGATTGGTGTTGGACACTGTCTATCAACCCTCGTGCCACCAGAATTACTCAACCGGTTGATGTTGGACACAAGTTTCACCCCTAAGTTGCAGATACCTCTTAGGGGTTCTACGGTGTTAGGGCACCTAAGTCTAATAATTAATTAACAAATAAACATTTAAACAGGAATATCACATTTCATGCATATTGCACAATCTGAATAACACATGAAGCAAATATAAATCCATTATCATCATTAGACACGATTCAGTATCATTTATCCACTTTCAATGCTAAACATCTATTGTTAAATCAGCACATACATTGCAACTTTAATACAGGAAATTTCATCATTTTCAATAAGCATAATAAATATTTCAAGTTCCAATGAATCTGACATACTCCAATGCATGTATTATACTATTTAAAAGTTATACTAACTGATACAGAAGCAAGTAAGCATTTAAATTGAGTTAATTAATGATTACTGAATGAACTACTACTCACATTCAACAAACTACTCAACCGGTACAAAAGCATTCTCAGAGCTAGTCAAATATCTAAATTATCCTAAACATACACAACACTATTTGTATTCAAGTAATTGTATCAAGCACTTTTGGTCTCCATTGCACCAAATAAAATCATTGAACTGTTCTACACTGATCAGAAGCTATTCTATATCATGTATAATCATATAGAAACAATTTATAAAATAAAATTCAAGTTTCATCAGATATCGATAAAACGCCTGATAACCACTGATATCAGTGCAAAAATGCACAATTTACCGAAAAATTCCAACGAAGGAGTTAAATGATGATAACTAAATGAACTCCTACTCACCTAATTCGAATCGCCCAGATCCGTCTAGAAATGCGTCCAGAGGTTGTCTTCAACCTTGGAATTGCCCAATTTGAATCTGCAGCAGCTTCCCAACATTACCATGCTCACATGTACAGGTTGAAATTGAACGTCTTGGTTGGGTGTCGATCACTGTTGGAGCTGCAACTCGTACTTGGACCTTAGAGTCAGATTTTAGGCTGCCGTTTGAGGTACTATGGGGATGCCCATCCATCCCTGGCTGCTGTTGCCGCTCTGGGCACCGTCCAACAGCTTGGGGCATCCAAGAAACGAGAAAGGAGAAGGAGGGGAGGGGTGGGTGCTGCGGATTCATGCTCGAGGCACTAGGCTGAGCTCGTTGGCACTGCTTGGTGCAGCTCCTCGCGCTCAAGAAGGATTCTGGCCGGACCTGCTGCAAGTAGCAGCTCCACACACATACAAGAAGGAGAGGGGGAGTTGGTTGGATCGCTGCTCGTAGCTAGGGCTGCGGATCTGTGCCTGGGCCTTAAGGCCGAACTCCATGGCACTGTTTTGAGGTGCTGGCCACGCCCAAGGCGACCACTAGCTGCTGCTTCGCACAGCTACTGATGTTGCTGGCCGTAGCTACAGGGGCGCCGCCCTAGCTGGTGGTTGGGATCACAGGTAGGGCAAGGAAAGGGGAAGAAGGAAGGAGAAAGAAGAAGGGGAGAGGTGGGCGATGCAGGAGAAGGGGCTACCAAGCCCTAGATCGCCCTTAATCGCCCTGCCATTCGCCTCCTGCTGCCGTGAAAAAAATCGCACAGCTACAGTGTGTGCGCCGCTTCAGAATAAATCAAGGAAGGAGATAAGTGAGAAAATGAAGGGTTAAATAAAAGGCTAATTTGGAAAAATTGCACTATAGGTCCAAGGAAACTAAAAATGGTATAAGTATCGCCTCAGAGGTCCGATTCAACTGATTTTTCTTGCAAACTTTCAAGCAAGGGATTCTCTACAACTGGAGGCATCAAAATCATGCTAATTAACTAGTAACACATGATCAAATCGCTAATTGCAATAGTCAGAACTCAACTCAACTCAATTAACTTAAAAAATCATCATTACTATTATCATTAATTACCTCAGATGATTAAATCTTGACTATTGATTCACATGTTGTCTTATCTTGATTATTCCTGATGTTTAACAAAAACTTAGCACTAATTGAGGTGTTTCATGTAATTCGAGGTGTTTATTAGTTAATCATGGAGTGGGTCATAACAACTTCCCTCTATATTCCATTATTCATATATACCTTCAAAGTACCCTTTTCTTGCCTTATATTGGCCTCCTTCACAATTATGGAGTGCCTTCATAGGAAAGTAAGTTTAGTTGTAAAGAGAGTGTTTAATAGATTTCCCGTATGGTGACATTGGTAATCCAAAGAAAACATGCACAATCTAGATAGTTCCTTTTTATCTCTCTTTGATTTTACCCTTTAAATCAACCATCCTCAATTCAAGAAAACTTATAGAATCATTTCCAATGTTTTAAAGGTAAGTTAGGATATAAAGATTGTCTTAACCATTGTGTTGCTAAAGTTGGCTAGATAATTATCTTTAATCATTTAAAACACCACATCTCTTATTCTTCTTTGAAAACTTGCATAACCTCTTGTATTTCATTTACCATATAAAAAGCCATTATTACTAATAAATAATAAATTCTTTTAATTTTTTAACTTGTGCCACAAACACCCATGCCACAAAGGTGATCCACATTATTATACTTTTTTCACAAATACTATCATTGGAGAGAATTATCCATTCATAGCTTAAATTTATGTAATTCAATTTTACTAAAATTGAGGATATAACAACACTCATAATTAAAACTACATATTGGTCTCTCCTATTTGAGATCATGTGGGACCCTAATGTTATGATGCAGGAGAAATTTTAAGACAACATGTGGTTAAAATTATCATGATTTGTACCACACTAGTATGCAATTACAAGAAGAATAGATGAACTATGCAACTATTCGAAATGAGATTCTCAATGTTGTTTATGCATTTGACAAGTTCATATCATATTTGGTGGGGTCACAAGATGTTCAGTAAATGCATCATGCAGGAGTCAAGTACTTATTGTAAAACAATGAAGCAAAGTTAAGGCTCAATCATTGATTATTTCTTTTACAAAAAACAACTTAGACATCTTAACCAAAAAGGAAAGTGAAAATATGGTCGTAGACCACTTGAATAGGTTACAATATGATGACTAGCATATAGTCCCCATCAATAAATAAATTCATATGTTCAGTCGATGAATGTCATTACTGTACTTTGATGTGGGCATGATCCATGGTAGGTTGACATATCAATTATTTAGTAGTTGGCACGATGCACCCAAAGTACACAATAAACACAAACTATAAATTACTATATGGTGGAAGCATTGTTACTAGGAGAGACTTTCTTATTAAACATTTACTTGGATGGATTATATAGACACTATGTTCATGGGGAGGAAAATTCCATCCAATATAGACCACTCCTAGACATGCCCCATAGGTGGGCACATGACTGCAAATAACATAGCTAGTGATGTTCTTCAAATGTGGTTTCCATCAACCCACAATCTTTAGAGATGTATGCTTTTTGCCAAATCTTGTAACCAATGTCAGCAAACATAAAAATATAGAAAGGCCTAATGTCGTGTAAGAATTGTCTGGAAGGAAGTCAATTTTTTGATGTGTGTGAGGTAGACTACATGTGTTCATTCACATCTTATTATAGTATCTACTATCTATTAGATCTTGATTATATATGTCTTCAAATGAGTTGAGGTGGTTCCCACCATCTCATACAAATCTAAGCAGATGATTAAGAACTTCAAGGATATCATTTTCCCACATTTGGAGTCCCCTACATAATGATTTTAGATGGTGGTTTCTTTTCTATAACAATATTTTTGAAGTAAAAAAAGATGGTGTTCATCAAAATGTGGTAGCTTCCTACCACCCATATCTGAGTAGGCAAGTGATAGTTTCAAATTTTCTTATAAGAGAAATCTTGCAAAATAAGTAGGTAGAACAATAAAAGACCTGGATAGCGCTAGACGACATGCTTTGGATGTAAAATATTTCCTACAAGATGTTTTAAGTCACCATCCACTCCAACTTATCTATGACAAAATAATTCCATCATCTAGTGTAAATGAAACATAACCCATGTATAAAAATCAAGAAGTTATATTTTGATAGGGACAAAGCTAGGACACAATAACTACTACTACAATTGCAAGAATTTTTAGAAGTTAAGATTGTAATGCATACCAGAATACTCACATTTAGAAAAAGTCTAGAAAGGTGTGGCCTAATAGGTATTCAAGGAACAATGATCTTTAGGAGGGAAGCCAAGACTTATTATGTAACTCATTGTTACACATTTTTCTTGAAAGTTAAATACAAGATGGTATGACCCCTATATTGGTACCCACATAGGACCATGGACATTTTTTGTGAAAAGAATGGATAACTCAATGTCATCAGGAAATGTATTAGCTATTATGTCACAATAAAAGATATGTAAGCAAGAATGACAATAGGGTTGTCGGAGGCTCCATCATCAAGATATAATCTAACATTCCAATCCATCTATGTAAATCACATTGCTTCTCGATAAGAAACCTAACATATATACTTTCATTTCCTCTTCTCTTCATTTCAATGTTAGTGGGAAATTAAGTTAAATAAATAATTAGTCATGTATTATATCTTACATTTTTATCAACTCATTTTGTTAGTTTCTACATGTAAGTACCAATTGTATGGATTAATGGTTGAACTAGCAATGATTGTGAGAACATCTAGAGGTCAGCTAGACAAGCTAGCAAGGTGGATAGCTACTAAACTGATAAAGATGAGCCGCATAATAGGGATAAAAAAAATCTAAGATCTTTACATGTTGTTCTGAATTGATTTGGAAGGTCTATTAAAACTTTTTGAAATTCCTATCAAATCAAATATACTTTTAAAGAGTCACTTGTAATTTTGACAGAGGAGTTGGAGATCATAAACTATTTATTTTTAGTTAGCTAGGAATCCTAGTTGTTTAGGTTAAATTCAATCCTAGTTGGTGAAGTCGTACATTTAGCAGGTTATCTAGGATATTCTTCATCAACAAAGACTTACTGAATTTTATAGTTGGTTGGCTAGACCTACTATCTCATTCATTTTTTATGATAAAATAATTAATCAAAAATATGTTAGCTAATTGAATGTTTCTTTATGAAGTCAAATAGTGTATGTTGGTGTGTGACCTAAAGGATCCACAACCCTTACTTTTCTCCTCCAATAATTCTATTCACCATCATTTCCCTAAGAAAGTCCCTTATGATCCATCAATCCCAATGTCCCAAGTAGTCCTGACTTAGCATCCCCTCCACAAAAGAGTTGTCACTAGTGCTACAAGCTACTTGTTACACCGTGTCACACTAAATGATATTACTCAAAACAAAACACACAATCAACTACTAAATAACTATATAACCAGAAAGAGGTTAAACTAAAATTGATTTAAACATTACCACCATGTTCAAAAATATTGACGTGAAGGTTCAACAACTTTCATATTAACATATACCATATCAGGTATTTACATGTATGTCTAGTGGTTGAGTCCACAACCTGTATACAAAAGATATTGTTCCATATATAGATGTCATATGCAAACATTGGTATACTGCCAAAACTCGAGTTGATGTAAATATCATCTATAAAACATCACATGTCTGGACCTGAGACTAAATGGACTACAGCAGGACACTCTAACTATTATCCAACCTTCTACTTCTACTGCTCCCTAAGACACTCTTCCTCACCTCTATGATCCTGATGACAGTGTTGACGATCACCTAAAAATATGTGGTGACCCACGAGGTGAGACGAACGTCCAAACGGGACATATAACTCTCAACAACGATTATTGATTACAACAAGTTATATTATTAAACAAGTTATATTATTAAACAAGTTAAACCAATTATGTTGATTTAAGAAAGTATTGCTTACCAAACAATTGAAGCATGTTAAGCATGATTAGTACAATATACAGAGGAACATGTAATTCTATCATCTTTTATCAATTAATTTCTCTTGCTACACTATATATCAAATAAACATTATAAGAAAATAGGCAAGGGTTAACAAACAATGTGAATCATGTTTAACCCTAAATAGATATGCCACACGGCTATATTATGTCTTATATTAAGTCCTAGGGAGTTTGAGGTATACCACTAAGACTCTAACTGAACATTGCTATGTCAAAATCAGTTTTGTACAAGATTTAGGAGAGCCAGAATCCTAAGACCTCATCCTCCCTTGGTCAATACGAGTCAGCCACAATGACATATATAGTCAAGCTGCAAAACAACCTAGTTTGCCGTTAGTATATAGGCCACAACACTAGTAACCAGGGTATATAAACAATATCATCTGAGGTACAACCATATTTGTCCTGAATCACATCATGTATAAAGAATCATAGTCATATGAGATACGACCTCGACCATTTTGCTACTGAGGTATGACCAAAACCATCCTCAATGCCATGCATATACTCAATATTATATGACTCTAAGATTCAATTGAGGACTACTTGTGTAACACCTGGGCCCACTTCCCAAGGCTCTAGTAGAGTTTCAGGAATAACGACTGGCCCCAAAGACCACCACTAGCCTTAACAACGTGCTTTTTCCTCACTCACGCACAAGCCAAGGTCAACTTCCCGACTGGTCACCCCTCCTAGTACTACTCTAAGCTGAGCACGCTTAACTATGGAGTTCCTTAGTGATGGGCTCCCAAAAAAGGATCATAATCATATGAGACACGACCTCGACCATTTTCCTACCGAGGTATGACCAAAACCATCCTCAAAATCATGCATATACTCAATATTATATGACTCTAAGATTCAATTGAGGACTACTTGTGTAACACTCGGACCCACTGCCCAAGGTTCTAGTAGAGTTTCAGGAATAATGACTGGCCCCACATACCAGCACTAGCCTTAACAATGTGCTTTTTCCTCACTCACGCTCAAGCCAGGGTCAACTTCCCGACTGGTCACCCATCCTAGTACTACTCCAAGTTGAGCACGCTTAACTATGGAGTTCCTTAGTGATGGACTCTCGAAAAAGGAGGTGAACCTTGTTGATATGGGTAGTACAATCATTCCTTTTAAGATCATGTTATCCAAGGCCTCAAATCCTGGGATGTTCCAATCTCCCCCACTTAGACTCTTGACATCCTCATCAAGGCTCAACTATATGGCCTCATAATCTTTTCCCCATTTTAGTGTAGACCCAAATGACCCATGTACACCCAACGCCCGACCATGATTACCAACGCAAGGGTGGCTCCATCAACTTGGATAGCCCTTTCCAACATGCATGGACACTACCAGCACATGGGGGGCTCCATCAACTTAGATAGCCCTTTCCAACATGCATGGACCGCACGACTCAAAGGCTGGCATGCCACAGGCCCATGTGGGCCCCACCTACTGGAGGGGTTACGGCTCACGCGCAAGCCATGGTCAACTTCCCGACTGGTCACCCATCCTAGTACTACTCCAAGCTGGGCACGCTTAACTATGGAGTTCTTTAGTGATGGGATCCCGGAAAAAGTGGCGCACCTTGGTGATATGGGTAGTCCAATCATTCCTTTTAAGATCATGTTATCCAAGGCCACAAATCCTGGGATGTTACAACTTGTTTAACCATCTAGAAAATCTTGACACTGGAATGGATCTACGGCATAGGGCACGACATGATTAGGTATTTACTTGATCATTTAATGCCAATTTGGTGAGTTATGGCTGCATCAATCAAGTTACAAAAAAACCCTAAAAGAGTTCTACAAAAACATGGCAGTGTTACATCATACCAATCACACAAGGAAACTAAGTATGATTAATCATCACCAACAACACTTATATAGAAACATATTAGGGTTACAACAACACTAAGAGAATATTGTTCATCATACCAATCACACAAGGAAACTAAGTATGATTAATCATCATTACCTATTTGTATTAGGGTTAGGTTCAACTAGATAAGTTGAATTGAAATAAAAAAACAACACCAATGATAGACTCTAGCTCTTAGTATTTTCTTTGGTTCATGTAAGCATAAGGTCAAACATATCCATCTAATTCCACCCAAACACAACTCTCAACTTATACTCATAGAATTAGAAAACCCATAGATCATAGATTAGATAAACATAGACCCTAATGTTAGAATCCTTGGTTACCACTAGGGTTAGGATCCTCATCGACCACTAGGGTTAGATTCTTAGGGATCATTAGAGTTAAAAATCTTGGAGACCACTAGTGATAGAATCCTAATTGACCATTAGGGTTAGGATTCTTGGCGACCACTAGGGTTAGAAACCTTGGCGGGCACTAGTGTTAGAATCCTTATCGACCACTAGGGTTAGGATTCTTGGTGACCACTAGGGTTAGAAACCTTGGAGACAACTAGTGTTAGAATCCTCATCGACCACTAGGGTTAGGATTCTTGGCAAACACTAGGGTTAGAAATCTTGAAAACTACTAGTGTTAGAACCCTCATCGACCACTGGGGGTAGGATTCCAGGACACCACTAGGGTTAGAAACCTTGGCGACCACTAGATTTAGGATCCTCATCGACCATAAAGGTCCAAAATATTAGCAACCAATCATGAAGTCAAAACTTGGAAACCACCTTGAATATAATCTCATCGACCACATATAATCAAACCATGGCGACCTCACAAGATAAAAAAATCATCGACACCATTAAAAAAAATATCTTGGAGACCACATAAGATCAAAATATTTAGTAACTAAAAGAGTTCAAAATCTCAACAACCATCATGGAATCTACTACCTCATCGAACATCATGGCTTAAAAATCTGGGCAACCAAACATGGGTTCAAAACCTTGACAACCAACATTCAAATCACACACATACAAGGTCTAGGGTTTACCATCTTCAACGAAGGAAAGTGTACTAGATTTAAAGTTTCATCAAGAAGAATTGTATACTCAAGATCTACCATTTAAGCTCAACCCTAGGAAAATATAACATCTTTCTATTTGGAACAACTTTTAGGGAAAGATCATGTACATGTAAGCTAAGAGTAAGTAATAGTCATTGAGAAAGTTATATAACTCGCGTAAGAGGTGATAAGAAGCTCCAAACAACATGGTAGCTAGAGGAAAGAAGGTAGAAACCCTAGCTTGGGCACTCCTCTCTGCCAAGCTAGTGTTGGATCTAGGGCTCTAGGGAGGGTGCATAGAGCTTCGAAATTCTTACAAGATAAGTTAGGCCTTCAAATTATATCAATTAAAACCAATAGCTTAAGAGAAATTTGAAGTCCTAACTAAGCAAGCATAGTTGAAAAGAGCTAGTTCTAAGGCATTTTCCCTTGTGTTGAACCGGGAAAAAAGCCCAAGATTCAAGTTCCTCTTTACAGCCCTGCACAAACATTCTTGAAGGAGGAATAAGAGGGACGGAGATAGGGGATTTTCCTGCTTTTAATTACTATATGAATTGTGGATAGAACGGGTAAACCCCGCCAAATACATCAATCTGGCAGTTTTGTTTAAACGAGTAAATCCAAACTAAGGCATGGTCGGGGAATTTTAACCTCATAGGCAATTAATTGAGTGGTTACTTCACTTTGGCATGGCCGCATAAACATCATCTTTCTTTTTTGTTTCCGGGATTCGCATCTGTCACCGGCCTTGCCTTTATACCTTCCCTCGGACAATGATCTCTCAGCTTATGTACCACACAAGCGATAAAATATGAAGGTATGTCTTTTATTACCTTATGGAATATATTCAGACGCATGAGCTACGTCTCAATCCAAAAAAGTGCATGGTTACAATAATTGATATGCTTATTTGATGATTAACCACGACCGCCGCAGGTTAGTGTTTTGTCATGGACAATCCTTGATACAGCCTTAGTTCACGCGGTTTGAAGGTCTAAACACCCACTATAAATACCCGCATATCATGTCGTTAGCATTTAGGCTAGCTTCAAACCACCAGCAAACTCACTTAAACCCTACCATCTCCTAGCAAGAATAGTAGTCCACCTTGCAAAGTCAGAAAACATGGCATATCAGGCGGATCATCTGGAGAAGGTCGGCAAGGAAACTTTCGACTTGCTGGACCAGTACTTCCCCAGGAAGCCTAGGCCGACGCCCTCTCCGTTGCTATATGGCAGCAAGTTCCCTGCGACCGGGAGCGTGGCTATGATGGGAGTTTTGGATAGCAACCAGGCCGCCAAAGCAGGAGGCGGTGCCGTCTTCGTGGATCGTTACCGCCGACCCAGGAAACCTGCCCGCTTCTTCTTCTTTTGATTCTACAGATGTAACACATTCCATGTCGTGTTGGCCTAGCAGCTAATGATGCTCGGTATTTATTCAGCGTTAAAGTTGGGCTTGGTAATACAAATTACTAGTTGCATGAGTGTTGTGCGCGCCTGTTCCATAGGAGCTCCTGTTCAGCACATTCGACCTGTGAAAGCTGAATAATGAAGCTACATAAGTGTCGTGAACGTCTAGTGCAGTTTATCAGAATCTACTTCGGTATATGGGTGCTTGTGTACATGGATGTATTATGTACTTAATTTTGTAAGAATAAAGAGGACATTATGTAACTTCAAGAATAGTAGCTTTGACCATCTGTTGGGAGGAGCAACTATAAATGAGTCTTACAGTCAAAACATGGATCTAACTCTATAAACGAATGTCCAAGCAATCATTAAAAATGTTTCATATCAAGTCACGGACTTTGGAAGTATGATCTTAGTCTCCAGAGATATTGAATCAAAACAAAAGTACAGAATTTTGAGAGAACTGGAAGTAATTATGTCTGACTTTTCCTTACGTGTCTGTAAACTGTAATATCAAAATAATATTGTAACCTGTACTTTTATCGAGTAATTTAGTTTATTAATTACATCATATGTTTGCTGCAAACACGCGTGAATGCGTAAACTCTCAGGCGGACAATTTTATTATTGGACAAGTCCTAAATAAATTGGTAGGATCCGATAAATTTTCATTATAGTATAAAGTAGGAATTTTTTTCTATTTTTTCTAGAGCATGGGGTTTTAGAGAGGAGAGAAGAGAAGATGTGGTATTGTCATTGGTCTGTCGTATAGGAAAAGTATAGACTCATCGTATACTACACTTTATGCAGGTTTTCGAAAGTAGAGAACAGAGTATAGGAAAAGTATAGACCCGTCATATACTCTACGCTCTCAGGACAAAATGCAGTAAGTTACCTATTGGGAGTAATTTTAACCGTACTAACACACCAAAATAGTGTGTACATCTTTGTTGAATCTGAACACGTGTAGCATCTTAGTTTAACATCTCCATACCAGAAAAGTGAGCTAAAAGTCTTTGAAGAGGGAACGTATAATACCGCTTTTAGGGAATCTCTATCTTACTGTTTCATATTATAAAATTAATATTGTCGTCATGCATATTAGTATACTGTAGTTATATGGTGGAACTCTGGTTGCTCTTGTTGTAAGAGACACGGTTGGCAAATGTTGAGCTCTGCACATTGACGCGTGCATTGATAGCCCCACACCCCGGTCATCTAAGGTACAAAACCTGCCTTTAGAGACAGTTCATATATGTTGTCCTGGACTTGTTGTTTCAAGCATATCTTTTTTAATCTATATGATACACACACCTCATTATCTTTTAGAAGTGGATTTTTAAGTAGATGTATGAGAAGCATTTCTTGGGACACCACCCAAACAACAAGTCTTAGACAACATATTTGGAGGGTTAGGTCGCACGTACCACATGCAACAAGTGGGAGGTTTACTTGATTCCGTCAGTGATCTATCATGTACTAAATGGTGGTTTCTACTAATTCATATCACTTAAGCTTATACTTCAATTTTCTAGGTGCTTCTTATAGTGGTATTTCATTATCTTTTCGCATGACCATCTTGAAGGCATTATCTAAGGATATGAACTACAACAATTTGATGGTCTTGCCATGAATCAAGGTATGCACTTTATTACCTCTTGAACTATCTTCCCAATCATTGTTTCACATTAGACCCCGCCATGACATTCTTTTCACTGGTGACATCGTGACCTTCTTCAATCCAACACTCTGTAACATTATTAATCTCCAAATAATACTTAGCTTTTCCTCCACTTGATGTGCATACCTAATAATAAAGCCTTTTCTAGTGGCATATGTGTTCCTCAAAGAAGCATGATTCACCCACAAAGTTCTAATTTAATGTACGGAAGAATCTGATGGCGTCCATCATAGTTCTCCACCTATTCTTGCATGTGCCATTACCTTCACTGAGAGATTACATGAGTTGAGGCCTCTATTGTGGGGAGACAACTAGGGGAGGGTCTATAGCTATCACTAGTGTAGCATGTAATGGTAGATCAGAGCGTTCCCCAACATAAAAGCCTCAGCCTCAAGCTCTATATTTCTCCCTTCTTTAGTTAAAATTGAATCATCATTTTCTATTGTCGTGTTTGCAACCTTAATGATCTTTACCATGAATCTATGATCTGTGACATTGAATCCCACATAATGTAATACATCTTAGAAGGATTCAACTTCTAATAGAAATCCAACCTCATAAAACATCAATATGTTCAAAGGTGAGATGAGGATGAGTTCAAACTCGTATGATCTTGAATGGAGATGTCATCTCTAAAAGGGAGGTGTAGGTCCTCTAGCAAAAACGACCATGGTGTGTGTTTTCTACCATATCCAAGTCTTGAGAAAAGACAAATATGTAATATATTATCCTTTAATCAATGAGGAAGACCCTCGACCATTAAGCATTCCTCTTCAAGGGAAGGACAAAAGGTCATTGTCTTCCTATTCATGTGTCCTAGGGATCACCAATATTATAGGACAAGTTGGAAGGAGGAGGTTGTGGAGTAGCTACAATGGTTGATCCTTAGACTATCTGATGTCAAGGACATATGAATACATTGTCACAACATTAATTCTACCCTAGTCCTTAGCGTACAAATCAATAAAGGATCTATTTAGGAATGTGTTGGGGGACTCCCCTTACATGATAGATTGGTCCCTTAGCTACGAGTTGGGGAGAAGAAGCAACATTCTTGAGATTGGGGTATCTAGATCATAATTAAACTTGAACTTATTAGTTAGGTGTCCCAATTTACTACACTAGTAGTTGACCTTCAAATGAATGCATTGGGCTAGTCACTACCCAGATCAACATACAATGGTAGTAGAATTTATGGAGAACCCCAAAGAAAGGCATTCATTTTCAAATTATGGCTAGGGCTCTTAGTGTTGTCATTGTTGTGCGATCTTCAAACCTATTGGGTCATCTTCAACCTTTCTAGTTTCAAAAATCAAGGATGTTGTCCTATGCATATTTCTAACACTTCGTTATTGTGATCTTGTACTTCAACTTCAAAATCAAGGCATTGTTAGGCCAAATGTTTTCCTTGGTATAACAGTTGGGCAACACATAGTAGTAATTATTCAATTTGTTGTTGTGCCACGGGTTCTCCATGATTTAATAGTTGAGTAACACTTTGTTAGGGTTCTCTAGTTCTATCTGCATTGTGGAGATCAATCCCCTTCTATTGATGAAAATCCTATGAGCAACAATGTACAAAACCCATTCACCATTATAGGTAAGAAAGAATGGGGGAAAAAAGGGGTATTTACTTATAATACCAAAAATGGTGATGGAAGAGACATCACTCGAGGAGGCACTTGAACCTAGCCAAGAGGATGAATACCTAGGTGTACGAGACCATTATGACTCGACACTTCTACATTCAACCTCACCATTGTCGGTGTGAGAAAGAAAACACCCTACAATGTGAGATCTAAAACCATATATTCTATTTGTGGAAAAGACACGATAGGACGTCTCTTGTGATCTGATCCTCTAGAGGGAATATCGCTGGTGGAGATCTCAGGAAAAAAAGGAGGTATGGTAGGCAGGAATAGAAAGATTGAGGTAGAGGTGTACGGATGAGGTCCTCTAAGAGAAGGCCTTAATAGACAAACTTCCCAGAATAGTCATTTTGATGGAAGTGTCTAGCTCTAATCACCCACGTAACCAAACCAAACACCCTTTGACCACATGTTTATGATCTATGGACCCAAATGGGTAGTTCCCCTATATCCCCATCTATTCTCCTTGCCACCATCATATCCTCCTCAAAAAAAATATTGCCTAAAGCAATTTTGTTTTCTAAGCCTTATTTTGATGGCAAAACATTTTCTATCATCCTTGGAAAATCTTGTAACTCATTCGTTCCCAAACCTATGTCACCCAAATCCACAAAGGTTATCCTTAAAAATAGAAACAATTTTTTCACAACCAATGTTACCTCATGTGCAAAAACATATTGAAAATATATTAGATTAATTAGCCAGCTAATATTATTAACATTTTTTCCTTTTTTAGGTTTGGTATCTAAAACCAAAGATAGAAAAGTTTATAATTTATCCAAAAGCTCCTTGTGACTCCATTTGTGACATCCCCAGATTTTCAAAAATTTAATCTGATGTGTGGCGTCCAAATTGAAACCTCACCTCAGTGAGAATACCAATTGAAACATCACACACTAGGCTAAGAAAGAGAAAATCAGAGGAAGTGAGAAGGAAACAATAGTAGCACATGCACATGAGCAATAATAAAACCATACAACATATGTTCACCGTTCAACATATAATTATAACATGAATTGTTACAACATTTGATATTACACATTGAACAACAAACTCTTACATATACATGTACTACTACTAAACAATAGGATCTTAGGACAACAGGTCCACCTGTACATCATCTCACCACACAACTCTCAACTATCCTAGTCTTCAAGAGCATAACCATAACCCATACAAAAGATTACATGTGATAAACATCAGCACAATATTCAAGAATATTGTACTCAGTACACCTACGTGTCTTTTATATACATCTAATTACTAATCTTGGAAATAAGATAAAACTAATACTTGGCAGTTATAAAGAAGTATAAGAAAAGCATATACTTGTACAAATATGTTCATTAACAAAAGAGAACACATATTTTAAGCTCATTTTCCATTATATATCCATGCATTGACCGCCAAAGGTTTTGATGCATTCTCTTGACTCTCAAGGACTCAAGATTAAGGCCTTTATGATCTCCTACCAAAGACTTAGATCATATCTACAATGTGACTGACTCCCAAAGAGTTAAGTTACTTCCAAGCATTGTACTACCTAAGAGTTTAGTACTTTCATATAATGGAACAAATATATTATCTTTCATGTGCTCATATCCATATGTATAGAAAATCAAGCAACATATCATGTAAGAACAATCATTTCATCCAATATCATATGCCAAGTATTTTACAACACATATAATACAAGCATATTGTATAATAAACCAAATAAGGGGTAATGGCGTACCTTGAACAAGAAAGACAAACCTAATCACATTCCTGATATCAGATATATCCTCATGTCAACTATATCTTGGTCAAGCCCCTAGTTAAGACAAGATCACATACTATCATCAGATTCCCATCATCTCAACCCTATTTATATCCATTTTAGAGTTTTACTTAGTTCATTAGGATATGTGCATCATTACTTGCATTCTTGTCTTAGATTTATCTTACTGATGTTGTTTTCCAGATTATGGTTCATTATCTAAACATTAGGTGCCACATCCTTTTTGTGCACATATTAACCCTAGTTTATATACATTATTCAAATTAGGGTTACAACCCATGTATTATGGGTCATCTTCATATAACCTAGATTGTGTGCATAAAATGAATCTCATATTTACATATTAGCTTCCAATTACAGATATCAGCTTACTATGTAACTTTCATGGTTTCTTGAGCATCTTTGTAATTATTGATCATTAATTAAGGTTATTAACCATAATTAGCCACATTAAGTAAATTACATGATTTCGTGCATCAACATTATAATTACTGACCTCATATGGACTGTAAGTCACATTTAGGAGTTAATGGCACATTCTCATAATTTTTTCCCATCATTTGACATTTATTATCCATTAAACATGTGCAATACATCTTACATGATATCACTAAGATTCAAGCATCAAACTACTGATATTATGCTTTCATATTGTTCCACTCATTTTTCTAAACATTTTGGTACCTTGTTTGTAATTTTCTGATAAGCGGGCTATTTACTGTGAATGATTGAAGATTACATAATTACTTGGATTTTTGTTACCTTTGTGCCAACAATAACTCGCCATGTGTCCATAAGGATGGGTGATCCCTTGCTCTTTTTCTAGGTAGGTACTTGAGGTGGGCTAGCCGGTTCTTTGAACTAGACCCATTTTGATCTTGGATCGGCCTGTTCAGGGTTCCGTTCCCCCTTCTTTCTCCCATTCAACGCATTATGTTTGCCTATCTTGTGGTAGAGCCACTACCACCAATAGGGTTCTCCTCTGACGAGTAATCCATCATTCGTTCATGCCCGTAGACATCTCTGTATGCTTCCATCAGCTTTGACTACCTCCTCCTCACCTCCACGACCCCTCGTCACTTTGGGTTTGGATGTGAAGTCCATCCTCCGTGTGTGCGTTGTCTCTGTTGGTCTCTGCTACGGCGGAGACAAGGGGATAAATGGACCTGGCCATCCTCTCTTTGGTCGAAGGCTACCAAAAGGTTAGCAACACCTCCTTGGACCTCTCAACATCATCCAAGCACCCCGACGAAGCCCCAGAGATCTGTTCCTAACTTTTCCATCTTCTCCAGCCAACTGGGGTTGATCTACTACCAAAGCCACCTCAGGAGTCCATGGGAACAACAAGGTTGGACTCCCATAAACCCGTATTTGCTTCTTACTTCTTCATCTTCTTCAAAAACCCTGTATATTCATTCTCCCTTCTTCCAGATACCTCCTCCAAGATGCAGTGGAGATCATGCGGGGATGGAGAGCTTATTCTATCAGTACACTGAACTAAACATGTTCATGGTACTCCTTAGAATGAGTAGAATGCAACTGTTCAGTTAGACTCATTCAAATACACCACAATTATGGTGTGGGATCATGGGGATGTGCGGGTCAACTAGCTCTCCTCCCTTTTTCTAACTACAAGGTAGGGGATAACTGCCTTCCATCCGATCTTTTAGATCCAAGGGCTAATAAGAGCCCACACAACCAATCTGTGGCTCAGATCCTAGTCATGCCCAGCCATGGTCAAAGGGTGTGTGACACAACAGAATCAACAACTTTGGCTAAATTATCAAATACTTCACTCCAACTTATGTAATTCATCAATAAATGGGATGATTTCAAACCTATATAACTCTCTCTAGGAACATTGAAATTTTATGAAACTTTAACCAGAGATTAACCATAACTCAAATTGCATCCTATCCGAAATTGATGTCAAAAATAAACTATACGATATGTCAATTAAATACTTCACAAAGGTGTAAATTAAGGATATTAATCATGATATCAATATCACTTGACATCCAAACTTTGAAAAAAAACACTTAGGACTCTCAAAACAACTCAACATGCCTGAGTTCACTCATGCCACTGGGCATTTAAGGATTCCAAAATACCACTCCATCACATCCTAGACACCTTAAAAGATATTTCGTCCTAAAAATTAAGCCAAAAAATTAGTTCGTCACATCATATACATCTTAAAAGAAATTTTGTCCTCAAAATTAACCCATCTCTTACTTTAAAAGAAACCAAAGATATTCATTCATATTTAGGACACTACTCTTTGTGCAACATATCTAAAAATAAAACCCATAATCATTTTCAAACCACTATTAGGAGGTTTTAACACATTTAGTGTTAACCACCCCTTCACATATAACATTGAACAAGGGTTTAGAAACTGTGGTTATGTCATGACATATCTCATATGTTAGGGTTGCATCCTTATCTTTACCTATGAATTAGGGTTCCCACATCATATTACCATGTTTTGAAAGAGTTAACTAAGTTATCCCATTATATCATGGTGTCATCAACATTTTCTTGAGCTAATTGTCAGAACATGTTCAACATTAACATATGCCTTTTAGGAGGGAGTTCATTATAGTTAACCCACTTTGTCCATTTAGGTCATATCAAGATGCCATCATCGCTATGTTGTGCTAGATTTTTAAACCATATTTTTCATTATTATTAAACACTAGGATTAAAACCTCATGTAACATGTTCCATTCATGTGATCTTATTTCATTTCTCATAATAAATTGCATTATTTACTAGTGATGTCATCACAAGATTAACCAACAATAACACATTATCGTTATTATTCATATATATAGTTAACCACTGATGGATTCATATCTATTGACCCATCTCTAGGTTTCCATCATATCACGTCTATATATCACGTCTCGAGATTTGAAATTTCCTTAGATATATTATATCATGGAGGTGCTAAACAAACTTATGCAAGTGCCTTGTTAAACATATGTCAGAACTTCATCTATTCCAATTGAGGTTCTCTAGGTCCACCTATACATCAGCTCGCCATACAACTCTCAACTATCCTGGTCTTCAAGAGCATAACCATAACCTATACAAAAGATTACACGTGGTACACGTCAACACAATATTCAAGAATATTGTACTAAGTATGCCTATGTGTCTTTTATATACCTCTCATTACTAATCTTGGCAATAAGATAAAACTAATACTTGACAGTTATACAGAAATATAAGAAAAGCATATACTTGCACAAAGATGTTCATTAACAAAAGAGAACACATATTTTAAGCTCATTTTCCATTATACATCCATGCATTGACCGCTCAACGTTTTGATTCATTCTATTGACTCTCAAGGAGCTCAAGATTAAGGGTTTTATGATCTCCTGCCAAAGAGTTAGACCATATGTATAATGTGACCGACTACCAAGCAGTTAAGTCACTTCCAAGCATTGTACTACCAACGAATTTAGTTCTTTCATATCATGGGACAAAGATATTATGTTTCATGTATTCGTATCCATAAGTATGGAAAATCAAGCAACATATCAAGCAAGAACAATCATTTCATCCAATATCATTTGCCAAGTATTTTACTACACATATAACACAAGCAAATTGTATAATTAGCCAAGTAAGAGGTAACGGCGTACCTTGATCTAGAAAGAAAAACCTAATCACATTCCTAATATATAATATATCCTCATTTCAACTATATCTTGGTCAAACCCCTGGTTAAGACAAGATCACAAACTATCATCAGATTCTCATCATCTCAACCCTAGTTATATCCATTTTATAGTTTGACTTAGTTCATTAGGATATGTGCAGCATTACTTACATTCTTGTCTTAGATTTATCTTACTGATGTTGTTTTCCAGATTATGGTTCATTATCTAAACATTAGGTGCCATATACTTTTTGTGCACATATTAACCCTAGTTTATATACATTATTCAAATTAGGGTTACAACACATGTATTAAGGGTCATCTTCATAAAACCATGATTTTGTGCATAAAGCTAATCTCATATTTACATATTAGCTTCCAATTATAGATATTAGCTTACTATGTAATTTTTAGGGTTTCTTGAGCATCTTTGTAATTATTGAACATTAATTAAGGTTATTAGCCCTAATTAGCCACATTAAGTAAATTACATGATTTCGTGCATCAACATTATAATTACTGACCTCATATGGATTGTAAGTCACATTTAGGAGTTACTGGCACATTCTCATAATTTTTGCCCATCATTTGACATTTATTATCCATTAAACATGTGCAATCCATATTACATGATATCACTAAGATTCAAGCATCAAACTATTGATATTATGCTTTTTTATTGTTCCACTCATTTTTCTAAACATTTTGGTACCTTGTTTGTAATTTTCTGATAAGCGGGCTATTTACTGTGAATTATTGAAGATTACATAATTAGTTGGATTTTTGTTACCTTTGTGCCAACGATAACTCGCCACATGTCCATAAGAACGGGCGATCCCTTGCTCTTTTGCTGGGTAGGGACTTGAGGCAGGCCAGCCGGTTCTTTGAACTAGACCCAGTTTGATCTTAGATCAGCCTATTCAGGGTTCCGTTCCCCCTTCTTTCTCCCGTTCAACACATTCTGTTCGCGTGTCTTGGGGTAGAGCCAATGTCGCTGCTGGGGTTCTCCTCGGATGAGAAATCCATTATTAGTGCATGCTCATAGCCATCTCTTGAGGCCTCCCTCAGCTTCAACTACCTTCTCCTCACCTCCACAGACCCTCGTCACTTTGGGTTTGGTTGTGAAGTCCATCCTCCGTGTGGGTGCCATCTCTATTGGTCTTTGTTGCGGCGGAAACAAGGGGCTAAATGGACCTAGCCATCCTCTCTCTGCTCAAAGGCTACCAAAAGGTTAGCAATACTCCTTGGACCTCTCGACATCATCCAATCACCATGAGGAAGCCCCAGAGATCTGTTCTAAACTCTGCCATCTTCTCCAACCAACCGTGGTTGATCTACTACCAAAGCCACCTCGAGAGTCCTTGGGAACAACGGGATTGGACTCCCCTAAACTCGTATTTTCTACTGACTTCTTCATCTTCTTCAAAAACCTCGTCTATTTGTTCTCCCTTCTTTCGGCTACCTCCTCCAAAATGAAGTGGATATCCTATGGGGATGGAGAGCTCGTTCTGTCAATACACTAAAGTAAAGACGGTGAGTGAAGGTTCAAGGTACTCCTTACAATGAGTAGAACGCAACTGTTCAGTCAGCCTTGTTCAAACCCACCTCAATTATGGCGTGGGGTCATGGGGAAGTGTGGCTCAACAGGCTCCCCTCCCTTGTTCTAACTGCAAGGTAGGGGATAACTCATTTCCATCTGATCTTTTAGATCCAAGGGCTAATACGAGCCCACACAGCTAATCCGTTGCTCTATTCCTTGTCACACCCAACCAAAGTCAAAGGGTGTGTGACACAATCGAATCAACAACTTAGGCTAAATTATCAATTACTTCACTCCAACTTATGTAATGCAACAAAAAATGAGTTGATTTAAAACCTATATAACTCTCTCTAGGAAACTTCAAATTTTATGAAACTTTAACCATAGATTAACCATAACTCAAATTGCATCCTAGTTGAAATTGATTTCACAACTCAACTATATGATCTATCAATTAAATACTTCACAAAGTTATAAATTAAGCATATTAATCATGAGATCAATATCACTTGACATCCAAACTTTGACAAAACACTTAGGGCTCTCAAAACAACTCAACATGCATGAGTTCACTCATGTCACTGGACTTTAAGGATTCCAAAAGTCCATTCCATCACATCCTACACACCTTAAAAGATATTTCATCCTCGAAATTAAGCCAAATTTTTAGTTTGTCACATCATATACATCTTAAAAGAAATTTTGTCCTTGAAATTAACCCATCTCTTACTTTAAAAGAAACCAAAGATATTCATTCATATTTAGGACACCACTCTATGTGCAACATATCCAAAAACAAAACCCATAATCATATCCAAACCACTTTTAGGAGGTTTTCAAACATTTTGGGTGAAACACCCCTTCACATATAACATCGAAAAGGGTTTAAAGACTCTGGTTATGTCATGACATATATCATATGTTAGGGTTGCATTCTTATCTTTACCTATGCATTAGGGTTCCCACATCATATTACCGTGTTCTAAAAGAGTTAACTAAGTTATCCCATTATATCAAGGTGTCATCAACATTTTATTGAGATAATTGTTAGAACATGTTCAACATTAACATATGCCTTTTAGTAGGGAGTTAATTATAGTTAAACCACTTTATTCATTTAGGATATATCAAGATGCCATCATCATTATGTTGTGCTAAATTTTTGAACCATATTTTTCATCATTATTAAGCACTGAGATTAAAACCACATGTAACATGTTCCATTCATATGATCTTATTTCATTGATCATAATAAATTGCATTATTTACTTGTGATTTCATCACAAGATTAACCAACAATAACACATTATCATCATTATTCCTATATATAGTTAACCATTTATGGATTCATATCTATTGACCCATCTCTAGGTTTCCATCATATCATATCTATAAATCACGTCTCAAGATTAGATCACATCCTTAGATATATTATATCATTATGGTGCTAAACAAACTTATACAAGTGTCTTATTTAACATATATTAGCACTTCATCTATTCCAATTGAGGTTCTCCTGACCCATATCATGAGGGTAGTGCCACACTCAGTCTCACTGAGCTAACTCAACTCTATGAGTATATCATATGCATATACTTTATCTTTCTTCTCTTAGTCTAGGGTTCTCATATTACCTCATTAGAACTAGTGATAGCTTCACAAGCTCTAGCCACATAAGCATAAAACAAATCATGATATGACATTTTTTGGGTTTTAGGGGAGGCAGAGAAGGCAGCGGAAACAAAACATTTCTCCCCCAAACCCAGAACAAGGAAACGCGTCAACGTCTATACAATAGGAAATGATGGTTTGTGGAATCATACCTTGTCCCGAGGCTTGCTCGGAGACAATACCTCGCGCCTTGCGCGGTCTTCACCTCCGGTCTTGGACGGTGTCTATGCAGCTCCTGGTCGCACCGGGACAAAAGACTCCTGGTCTCACCAGGACTGTTGGGATTGACAGCTGTCCTCCGAGCGACAGAAACCTCCCGCCTCTGAAGTAGTCCACACGGACCACCTGGAACTCCAATATCCTTGTCCCACAAGGAATTCGAAGGAGTCACACCCTCCTGTTAGTGTATTAGTCGCCAACACACTCTCCTGCCACCACTCGCAACCGCAGTTGTCTTTTCCTTGCTGTGCCTCCCTTATCGGGTAGCAATTGCTCAGGCTCTCTCGGTTACCAAAACTAGAGAGAACGACAACTTTGCAGAGCAACTGGTTTGCACTGATTTGTCATTTGAGAAGCCCCCAATACCCCTATATATAGGAGGGTCATGGGACAGGGTTCTCCATCCCGAGCAATGTGGGACTAAAAGCAGGAGTAGAACGGTTCAGGATTTTCCACAAAAACAACCAACTCACAACCTGAATCGATCGTTTCACAACTGAAATGATCGGTTGGGGACCTGAACCGGTCAGTTGACACCTCAACCGATCGGTTGGGACCCATGAGCCGGTTGGTTTACTTCTGAACCGGTCGATTCATGGTCCTTACCAGTTCCTGATTGTCTTTCCTTCTTTTGTTTCTAATTGGTATCAAATACCAATCCTATTTCCCAATCAAATTGGGCAAGTGAAACGAAAGGAAAATTCCCACCAATCCTACTTTCCCAACTTGCTCATTTCCACCAGTTGAATCGATCGTTTCAACTCTTGAAGCAATCGTTTCACCCTAACTTTGAGCCGATCGACTCAACACTTGAGCCGACCGGTTCACCAAGCTCAACCGATCGGTTCATCATATGAGTCGATTGGTTGGGAGTGCAGATTGTGCAGAATCAGTCAATTGCGATTTCAATCAATCCGATACTCTAATCTATCTGTAGAACACCTTGAACACTATGATTTTGAGCTATCAATTAATTGTGTGTTTAATTGAACTACTAAACTCCTTTAGTAATCAGTCTAAACATTGTTTGTGGACAAAACTACTCTTCCAGGTTAAATCCTATGTGTGTGACCCTGCAGGTCCATTTCACGTTGGCAGTGAAAGTCCATAACACTTATGAGTTCACAAGCAAAGAGCGGTGCCTAGTCACACATCAGTGCTACCGAAGTGAAAGTAGAAAGTTGGAGAACAACTTTCAATCCTACAATCCGTGAATGGTGTTACAGTGAATGTATAATTCCTTTGTCACTGATATCCCGAATGAACTCGAGGCATGGAACAGTCATCCTGTCAACGTTCATTCACTTTCTTGATCTCAGAGTAGATTGGAAGATATATGTATGACATCAATATCACATATTGATTCACACATGCGTGCACACGCTTATTTCAATCCTACTCATCAAGTGGCATTGGATATCAAACTCCCTCAAGAGGGACAAATCCCATATCTATCACTCACCCCTCTAAAGCCCCATGTGTCAAAGCCACCCAATCATCACCTTTATAACAACCCATGTTTCAAGACTACGTTTGATGATGTCAAAGTGTGCCCAATGACATGTGTTGAGGGTAGTGATTTCAGGTCAAAGAATCACACTCACCACCATCACTGTGAGTACTGACTGTGACTGCCATGTCATGGTTCCATGTGTCAAACTCATGGTGGGTCTGTCCGATACAATTGTTCTCTAACAAGTACCTATGTGTTTGGTTTGATATCTCTATATCATAACTAATGAGATTCTATCATCAACCAACACCACAATCTAGTCTTGTGTGTCATTGCTATCTATCTACCTTCTACAATGACATTCGACCAGGGACATAACAAGAATGTACAAACTCTTAGCATCCGTATGATCTCATCGTTCAGGTCCTCAACCTGAAAGCATACGTCATTGAGTATTGTCATTCTCTAGACATTCAATTTGTTCTATCACTATCTCATATGACTGAACCAGAAAGAATTGGAAGCTTGCCTTTGATGTTTATCAAATCAATCTTAATGTATCCCACCAATCATCCCATGATTGGCTCTCAGGGCATACATACCAACAGACTCCCACTTGCACTGCGAGCCAATCTCCCTTGAATCATATTCATAGTGATCTTTAAACATGTCCCACATGTTACTGTGCTCTAGTGCAAACATAGTGAGTAATGGCAACACCTTGCCAAAGTCAATATAAATTGCATGTCTCACATCTCTTCGATGTACGTCATATGTATGAGATGGAGTTACCGTAATATGCGATCTAGTATTCGATTTGCTAACCTTTAGCCACATTGCATGATCAAGGATTCCATACTTGTCATCAATGACTAGAATATCTATAAGTTCATCTCATGAACTTCCAGATCCATATAGTATCCACTACTGTTCTCTAACACACAGATACTCGGCATTTCCTTTTAAACGGCTTTATTGGAACGTTTCCAATTATCAACAAACTTTCACTTTTATATATCCTATATATATATATTGCGATTAATTTTTTGTCCTTTCGAAAGTTAGCATCAATGTAACTCTTTACATTGAACTCTTCCTTATCTCCATAGAACTAGTACTTCCCAAGTACTTATCAAGTTCTCATGGTATTCCAGTAACCCTTACTGGAAGTAGACAGACATCCACTCGTCATGTCCCACATACGAGTTATCAGGATGAGCACATCATATTGTCATGTCCTACATACAAGATGATGAATGCATTTTGTTCTTTCCATGCAAGATAATGGGATGATTACATACATGATAGATCTGCATCTATTCTTAGTGTTCCCATTCTTCATAAGAATTGGATACTTGGCCTTGGGATACTAACTCCATGTAACAAGTTTTCTCCCACTGAATCTGTGTACACTGAACCCTTCAGTACAGATTACCAATGTATGCTCTCTCTTTTCCAGGTCAAGAGGTTTTCGAGAACTATCTCTATAGATCTCTATTCCTATCATATAGGAAACATCTCTATCTTCCTTAAATATAATTTCCACTTTTAGATTTCCATTCTAGAACATTTCCATTTCACATCAATATGTGGAATGTGAACACGCTCCCACTAAATCACAAATCCCTTCTTTATCTTTGACATATCATTCAAACCCTTTGACTATATCATCAAAGTAAAGATTCAATTCTGAGTTGCTTGTACTCAATCAATCACATTGATTAGTCCATTGTAACTTATAGACTTCATTTGCATTAGTGGATTAATAAACTTTATAGGTTGTGTCACGTACACATCCTTGTTTTATTCCTCATAGGAATGCGGTTTTAGTATCCATATGCCAAATGTCTTAGTCATTAAGTTGCAATCAACAAGCATCATCCTTCTCAAAATGTTATCCATGTGTCTTAACAATTAAGACTTATTCTCACTTATGGATTTTATTCCAATTGGTGCTACCATCAAGGTCATACCTTATGGTTTATATGGATGTCATTTAGGATGTAATGGTCATAAACCATAACTCAAAATTTGGTTCCTCATATTCATCTAGATAGTTGACTTATCACATGAACAACCCATCACATAGATAATTGAGGTGTGTCCGTCAAGGATATAAGAACTCACAACTCCTTTGTGATTCTCAATGTCCTTTATTAGTGCGGGGTATTCTTTTATTAAGAAGAATTCAGTTATTTGATAATCATTCTCTAACTCTTTAGAGTATGATTCCTTCTTGATTTAGACATCACCATGCCTTAATCATGAGTTCACTATGATACACTATCATAATCACTCATAAGGATCTCAAACATTTCGTCCAAGTATTTCATTCATTGATCTCATCAAGAATTAACACTTTACCAAATTTGTACTTCATCTATGATAATCTTGAACACTTCAAGATATTCATATTGGTATTTCTATAAACACCATTTGAAGTATTAGCATTTGTTCCAATAGGTATTTAAATACATCACATGTATTATACCTAATATAATCATTCTCCCACTACCATTAGTGAAGATTGATTAATCATGTCTAAGATATTCATGTCTCTTACTGGTTCTCTAACCAAAAGAGTCTAGATTTATCCATCACATGGAAACTAGAAATGAATTTCTCATGATTGATGCTAATTTGAGTTATCTATAACTTTTATGTATCATTTTATCTTATGCATATCAAATACCACAAGATAAACAAGGCATTGCCACAAAGATCATATCTTTAGAAATTGAAACATCTCTTTATTGATTGCCATCATTGTCATACAATATGCAAAAATAAAGTGTTTCTATCTATTGGAAAATATGAAATAGTAGTTCATAATTGTATTACATGCCTTTTAGGCTTAAAATAAACTAAAGTACTCCTATTTATGGCGGCAACACTTGCCCCATTTATTGAGTGCTTTACACTTTACATCTTGGTATCATATACCTCAAAAGTGTTACAAGTTTACTTTCATGACACCTTTAAGTAGAGACGTCTGTCACCTCCTTCTTATTTTATTCTTCCAGATAGAGAGGACAATTCCTTTTCCAATGTCCTGGCTTTTGACAATGATGGCAATTTCCTTTCTTGGTCACGCCTCCCTTGGACTTGAGAGCTGAAGATGACTTGGGCTCCTGGCTAGCATCAGAACCTTTCTTATCTTTTCCCTTGCCCTTACGGTTGGACTTGCCTTTCTTGCTCGTGATCACCATCACAGACTTAGGCTTGTCCTTCTTCATCTGTATCTCGGCTGTCCTCAACATGCCCAACAACTCTGACAGTGGCCTATCAAAGTTGTTCATGTTGTAGTTCATCACAAACTGACTGTAGGATTCTGGAAACGATTGCAGTATCACGTCAGTAGCCAACTCTTGGCTCAGTGGGAATCCCAGTCTTTTTAGGTTCTCCACATACCCAATAATCTTGAGTGTGTGAGGACCAACTGGATCTCCTTCTGTCATGACGCACTTGAATAGTACCCTTGAGACATTTTATCTCTCTTGCCGTGCTTGATCTTCATACATGTTTCTAAGATGATGAATCATCTCAATAACACCCATGTTCTCATGTTGTCTCTGCAACTCATGGTTCATAGAGCACAACATCAAGCACTTTGCATCAATGGCATCATCAGATTGCTTCTTGTAAGCATCCCTTTCTGCCTTTGGTGCATTAGGAGCAGGTTCCTCTAGAATTGGAGTATCCAGGACATAGAGCTTTCGCTCTTGAGTGAGAACAATTCTCAATGTCCTATACCAGTCGTGGAAGTTTGTCCCATTTAGCTTGTCCTTTTCAAGGACCGATCGCAAAGAAAAGTGATTGTTGTTTGTTTCCATTTGTACTACAAAAGGAAAAAATGCAATTTTAGTCCAAAACTCTTTTGACTTATTTGATTGATTTGAAAAGTTGACGATATAATTAGGCCTTTAATTAATTATTGCTCCCACTATTTTAGTTCAAATTGATAGCCCTCACCATCAATTCGGAAGACTGCAGCGTACAACCTTCTAGTGGGCAAGATCCTGAAATCCTCTAAGTCATGGACCACTTTTTCCAATTGCATCATATGCAACTCTTGATAAGATGTCATATGCAACTCCTTGCCATGAGCATCTCCATGCCTTAAGGTGCTAGATCCTATCTAGGTCACCTTGTTAAGTGCGACCCAAAGCCAACACGATGAATATGCACCCTGCTTGGGCAGACCCACACATTCATCCTTCACGCTTCCACGAGATAGACGGTGCACCACGTTTGGGCATGCCCATACTTGGTCGATCAAGCTTTTCTCATGTGTCGCATTTGGAAGGAATCTAAAACTTAATATTTAATGAGGGATTTGGTTTTTTTATACATATACATATCCAATCACCACAATATATAGTACATATCATATACATGCTATATCCCACATAAAACATGCAAAACGATAAAAGCGATGATTATGGCCATCCTAATGTGATTCCTCGAGCCAAGAGGAATCACGTTCATCTAGGTCTACATCACATGCAACCTGTACAAGATGAACTCTGTGCTTTCCCTTTCTGGGTTTGATCATCTCATCACATGACTGATCGACTCGCCATCAGGCTGGTCGGCTGGGTGCCACCAGCCGATCGGTTGGCTCCTCCAACCGATCGGTTTGCCTGGTCATCGTGCATCTCATCATGGCCGCCACCCGCTCGTCTCGCTCCTCAAACCGATCATCAACCGATTAGTTCACTCCTTGAACCGATCGTCTGGAATGTCAACCGATCGGTTCATGCCTTGAACCGATCGTCTCAGCTGTCGTCAGGATGTCCTCCGTTCTTTGACATAACAGGAAATAAAATTCTATCCTATTTTACATTGTAAAAAGAGAAACCTCGAGTTACATTTGAGGGGAGCAAAGGTAGGAAAGAAGTCTCGAATTATTTTGAGTTACATCAGGAATAGGAGAAGGAAGATCGGTGCGCAGATCGAGATGCAAGAAACCACATACAACCATACATAGATAGGGTTTATTGGCCATAACCACGCTATACATCCACCACAAAACTCGTTTAAGGGAAACGCGTATCGATTGCATTCATAATACATATCATATATGTAAATTGGGATTTGTGGATTTAGGATTGGACATGCATAAAGCCAATTTTATTCACATCGTATGCAATAAATAAAGGCGACAAATCAAAATCGATCATATCGATATTCCCAATGTATAGAGCAGTTGACGTGGCTCTGATACCACTGTTGGGTTTTAGGGGAGGCAGAGAAGGCAGCGGAAACAAAAAATTTCTCCCCCAAACCCAAAACAAGGAAATGCGTCAACGTCTATACAATAGGAAAGGATGGTTTGTGGAATCATACCTTGTCCCGAGGCTTGCTCGGCGACAATACCTCACGCCTTGCACGGTCTTCACCTCCAGTCTTGGACGGTGTCTGTGCAGCTCCTGGTCGCACCGGGACTGACGACTCCTGGTCTCACCGGGACTGTCGGGATTGACAGTTGTCCTCCTAGCGGCAGAAACCTCCCGCCTCTAAAGTAGTCCACACGGACCACCTGGAACTCCAATCTCCTTGTCCCACAAGGAATTGGAAGGAGTCGCACCCTCCTGTAAGCATACTAGTCACCAACACACTCTCCTACCACCAGTCACAACTGCAGTTGTCTTTCCCTTGTTGTGCCTCCCTTATCGAGTAGCACTTGCTCAGGCTCTCTCGGTTACCAAAACCAGAGAGAATGACAACTTTGCAGAGCAACTGGTTTGCACTGAGTTGTCATTTGAGAAGCCCCCAATACCCCTATATATAGGAGGGTCATGGGACAAGGTTCTCCATCCCGGGCAATGCGGGACTAAAAGCAGGAGTAGATGGGTTCGAGATTTTCCACAAAAACAACCAACTCAAAACCTGAACCGATCGTTTCACAACTGAAACAGTCGGTTGGGGACCTGAACCGGTCGGTTGACACCTCAACCGATCGGTTGGGACCCATGAGCCGGTCGGTTCACTTCTGAACCGGTCGGTTCGTGGTCCTGACCAGTTCCTGATTGACTTTCCTTCTTTTGTTTCTAATTGGTATCGAATACCAATCCTATTTCCTAATCAAATTGGGCAAGTGAAATGAATGGAAAATTCCCACCAATCCTACTTTCCCAACTTGCTCGGTTGAACCAGTTGAATCGATCGTTTCAACTCTTGAAGTAATCGTTTCACTCGGACTTTGAGCCGATCAACTCAACACTTGAGTCGACCGGTTCACCAAGCTCAGTCGATCGGTTCATCATATGAGCCGATCGGTTGGGAGTGCAGATTGTGCAGAATTAGTCAATTGTGATTTCAATCAATCCAATACTCTAATCTATCTGTCCAACACCTTGAACACTATGATTTTGAGCTATCAATTAATTGAGTGTTTAATTGAAATACTAAACTCCTTTAGTAATCAATCTAAACATTGTTTGTGGACAAAACTCCTCTTCCAGGTTAAATCCTATGTGTGTGACCCTGCAGGTCCATTTCACGTTGGCAGTGAAAGTCCATAACACCTATGACTTCTCAAGCAAAGAGCGGTGCCTAGTCACACATCAGTGCTGCCCAAGTGAAAGTAGAAAGTTGGAGAACAACTTTCAATCCTACAATCCGTGAATGGTGTTACAGTGAATGTATAATTCATTTGTCACTGATATCCCGAATGAACTCGAGGCATGGAACAGTCATCCTATCAACGTTCATTCACTTTCTTGATCTCAGAGTAGATTAGAAGATATATGTATGACATCAATATCACATACTGATTCACACATGCGTGCGCACGCCTATTTCAATCCTACTCATCAAGTGTCCTTGGATATCAAACTCCCTCAGGAGGGACAAATCCCATATCTATCACTCACCCCTCAAAAGAACCATGTGTCAAAGACACCCAATCATCACCTTTATAACAACCCAGGTTTGAAGACTGCATTTGATGATGTCAAAGTGTTCCCAACGACATGTGTTGAGTGTAGTGATTTCAGGTCAAAAAATCACACTCACCACCGTCACTGTGAGTACTGACTGTGACTACCATGTCATGGTTCCATGTGTCAAACTCACGGTGGGTCTGTCTGGTACAATTGTTCTATAACAAGTACCTATGTGTTTGGTTTGATATCTCTATATCATAACTAATGAGATTTTGTCATCAACCAACACCACAATCTAGTCTTATGTATCATTGCTGTCTATCTACCTTCCACAATGACATCCGACTAGGGACATAACAAGAATGTACAAACTCTTAGCATTCGTATGATCTCATCGTTCAGGTCCTCAACCTGAAACCATACGTCATTGAGTATTGTCATTCTCTAGACATTCAATCTGTTCTATCACTATCTCATATGACTGAACTAGAAAGAATTGGAAGCTTGCCTTTGATGTTTATCAAATCAATCTTAATGTATCCCACCAATCATCCCATGATTGTCTCTCAGGGCATACATACCAACAACATTCTCTTCATAGGTCTCTAACCATGAGTTATTCTTACCCAACTATCTCTCTTACATATGCCACTAGAGTCCTATGTGGGGAAACACCAACCCGAGCATGAGGCTTCTCAACATACTAACATCATTTACCTCCTCCAGGGTCTTGGGACTCTCTCTCTCCCTCACCCAGATGGTAGGTTCTTATATTTATATTCACATATGCACATATAACCTTATCTCAAATCCTCAAAACTTATCTCAAATCCTCAAAACTGAACCTTAATCCTTAAAGAAAAACATTGATTAGCATAAACCTTCTTATATCATCTCTATACATCTCATATCATCATCTAATCTAACTCCATCTAAAGAGGTGAAATCCCACGCGGAGCAGGGTACCTGCTTGAGGGCGGAGGAAGAAGAGTGGGAGCAGGTACCTTCGGGCAACCGGTGAGGAGAGTAGGGCAACCGGTGACAGGAGGAGCAGGAGGACCAGGAGGAGCAGGAGACCGCCTGTGATGAGAGCAGCAGTAGTAGTGGCATCAGCGAGGAGAGAAGTAGTAGCAGAGGCACCGACGGCGAGCAATAGATGCACCAGCAATAGCGGCGGCGACCAGCAGGTTGAATGCGGGCGGGCGTGGGCGTTGTCGGGCGATTTAAGGTGAGAAGCAGGAGAGGAGCTAGAATTATCGCAATGAAACAGAAGAAAGGGGAAGACTAGGGTGATCACGGGTCTATTAAGTTTGTAAAAGGTTTCGGTTATCTACAAAACCGACACCTAACATCTTAAGTGTCGGTTGATAGTAACAAACCGACGTCCAATTGGACATTCCTTTACCCTAATTTTTTTAGCGGGGACGGCGCGTGCACCCTTATAACGTCGGTTATGCTAAGACAATCGACGCCCATATTGGAACTTTTGGCGCAAATTTTATCTTCATTCAGCGTCGGTTATTAGGTAAAACACCGACGTTGTATCTGATACTTTGGCATATTTTTTTTTTCTCGAAAAAATTGGATGTCGCGGGCTACTTTAGGCGTCAGTTTCTTTTGTTCAACCGACATTGAATGAAAAGTGGTACACGTGTCTGGCTGGTCTTCAAATATAGACGTCGGATGTCCTTATTAACCGACGTTTAATGTTATCAGTGTTAGTTTTACTAAAAAACCGACGCCTCTAAAAGCGAAGTTGAACGTTATTTCTATAGTAATGACAACACCGCTACATGTTCATAACTATATTATGATGATGATGGAACTACAAGTATCTACATGTGTGTGATGAATCATGTGATTAAATGTGCTTATACATGTGTGTGATGAATCATATGATTAAATGTGCTTATACATGTGTGTGAATCACATGATCCATATTTAATATTGTCCATCTTGTTAATTTTGCATGTTTTTGACCTGTTGTTGACTGATATCAATGGATGTTGTAAACCTGCAGTTCAGAACTGAACTGCAGGTTCTGCATCCTGCTGACCAACCATACAACAGGCCTGCAAACTGATAAGAAAAAAATCAGAACATAGACGTCGGTTATTAGTATAAAACCGACAACAAAGACATACAACGTCGGTTATTAGCAAAAAACCGACGTCTATGTGGCTAGGTAGTGTCGGTTATATATAAAAACCGATGGCGATGGTGTCCTTGCTGGCGCGTTTTATTGGTGGTGGGAAGGGTTATTATGTCGATTTTGGTGAAACGCCGACGTCTTTGACCTAGATATAATGTCGATTTTATTAAATAACTGACGCATATAGTGCCCTTGTTGGCGCGTTTTTGGTGGCGGGAAGGGTTATGTCGTCAGTGTTAAAACCGACGCTGAAGGTTTCGACTTTTAGCGGCGCCCACTTGGGTGTCACTTTGAAACCGACGCCAAATGCCTTAAATAACCGACACTAAAGGTCAGTTTTGTACTAGTTTGTTATGATTATGTTACTTTATGTTGTAATGAAACAACATGATTTATGGTTATGCAAATTTATGATTCATGTTGTAATGAAACGTCTATTTTGTTGTATTCTCGAACAAGGATGATGTGCATATTAAATTGTGGTGGAATGAAATGAATTGTGACGTAAGACATGAGTATTAGTTCAAAATGTGTATTCTAGATTGATCAAGCTTAATGGAAGTAGTACAGTTGGAGTTCTCAAAAAATTTGGATTTTGAATAATCATTTTCAAACAACTTCGACTATATTTGATCTATGTATGTTGTTTTGATTCATGCATTGATTGATTTAAAATAAGGTTTTACGCGTTTGAGAAATGTTTGTGTTTGAGAAATGTGATTTACGTATGAAACATGATTTTATGGCTGAGTTGTGGATCATTTGAAATGATCACATAGAAGAACACGGAAATACATTTGATTTAAAAATTACAATATATCAATGTAGTTTTATAATGCAACGAGGCAAATGCAGTATTTCATGTTACTTATTGCCAAACAAAGTAGTTTAGACGTCAGTGATTAGGATTACTGCACTTCTAAATGCACAGTCACCCAAACGATGTGATTGAATTGGCTGGCATTTTCTGATTGCATTAGTCTAAATCCTGTCACTGCTAACTACTGCTGTGATCTAGAAGTAGGCGCCCAAACGGCGCCTAATTGGAGTTCTGAGCCGATTTATTTCGCCGACGCTTTGTGTAAAAGTTCTCACCTGCATACCCTCATAGCCACTATTTGCCAAGACTCTCGCCTACCCACAGGGGGAGTCGAACACATTCGCTGCACGTGTTTATACAACGTTGTTTGTTGTGTTCCGAAACTAGTAAGTTCCAAATCTTTCCTTGATTTTCCACTAACAAATTTGCCCCTTATTCACCCCTCTTCTCCTCCGTATGTTACTTCGCAAATCACTTTTACAACTGTATAGGGTTACCACTCCAGCCACCCATCACATTCTCTCTTCTTCTTTCTTCTAGAACAATATTTAGTCCCCTCCCAAATTTCTGTTGCAGCTGGCCAAGAGGCAACGTCCTTGTCTTCCAAAGGTAGCCTCAGGCTCTTTCATTCTTCATTGTTGTTGTTTGTTTCCAACTCCTTTTCCTTCTCCTATTTTATTGTTGCATATGAAAGCACTCACCGGTAACCTTAATGCATCCACTACTTGTTGTAGTTCTCACAACACGTTGGTTGGCTTTTGGCTTCTTCCACTTGCTTACTTTGCTATTCAAAAGTTTCACTAGTTATATTGACATTAATCAATTTATATGGCTTTTGTTACTGACGTGACTATACTTATCTAAACTCGCCGAGCTTATCTCATTATGTCATTCTTTCTTATTAAGTAAAATGTTGTGTGGTAGATATCTCTTTGGATCTTGATGATTCTTTTACTAGTTTTAGTGCCACCTATAATGCGATATGTTATGCAGTTTTCGCCTATAGGAAAATGCACTAATGTTGAATGCTTTGGTCTATGTTGTGGACGATAATGTTTCATACATTTTTCATACAGCTGCTAGATTTTGAAGTTCCCGTATTGAATTATGCTTTATGACACTGCCATTCCAATATAACTTCCTTACAAAGTATTATCTTCTTATTTCTAATTTCAACAACAACAACCAAAACTAATACGCAATTTAACATGTCGACATATAGCATAGTACGATGCTTCTAATTTCTAATTCAAGAAAAACCAATTTTGCATGGGCAAAGTTTCCATTGATATATTGATATTAATCAATTTATATGATTTCTTGTTACCGTCATAGCTATAATCATATGAAAACTCAAAGTTTTATGTTATTATGTCATGCTGACTTTCACTCCCCGATAATTCATTTCCTACAAATATATTGCTTTGTGTATTCCCAGATTCTGCCTTCCCGAAACCTCACGGGGACGAGAAGATTTAAATCCAAAAATATTAAACAATTGTATCAGAGTGTATTGTGGAAGAAATATGCACTTACATGAACAAAACTAAATGAATACACTAAAACATTTCTCAACATTCAACATTTGTATTAGTTACAATGAAATTTATTTGGACTTACATTTACACATTGAATAGAGAAATTTTACAAGTCTATGAACATGCATGCTATCTAGGATCTACACAATAGGTACTTCCTACTGGTACGTATGCCAGAGAGCCAACCGTATGATGATTGTAATGGAATATCTTCTAAATGAATTGATTAATAATAAAGGCAATCTACTGATTTATTATGTTTCACTCAGTTATGAGATATGAAGAAACATAATGAATGTCTGAAGAATGACATAACTCAATGACATATGTCTTCGGGTTGATGACCTAGATAATGAGATCATACAGATGTCAAGAGTATGTACATTCTTTTTATGTCCCTAGTCGGATGTTATTGTGAAAGACTAGTAGACAACAATAACACATCAAACTAGAGTGTGTGTTGGTTGATGACAAAATCTCATCATTCATGATATGTGATATCAAACTGAGCACATAGATACATGTTGGATAATAGTATATTAGACAGACCAACCTTGAGAGTGACACATGGAAACTATAATTGGTGGTGATAGTCATCTCTCATAGTGAAAGTGGTGATCGTGGTTCTTAGACCTGAAATCACTACATTTATCACATGTCGTTCAATGTACTTTGACATCATCTACTGTGACCTTGAATAAGTGTTTCCCTAAAGGTGATGATTGGAAGCACTACGACACATGGGGATGATTGCTAGTGATGTAGATGTGATTTGTCCTTCCTACAGGAGTTTGATATCCTAGCCACTTGATAAGTGAGACTAAGAAAAGTATATACATTAACATGTGAATCAATATATGATATTGATGTCACATATATCTCAAACAGCTTGCTATGGATCAAGGAACATGGATTAAGCATTGAAAGGATGATGATTCCATGCCTCAAGTTCAATCGGTATATCATAGACAAAGAAATTAGACAATCACTATAACACCAATCATATTGTAGGTTGAAGTTGTTCTCCAACTTTCCAATTACTTGGGTGCAATGATGTGTTACTAGATGCTCCTCTTTGCTTGTGATGTCATAATGTCTTATAGACATTCACTGCCAACGTAACTTAGAACCTTTACAGTCACACGTATATGATACACATGGAATAGGAGTTCATTCATGAATATGGTTTAAACTTGATTACTAAAGTGTTAGGTATTAAATTTAAATAATATTGGTTGAATATTGACTGATTGAGTAGTGAACTGACCGCTTCAAGTGTTGAACCAATCATTTCAGTGTGTTAGGTCAATTGAACCAACCATTGCAATTCTTGATAGTGAATTGATCGGTTCAGGATGTGAACCGATCAGCTCATGTCCATGAAATGATGAACCAAGCCGTCGGTGGATCAATTCAATTGATTCAAGTGTTTGTGTTGACGTCATGTTGTGTATTAAATTAGATATTAATTGTCAATACAATTACAATTGGGAAATATGATGATATGACTGGTTCAAGGGTTGAAACGATTGAATCATATGCCAAATGATCAGTTCACCTATGAACTGACCATTTCGCCACTTGCAAGTTGTAAAAATTTATAAAGTTTTGGCCCCTTCTGCTCCCACTCATACTGAGAACCCTGACCCTGACCCTCTGATAAATAGAGGGATATTGGGGTATTCTTAGAACACAACTCCGTTTCCTCTAACAATTGTTCATCTTTTTTGGTTGTGGTAACTGAGAGAACCCGAGAAAGTCCTACCTAATAAAGGGAGGGATAGCAAGGGGAAAAAATTGTGGGAGAGCAAGTTGGTACTAGTACACCAACGGAGAGGATGACTCTTTCGTGTTTGTTCTTCTAGAATGAAAGAGTTTCTGGGGATCCATATGGACTACTCGGGAGGTGTGGAGTTTTTCCCTCTTGGAGGATTGCATTAGGCTGCTGTTCGTGGTGATCAAGCAGGAGCTGTTGCATGCATGTTCTAGTACGACTTGAAGAAATTTGTTTACTGCAATGATGGAATAGTGACTGGACTTGCTCATGGACCAGGTATGACCTAGTAAATCATCCTTCCCATTACATAGTTGTTGACATGATCGTCTGTTAATGTGGAGTATGGAAGATCATTTTTTTTTCTTTCACTACATATCTAATGTCATATTTCCCAACAATGGTACAAAGCCAGGCCAGTCTACTATTTTTTGGGATTTAATCAATATGGTCAGATTTTGATTTTTGTCTTTTATTTATTGCATTAGATGAAAATATTTTAAAATGTCTAATGTGCATATCTAATTAAAGACCACATATGATCCCATATATATACATTATATATATATATATATATATATATATATATATATATATATATATAGAGAGAGAGAGAGAGAGAGAGAGTCAAGCTAGAATACACTCAAGTGTACAGATCACATGAATACACTCAAGTGTGTTTGCATAACAAGACTATTTTTTCGCAAAATGTAAACGATTGATCTTCACTGTCATATTATAACTAGGCTACATAAAATTTGGAGCCCATTTGGATGAGTGTAAGTCACTCATCCAAGGGCAACAAAATTGACGCAAGAAACTAATTTGAAATGTATAAATTTTGCAGTCTTTATAACATGACCTAAAAATGTCCAAATGTGCTCAAATTTTGTATATAAGCTATTCACAAGATGTTTAAGAAGATCAATGGATTAGATTTTTGAAAACAATATTGCATCATGAAAAACTACTTGAGTGTATTCTAGCCTGACTCTCTCTCTCTCTCTCTCTCTATATATATATATATATATATATATATATATTTATATATAGGGTATATCTTCACTACCCGTGCGGGTAACTAAGATTCACTACCCGTGCATCAACTTTGTAATGGGAAGGTATGCATTTGTAATGAGACAATCCAAATTTGTAATGAGACGACCGAAATTGTAATACAAAGACTCGTTTTGTATTACAGCGTTGTTACAGTAATAAATATATATTTATTACTGTAACAACGTTGTAATACAAAACGAGTTTTTGTATTACAATTTTGGTCGTCTCATTACAAATTTGGTTGTCTCATTACATATATGTGTCATCCCATTACAAAATTGATGTACGGGTAGCGAATCTTAGTTACCCGCACGGGTAGCGAAGATATACCCATATATATATATATATATATATATATATATATATATATATATATATAGAGAGAGAGAGAGAGAGAGAGAGAGAGAGAGAGAGAGTCAGGCTAGAATACACTCGAGTGACAGATCACGCAGTACACCCCAATGGTGTTTGCCTATATAGACCATATTTTTTCAAAATCTAATCCATTGATCTTCATGGTCACAATAATAATAGGTCACATACAAAATTTGAGCTCATTTGGATGAGTGTAAGTCACTCATCCAAGGACAACAAAATCGACGCACAAAACTAATTTGAAATGCATAATTTTTGTTGCCTTTAGATGCACGACCTATAAATGTCCAAATGAGCTAAAATTTATTATATAGTATGTTCTTATGATAATTAAGAAGATCAACCGTTTAGATTTTTCAAAAATTTATTGCATCTTCATAAATGACTGAGGTGTACGGTGCCTCCAGTACACCCGAGTGTACACTAGCCTGACTCTCTCTCTCTCTCTCTGTATATATATATATATATATATATATATATATATTTCCATCAATTCTCTACCCACATGGGAAACTAACCTTAGTTACCTGTGCATCTATTTTGTAATAGGAGGATACATATTTGTAATGAGACATATATTGTTTGTAATGAGATGACCAAATTTGTAACACAAACACTCATTTTGTGTTACATGTCTGATTATAGTAAAGATGATATTTATGACAACAGTTTACACTATAATACAAAACTAGTGTTTGTATTACAAATTTGGTCATCTCATCACAAACGTTGTCAGTCTCATTACAAACAGGTACCTATCTATTACAAAATAGAACCACGGGTAACTAAAGTTAGTTACCCACACTGGTAGTGAATATATACCCTATATATATATGGTATATATATACGGTATATATATATTTATATATGTATATACATGTATATATATACATGTATATATATACATGTATATATATATATATATATATATATATATATATATATATATATATATATATATATATATATATATGTACATGTATATATATACATGTATATATATACGTGTATATATACATATATATACATCTATAAATAAATAAATAAATATATATATATATATATATATATTTATATATATATATATGTATGTATAATGTTTATGGACAATTAATAACCCAAATTTTTGTGTGTGGTTGGATGGTTTGTTTATTCCTATTGATATATCAATTTGAATACCGAGCCTCTACCTTCTTCTTTCCAATGTAAAAGTATTATTATTTCCTATGTTTACTTCCTTCGAATGTAACTCGAGGTTTCTCATTACCATGTAATAAGATAATAGCAATAGAATAGTTTATTTTCTTACCATGATAAAGAAGACATCCAACATCAGGCGAGCTGACCATTTGACAAGACGAGACGACCGTTTGGAGGACCGAGGAGGACAATCACATGAGATAAACCGATTGACTGGTGTCCCAACCCACCGTATAAAGGTGTCTAGACATCGGTTGGATGGGAGGCCAGACTAGCGGTCTGACAGACCAAAAAATCTATTGCGAGGTGAGCTGACTGGTTCAAGGGTTCAACCGTTCAACCTAGATTGGTTTAATCACAGATCTACACCAACAACATGTTCATGTATGAGATATGGACCTAGGTGGTAGTAATTCCTTGTGTGTCTAAGGAATTACATTAGTATGGCCAAAACCATTGCAAATGTTTTATATTACATGTTTATGTTTGTGGGATATTGCATGTATATGATACGTACTATAGTATGTGGTGATTGGATACATATATGTATATACATTAAAATATAAAATTACTCAATCAAACATATTAAGCCTAAGATTCTTCCATTAGCAACACACATGAAAAGCTTGATCGATCATTCATAGGCATGCCAAGTGTGGTGCCCTATCTATCTCATGGAAGTGTTATGGTAGTTATGTGGGCCTGCCAAGCAAGATGCATTTCTATCATGTTGGCTTTTGGGTCAGGCTTAACTGGGTGTCATTAATGAGAGTAAGCACATAGAGGCATGCATATGACTATGGAAAGGAGTTGTACATACTATCTATCAGAGAATTACATAAGATGCAATTCGAAAACATTGGCTACATTAATGATTGATTATGGACACTGGCGTTGGTCAGGTAATAGTTGAATTATTTTGGATATTGGCTCATTTGAAAGTTTGTGTGTTGTAAACTTCCAAATTGGTAATTTATGGTTATCAATTTGAACAAAATAATGAGAGTGATAGTTAATTAAAGGCCTAATTAAACATCGTTAATTTCATACAAATCAAATCAAATCAAAATGAGTATTTTACAAAATCACAAACTTCTTCTATAGCATCAAATGGCAACACACGACAACATATTATCTCTACGATCAGTCCTTGAGAAGGACAAGTTGTTTGTGAATAACTTCCAGGACTGATTTAGGATGATGAGGATTATTGTCACACTAGAGCGCAAGCTCTATGTCCTAGAGACACTAGAAGAAAAATAACATCTTCCCAAGAAGCACATTGAAGATTTTGTTGATGTGAAATGCCTAATGTTGTACTCCATGAACTATGAGTTGCATAGACATCATGAGAACATTGATGTTATTGAGATGGTCACACATCTTAAGAATATGTTCCAAGAACAGGCTAGACAAGAGAGATTTTATGTCTCTAAAGTGATGTTCAAATGTAACATGGCAGAAGGAGATCTAATAGATCCGGATGTGCTCAAGATCATTGTTTATATGGAGAACCTTTCAAGACTAAGATTCCCTTTTGGTCAAGAGTTGGCCACTGATGTGATTCTGCAGTCTCTATCAAAGTCATATAGTCAGTTTGTCATGAACTACAACATGAATGACTTTGACATGTCGTTGATAGAGTTACTTGGCATGTTGAGAATAGTTAAGGCACAAATGAAGAAATACTAGACCAAGTCTATGACGGAGATCAACAAACCAAATGGAAAGTCTAAAGGAAAAGGCAAAGCTAAGAAGAGTTCTAAAGCTGGAAAGAAGCTCAAGTCTCCAACACTCAAGGCAAAGGGAGGAGTGAATAAGAGAGGCAATTTCCACCAATATCACCAGCCTAGACATTGGAAGAGGATTTCTCTTTCTATTTGGAGGAACTAAATAAGAACAAGGAGGGGATAGAGAACTATGACTTATGTATATATGTTATAAATATATTTTATGTATGGACACAAATTGTAACATCCCTGACCTGGGTTATGCTTTAACCCTAGGTGTTTTGATTAAGAAAGATGATTATATGCTTAATCTTATCTTTTGAAAAGTGATTAGGTCTCAAGAGGAACCTATGTTTCAATTTTGGTCCTGTTTGAACAATGTTGAAGCAATGTTTGCTTATTTTGGACTAAAGTGCAAATTACCCAAGTTGAGGGGTTAACTTGCAAATTGCACCTGATAAGATGTTCCTCTGATGTTGAGACATCATAAGAATGAATATGATGTAGTGGTATGGTTTCCACAAGCTTGGACACCAAGATTAAGCTTGTGAAGCAATCCTTGTGCATTAAAACCTAGTTTTGGAGTAAAGTGCAATTTACCCAAATACCAGGGTTCAATATGCAAATTACCACTTCAATAAGGTCCTTAATGTTTCTTGGAATCATGTAGAGAAAATAAAATGAGAGGGGCATCTCATTTGAATTAAGATGGAGGAGAGAGAATCTTGATATTAAAATAATCAAGATTTAATCCTAATTGAAACCCTAATTCAATTTAGGGCAAAAATGAATAAAAATAATTGAAGGGCTTTCAACCAAAATATTTTGGGTTGATTTTGAATAAGGATGGACGTTCCTTTGCCAAGATAAGGAACGAAAATATCTTAAGTAGGTGAAATTCCACTCACCTTATTATAAAGAAAAAGTAATTTCCACTCACATATGGGATATTAATATTATAAGCATTAAGGTGCTTAATTTGCTTTTCTTTAAATTGAGGATAATGAAGGACAATTAAAGGCAAAGGGATATGCCTCGTATCCATGGAGTTGAGGGGGAAGAGGCGGCCATAATTTTTGGATTAATTGGATTTTTATAAGGCATATTCTCTCTCATCAATTTCTTTATAAAAGTGCCATTTCCAAGCCCAAACCAAGGCCTTTTTCGGATTTTCTTCTTCCCCTTGCTTGAAAAACTGACCAAGGAGCTAGGGAGGATCAGGGAGCACGTCCCCAACCTGTGGGTAAGCCCTTGACCTTCGTTCTCCTTGATTTCATGGTGGAAATCAAAAATAAATTATGGATTCCTTCTTATTTCGATCTCCTCTTCAACCCTAGCCAACTTTTTCATCCAAAACCTTGAGGACGAGCCTAGGGTGAGTTGCAAGAGCTTCATACACCATTAATGGCGTGAGCTTGGAGCTTTGGAGCTCAATTGGAGGCGGGTTTTATAACTCAAACCCTTAAACATTGCTATTGCATCAATTCTCTATGCTTTGTTGATTGATTTCTTCAATTTGATACACTCTTGTTTCTTGCTGCAATTTCAATCAAGAACGGTTGCTGTTCTTGGTTGTTCGAAGGAAGGGGATGATGACATCATCCTAGATGCTTATCCAAAGAAAATTACCAAGCAAAACCGTTTTGGTAGCTACTCCAAATCGTTTTAATTTGATTGGCTATGCGGTTTCAGCAAACCGTTTAAGGGCAAACGGTTTGAAACCGTTTGGGAGAAAACGGTTTGAAGACCGTTTGAGATGGTTGACCAAGCATTGACCGTTTGGGAATTTTGTTCCTAATTATCCAGGCTGATAACCCTCCAAATTTGAGGGATTAACTCCAAAGGAATCGAGAGTTTAAGGCCAATCAATTAGGCAATCGAATTGAATTATGTGCTGATTTTCAACCTGATTAACTTAACCTGTTTGGGAAAACGGTTTCAAGACCGTTTGAGTGAGTTGACCAAGCGTTGACCGTTTGGGATTACTGTTAATAATTATGTTGGTGGATGATTCACCAAATTTGAGGGACTAACTCCCAAGGAATCGTGAGTTGAAGGCTAATCAATTAGGAACACCTAATTGGACTAAGTGCTGATTATCAATCTGATTTAATTGAACTTTTTGGGCAAACGGTCTCAAGACCGTATAAGATGGTTGACTAAGCATTTACCGTATGATATTACTGTTCATAATGATGTTAATTAATGACTCACCAAATTTTATGGACTAATTCCAAACGAGTTAGGAGTTGAAGGTTGATTACTAGGGCAAACCCTAATTGAAATCAGTGCTGAAATCACAATGAGCTAATTTGAGATTTTGGGTTGATTAGCCCAAACGGTCTCAAGACCGTTTGGGAATCACCCCAAGACCGTTTGGAGGTCTGGGGTCAAGTATAGTTGACCAATTGAAGGTCCAAAAGTACTAATCATATTGCAATGTAGTGCTGATTTGTTGATCAACTCGATAGACCAATCCATGATGAATTTTCACTAGAGTCCAAAGGTTGGATGGGAAAACGGTCTCAAGACCGTTTGGAGCTCATCCAAACGGTCTCAAGACCGTTTGGTGGTCACCCAAGACCATTTGGAGGTCTAGGGTTGAGTATGGTTAGGTGTTTGAAGGTCTAAAGGTACCAAGCTTTTAAACAATGTAATGCTGATTTGGTGATCAATCCAATGAACCAAACCCTAATTGGATTGCTTATATTTGAGTGATATGATGGGAAAACGGTCTCAAGACCGTTTGGAGGTCATCCAAATGACCTCAAGACCGTTTGGAGTCAGGTCATACCCAATTTGGATGATGGTTCAATGGTTTCAAAGCAACTAGTCTTACATTGATTAGTGTTGTTGAATCATCGATTCCAAACCCTAATTCAATTGAATCAAACCCTAATTGATGATTAATTGAGGGTCAATTGAGAGTCAAATCAGTTGAAGGTTGACCTATTAAACTCAATTGAAGTATGAGGGTAGGTCCAATTGATGATTGGTTCCATGAATTCAATGATTGAAGGAATCAACATTGAAAACCCTAATTCAATTGGATACCTTATGTAATGGAGGTCCAATGTGATTGAATCTCTTGAGAATAGAGATGATGAATCATCCATTGATCCAATGATGATTAGTAATGATAATCAATGAAGGTACAAAGGTTTAAACCCTAATAGTACCTAAGTGATTAGTGCCAATTAAGGAATGAACCCTAATTGCTTATAAGAACAATGTCTTAGTACACTATGTTAACCATAGTTGTATATACTTGATTGAAGGGTTGATGTAACCTAATCAAGTTGATAGGATGATGGAAAGGAATTCATACATGAGTATTGATCATGTGATGAATAGGGTATGATCCTTAATAAAGAGATCATGTGAACCCTAATTGAGGTTGATTCCATGTAAACCCTAATTGAGGGTGATGCCATGAGAAACCCATGTTGGGATGAATAGTAAACCCTAATTTTAGGCAATATGATGAGAAAGCCTAATGAAGGGTGATGTTATATGCAATCCTCACCCTAATGAAGTATGATAGTATGGGAAACCCTAATCCTAATAATGGAATGGTTACTAATATACTAATGGGGGAAATGCCTAAAGTGATTGATTGTGGATACCCTTATAGCAAGTAATGCTTTAACTTGAGATGAGTCCATATAATTAAAGATAGTTGGACCATTCTTATGTGTGACCTATGCACTTCATGGTAAGGGTGATAGGTTAATGGATTAAAGGATTAAGATGGGAAATACCTTAATCCAAGATAAGATGATAACTTAAGGAAGTTGAAAGTGATGAGGAAAGTGATATATCAATATGTGATAAATATCACTTTTAGCATTACACGATTGATATAGTTCAATACCTGGAATAGTTGCACAGGATTAGCATAGTCTAATACCTGGAATAACATATGCACAGGATTGGCTAACTCCTAATACCTGGAATGATAACACAGGATTGGCTAACTCCCAATACCTGGAATGAACAGGATTGGCAAACTCCCAATACCTGGAATGATAACACAGGATTGGCTAACTCCCAATACCTGGAATGCACAGGATCTGCTAACTCCCATTACCTGGAATGCTAACACAGGATTGGCTAACTCTCAATACCTGGAATGATAACACAGGATTGGCTAACTCCCAATACCTGGAATGATAACACAGGATTGGCTAACTCCCAATACCTGGAATAATACCACAGGATTGGTTAAATCCCAATACCTGGAATAATAACACAGGATTGGCTAACTCCCAATACCTGGAATGCACAGGATTGGCTAAATCTCAATACCTGGAATAGTTGCACGGGATTGACATAGATCAATACCTGGAATGGTTACACGGGATTGACATAGATCAATACCTGGAATGGTTACACGGGATTGACATAGATCAATATCTGGAATAGTTGCACAAGATTGACATAGATCAATACCTGGAATGGTTACACAGGATTGACATAGTTCAATACCTGGAATGGATACACTTGAATAATATAAGTCTAATGCTTGTACTAGTTGCACAGGATTGGTGCAATCCAATGCCTGGAATATTTATATTGGATTGGTATAGACCAATGCCTGAATAAGACATGATGATGTACACTCTCATGTCCAAAATAACCAAAAATCTGTTTAGCAGATTGGCTAAGGCCAATAAGTTGAAACAAGAATGTCTCATGGGTGACATATCAAGATAATGAGTGTCACAAGAGAAGTTTGACATGATGGTATAATATGGAGGATAAATGATATACATGTTCTTCCTATTCCTTATTAAGAGAATAGTTGATCTGTTGTTCTATCATGAATAGTTACAATACTTCAAGATGAGAATGCTTTAAACTGTTTATCCTCTGCCTAGTTTTATATGATTAAACTACAATAACAATGTTTTGACGGAGAGTTATATCTCCCGCTGGGGCAATTTACAATTGTCTCACCCCCGTGGGATCCAATGTTTTTAGGTGAACAAGCACGGAAGAGAGTGAGAACATCTTGCAGAGGAAGAACATCAGCAACATCCGGGACAGCAGTGAGATCTCAGGTGGAGATACTGTCTGTCAAGTCATATAGTTTAGAAGTCCTATGTGTCATCTCTGTACTCTCAGGTCCTCGAAGTTTTTAGTCTGTGTTTTTGATATATCAGTCTGAGGTTTTGGCATGATGCCTCGAGATTTGTATGCTGCCTGCATATATGTTTATAAGGCAGCTGATGATGTAGTCTCTGGAAAGAGATGGTACAGGATATGTACGTTTGAAACAGAATGTATATGATATACAATGGCTTTTGTTGGAAAAGATTTCCTATGTGTGGATCTCTTTGCAAAAAGTTTTAATTTTTAGTGATTTTCACTAATCCGCTGCTTGATGAACGCTTCCGCATTAGTTAATCTTGTTTTCGCGAGACAGTCGTCATAATTTAGTGGTATCAGAGCTCTAGGTTCGCTGAGTCTATAGAGACATAGGACTAAGGTTGTTGAGTCTGTGTTAGTGTCCTCCAGTATACCCTATAATGATTTCTGCTTGTGCAGAGAAAGGGTAAAGTTTTAAAATGACTGGAGAGCACAAGGAACACATTGCTAAGGGCAATGTTGTTGCACCAAGAAGAGGCGCAAGGGATCATGCAAGAATAGAATGAGTGCCTGAGAATCCCCATTAAGACCTGATCAGGATAGAGAATCCTATGATCATGCTCTTGTTGGGAAGATTAGGGCAACAGTAATGCATATGAGTGGACTGGATGCTAGGCTTACAACCTAGGTTATCAGTCCTTAATATAGAAAGCTTGAGCTTTAAAAGAGTTCCTAAATGACTTAGTCATGTTGGAACAAGGGAAATATGGAAAAGATTAACTTATGGCAAGAAAGTAGACTCTGCCATGAGTTTAGACAGATAATAAATCTGTGATGGCAGTGCCCAAGAAGGGGCAATAAGCTGAGAAGTAGGTGATGATCTCTATAATTTTAGAGACATTTGCCTAATGGTTCTAAAAAGCCAATGTTTTTGGTACAAATAGTGCAATAAATGCCTAGTGTACCAGGGCAGCAGCCCCTAAGTAAGTGCAAAGGTCTTAACCTTTCACTTGTAAGATCCCATGGCTTAGTTTTTGCTTCAAGTAATAAGACCATGATGTGAGTACAAGGTATGTTATAAATGTGTACATGTTGAGTACACTAAACCCTTTTTGTTATAAAAAGGAGGATTGTTGATATTGTTTTCCCCATTGGTTGCTATATAGGGAAGAAATGATGAGAACCAGAATTCGAATTCTGTTCAGTATTCTTTTAAATGCTCTATATTGATCTTACCTCCATGAAAGAGGAAGAGGTATAGAAGAGATGCCTGGATAAAATCCAGGGATGTTAAATCTTATGTTATGGTAATATGAAAAGAAAGGAATATGATAGCATGTAAGTGCATACTACTTGATCTCAGTACTTGTAAACCCTGATCAGGTGTACAACTATTGATGATAAAGTGTGTATGGAAACTCTTAGATTGATATCTTTTTGATTGCCCTGATCAAGCAATCATTCTGATACAATCTAATGAGTACCATGAAATTGGAAATATGGTATGGATAAATGTATCATATCTTAAGAACAAGAAAGAAGGATCTGATAGGAATTCAGATCAGTATGTGTATATGAGGAAGTAAAAGTATGACCCTCATATGATGAGAAAGAGAACAAGGGAGGTGATCCCTATTCTATAAAGTTGTAAATATGATAAAAGAAAGATGAGAATATGATGTGTATTCAACACATGTGACTCATACCAAGGTAAGAGATTCTGGTATCTGAGAATTATCAGATGATTTAGATTGGCTACCTGGAGTGGTCAACTATGAAATCAGTCTGATTATATAAAATGATATGAACATCATGTGTTAGGGGTTTATGCTTTGCATAAACATAACAACTAAATATGTCTTTAAGATAACTTCTCAATTGACTCTATGAGAATATTGTGTGAAGGAACTTTGTGCTGATCAAAGTTCTATGATGTTTCCATAACAATGAGGTGTTATGAAGAGACATGATGATATGATGAATGAATAATATCTCTTTCCTTTATCTGGGATTTCGGGGACAAAATCCTTGTTAGGGGTTTATAATTTGTAACATCCCTGACCTGGGTTATGCTTTAACCCTAGGTGTTTTGATTAAGAAAGATGATTATATGCTTAATCTTATATTTTGAAAAGTGATTAGGTCTCAAGAGGAACCTATGTTTCAATTTTGGTCATGTTTGAACAATGTTGAAGCAATGTTTGCTTATTTTGGACTAAAGTGCAAATTACCCAAGTTGAGGGGTTAACTTGCAAATTGCACCTGATAAGATGTTCGTCTGATGTTGAGACATCATAAGAATGAATATGATGTAGTGGTATGGTTTCCACAAGCTTGGACACCAAGATTAAGCTTGTAAAGCAATCCTTGTGCATTAAAACCTAGTTTTGAAGTAAAGTGCAATTTACCCAAAATCCAGGGTTCAATATGCAAATTACCACTTCAATAAGGTCCTTAATATTTCTTGGAATCATGTAGAGAAAATAAAATGAGAGGGGCATCTCATTTGAATTAAGATGGAGGAGGGAGAATCTTGATATTAAAATAATCAAGATTTAATCCTAATTGAAACCCTAATTCAATTTAGGGCTAAAATGAATAAAAATAATTGAAGGGCTTTCAACCAAAATATTTTGGGTTGATTTTGAATAAGGATGGACGTTCCTTTGCCAAGATAAGGAACGAAAATATCTTAAGTAGGTGAAATTCCACTCACCTTATTATAAAGAAAAAGTAATTTCCACTCACATATGGGATATTAATATTATAAGCATTAAGGTGCTTAATTTGCTTTTCTTTAAATTGAGGATAATGAAGGATAATTAAAGGAAAAGAGATATGCCTCGTATCCATGGAGTTGAGGGGGAAGAGGCGGCCATAATTTTTGGATTAATTGGATTTTTATAAGGCATATTCTCTCTCATCAATTTCTTTATAAAAGTGCCATTTCCAAGCCCAAACCAAGGCCTTTTTCGGATTTTCTTCTTCCCCTTGCTTGCAAAACCGACCAAGGAGCTAGGGAGGAGCAGGGAGCACGTCCCCAACCTGTGGGTAAGCCCTTTACCTTCATTCGCCTTGATTTCATGGTGGAAATCGAAAATAAATCATGGATTCCTTCTTATTTCGATCTCCTCTTCAACCCTAGGCAACGTTTTCATCCAAAACCTTGAGGACGAGCCTAGGGTGAGTTGCAAGAGCTTCATCCACCATTAATGGCATGAGCTTGGTGCTTTGGAGCTCAATTGGAGGCGGGTTTTATAACTCAAACCCTTAAACATTGCTATTGCATCAATTCTCTATGCTTTGTTGATTGATTTCTTCAATTTGATACACTCTTGTTTCTTGCTGCAATTTCCATCAAGAACGGTTTCTGTTCTTGGTTGTTCGAAGGAAGGGGATGATGACATCATCCTAGATGCTTATCCAAAGAAAATTACCAAGCAAAACCGTTTTGGTAGCTACTCCGAATCGTTTTAATTTGATTGGCTATGCGGTTTCAGCAAATCGTTTAAGGGCAAACGGTTTGAAACCGTTTGGGAGAAAACGGTTTCAAGACCGTTGGAGATGGTTGACCAAGCGTTGACCGTTTGGGAATTTTGTTCCTAATTATGTAGGCTGATAACCCTCCCAATTTGAGGGATTAAATCCAAAGGAATCGAGATTTTAAGGCCAATCAATTAGGCAATCGAATTGAATTATGTGCTGATTTTCAACCTGATTAACTTAACCTGTTTGGACAAACGGTTTCAAGACCGTTTGAGTGAGTTGACCAAGCGTTGACCGTTTCGGATTACTGTTAATAATTATTTTGGTTGATGACTCACCAAATTTGAGGGACTAACTCCCAAGGAATCGTGAGTTGAAGGCTAATCAATTAGGAAAACCTAATTGGACTAAGTGCTGATTATCAATCTGATTTAATTGAACGTTTTGGGCAAACGGTCTCAAGACCATATAAGATGGTTGACTAAGCGTTGACCATATGGGATTACTGTTCATAATGATGTTAATTAATGACTCACCAAATTTGATGGACTAATTCCAAACGAGTTAAGAGTTGAAGGTTGATTACAAGGGCAAACCCTAATTGAAATCAGTGCTGAAATCACAATGAGCTAATTTGAGATTTTGGGTTGATTATCCCAAACGGTCTCAAGACCGTTTGGAGATCACCCCAAGACCGTTTGGAGGTCTGGGGTCAAGTATAGTTGACCAATTGAAGGTCCAAAAGTACTAATCATATTGCAATGTAGTGCTGATTTGTTGATCAACTCGATAGACCAATCCGTGATGAATTTTCACTAGAGTCAAAAGGTTGGATGGGAAAACGGTCTCAAGACCGTTTGGAGCTCATCCAAACGGTCTCAAGACCGTTTGGTGGTCACCCAAGACCGTTTGGAGGTCTAGGGTTGAGTATGGTTAGGTGTTTGAAGGTCTAAAGGTACCAAGCTGTTAAACAATGTAATGCTGATTTGGTGATCAATCCAATGAACCAAACCCTAATTGGATTGCTTATATTTGAGTGATATGATGGGCAAACGGTCTCAAGACCGTTTGGAGGTCATCCAAACCACCTCAAGACCGTTTGGGGTCAGGTCATACCCAATTTGGATGATGGTTCAATGGTTTCAAAGCAACTAGTCTTACATTGATTAGTGTTGTTGAATCATCGATTCCAAACCCTAATTCAATTGAATCAAACCCTAATTGATGATCAATTGAGGGTCAATTGAGAGTCAAATCAGTTGAAGGTTGACCTATTAAACTCAATTGAAGTATGAGGGTAGGTCCAATTGATGATTCGTTCCATGAATTCAATGATTGAAGGAATCAACATTGAAAACCCTAATTCAATTGGATACCTTATGTAATGGAGGTCCAATGTGATTGAATCTCTTGAGAATAGAGATGATGAATCATCCATTGATCCAATGATGATTAGTAATGATAATCAATGAAGGTACAAAGGTTAAAACCCTAATAGTACCTAAGTGATTAGTGCCAATTAAGGAATGAACCCTAATTGCTTATAAGAACAATGTCTTAGTACACTATGTTAACCATAGTTGTATATACTTGATTGAAGGGTTGATGTAACCTAATCAAGTTGATAGGATGATGGAAAGGAATTCATACATGAGTATTGATCATGTGATGAATAGGGTATGATCCTTAATAAAGAGATCATGTGAACCCTAATTGAGGTTGATTCCATGTAAACCCTAATTGAGGGTGATGCCATGAGAAACCCATGTTGGGATGAATAGTAAACCCTAATTTTAGGCAATATGATGAGAAAGCCTAATGAAGGGTGATGTTATATGCAATCCTCACCCTAATGAAGTATGATAGTATGGGAAACCCTAATCCTAATAATGGAATGGTTACTAATATACTAATGGGGGAAATGCCTAAAGTGATTGATTGTGGATACCCTTATAGCAAGTAATGCTTTAACTTGAGATGAGTCCATATCATTAAAGATAGCTGGACCAGTCGTATGTGTGACCTATGCACTTCATGGTAAGGGTGATAGGTTAATGGATTAAAGGATTAAGATGGGAAATACCTTAATCCAAGATAAGTTGATAACTTAAGGAAGTTGAAAGTGATGAGGAAAGTGATATATCAATATGTGATAAATATCACTTTTAGCATTACACGATTGATATAGTTCAATACTTGGAATAGTTGCACAGGATTAGCATAGTCTAATACCTGGAATAACATCTGCATAGGATTGGCCAACTCCCAATACCTGGAATGATAACACAGGATTGGCTAACTCCCAATACCTGGAATGCACAGGATTGGCTAACTCCCAATACCTGGAATGATAACACATGATTGGCTAACTCCCAATACCTGGAATGCACAGGATTGGCTAACTCCCATTACCTGGAATGATAACACAGGATTGGCTAACTCTCAATACATGAAATGATAACACAGGATTGGCTAACTCCCAATACCTGGAATGATAACACAGGATTGGATAACTCCCAATACCTGGAATAATAACACAGGATTGGTTAAATCCCAATACCTGGAATAATAACACAGGATTGGCTAACTCCCAATACCTGGAATGCACATGATTGGCTAAATCCCAATACCTGGAATAGTTGCACAGGATTGACATAGATCAATACCTGGAATGGTTACACGAGATTGACATAGATCAATACCTGGAATGGTTACACGGGATTGACATAGAACAATATCTGGAATAGTTGCACATGATTGACATAGATCAATACCTGGAATGGTTATACAGGATTGACATAGTTCAATACCTGGAATGGATACACTTGAATAATATAAGTCTAATGCTTGTACTAGTTGCACAAGATTGGTGCAATCCAATGCCTGTAATATTTATATAGGATTGGTATAGACCAATGCCTGAATAAGACATGATGATGTACACTCTCATGTCCAAAATAACCAAAAATCTGTTTAGCAGATTGGCTAAGGCCAATAAGTTGAAACAAGAATGTCTCATGGGTGACATATCAAGATAATGAGTGTCACAAGAGAAGTTTGACATGATGGTATAATATGGAGGATAAATGATATACATGTTCTTCCTATTCCTTATTAAGAGAATAGTTGATCTATTGTTCTATCATGAATAGTTACAATACTTTAAGATGAGAATGCTTTAAACTGTTTATCCTCTGCCTAGTTTTATATGATTAAACTGCAATAACAATGTTTTGGCGGAGAGTTATATCTCCCGCTAGGGCAATTTACAATTGTCTCACCCCCGTGGGATCCAATGTTTTTAGGTGAACAAGCACGGAAGAGAGTGAGAACATCTTGCAGAGGAAGAACATCAGCAACATCTGGGACAGCAGTGAGATCTCAGGTGGAGATACTGTCTGTCAAGTCATATAGTTTAGAAGTCCTATGTGTCGTCTCTGTACTCTCAGGTCCTCGGAGTTTTTAGTCTGTGTTTTTGATATATCAGTCTGAGGTTTTGGCTTGATGCCTCAAGATTTGTATGCTGCCTGCATATATGTTTATAAGGCAGCTAATGATGTAGTCTCTGGAAAGAGATAGTACAGGATATGTACGTTTGAAACAGAATGTATATGATATACAATGGCTTTTGTTGGAAAAGATTTCCTATGTGTGGATCTCTTTGCAAAAAGTTTTAATTTTTAGTGATTTTCGCTAATCCGCTGCTTGATGAACGCTTCCGCATTAGTTAATCTTGTTTTCGCGAGACAGTCGTCACACAAATGATAATGAATAAAGAGTTGTTAATAGCTTTATTTCAAAGATATGATCATGTATGGCAATGTTGTATAAGTCTTGTGATCTTTATATGGAAGGATATAAAGATGAATCTTTATTATGTAAATACTTGAAAGATTACAATTGATAAATTAAACAATCATTATATATAGCAATGTGATCTAGGGCACATATATGAGAAATGCATTTCTGGAATCCATGATGATGTTTATCTATACTCTTTTGGTTATTGAATCAACAAGAAACATGCATGTCTTATATGAAAGCAAATGACAAACCACCTCTAACTACGTGTAGTTTGGGAGTAAGCATTCTAATAGGACTTGTGCAGAATGATGTACAAAGACCTTCAGAAAAAAAATTTAGAGGTAATTATTTGTACTTCCTTATATTTTCTGATGATTTCAATAGATATGGGGTATGGATTTGGTGAAATACAAAAATGAATCTCTTGAAGTGTTCAAAAAGATTAGAAACATAGTATAACTTTACAAATTTTTTAAGAAACTTTGACATGATCAAATGTTAAAATACTTTACATCAATAGTTTGAGGAGCTTCTGGGGAAATTGTGATAGTGTATCAGAATCAACTTCACATGAAACGTGATGATGTATCAGAAACAAGGAGTCACATCCTAATGAGTCGTGATATGCTTATCATTTTATCTAATCTTCTAATTTCCTTTTAGTCATATGATTAACACTAAAACAATGTACCTTTCATAATGGTTTTCAAGACACCATATAAGATATGGTATGGGAAAAGTCCCAATTTTTCTTAAGGATTGAAACTTATATAAAAAAGTAGTTTCTTGAAAAAGTTTTTCCCCAAATCACAAAATGTTAATGTGTTGAAAACTACCTTTAATCCCAATCCGGAAACAAAATGTTTGTTACTGGGATAACTAAGCTCCCAAGAATCAGTGAGAGTGAAGTAGAACTCAAAAAGTTTGACCTAAATAAGAAGGTACTTCTAGGACAAGGATAATCACAATTTTTTTTGGAATCTCAAGGTTTCCTTCTGTAACACAAAACTCATAGTTCTAGTAGAACATATCTTTGATTAAAAGATGAGAATCCTATAACTCAGATAAGTCGTGAGTTGGTCATAAGCTGATGAGCCAACAATTAACTAAGAACTATTGAGGGATCAGAGTTTGAGAAATGGATTGATCCAATTACAACCAGAATGGAATACATGAACACCAAAAAGGTATGATTTTGGTGGTACCATCTAGGGGGATAAAACCCATAAGTTACAGTTGGGCCTTCAAGTATATGACTGATGTGGATAACATAAAAGGACATATTGGTTGAAGAGGTTTTCAAACTAGTTCAAAATGTTGAACATGATGAAATCCCTTCACCAATTGACATGCTTGTTGTTTCAACTAATAAAGACTATGAGATTTGGCACATGAAGATTAAAGTCACATTCCTTAAAGGAATAATTGAGAGGATGTGTATGTGAGATAGCCTGAAGGTTTAATAACTTCATTAATCCATATAATGTCTATAAGCTACAATGTTCAATCTAGAGGTTGGAAACTAGAATCTCAGAGATGGAATCTTATTTTTGACAAGAATGTCAAAGAGATTGACTTGACTCAAGCAGAAAGGTGAAATTTGTGATTAGAAAATATTTAGTGGGAGCATATAAATATTCCACATATTGATGAAGAATAACACTTCAATACCAAGTATTGGATCCTGGCATGGAAATCACCTTCTTGACGAAGGATTAGAAGAAACATCCTATGTGATCGGAATTGAGATCTATAGTCATAGTTCTGGAAAGTTTTTTAACATAAGTATGAGCATATATATTGGTAAGATGTTGAAAGGGTTCAACATGAAGGATTCAGTGAGAGAGAATCTATCCATGATACATGAGATTTGTCTCTCAAGAACCCAATGTTCCAATTCCTGTGAAGAATGCAAGAGATGACATATTCATTCACATTGGAATCTATTGTGTATGCAATATAATGTACTCTTTCCATTATATTGTATGTATTTGACATGACAAGATGATATTAGTTAGATTCCAATGATGGTCATTGGAATACCAAAAAGAACATCCATTATTACTTGAGAAGCACTAAATGATCATTTTTTGCACTACTGTGATAAGGAAGGGTTGGGTGTAAAGGGTTACACCGATGCAAGCTTCCGAAATGACAGAGAATGATCAAAATATAAAACTATGTTTAATGTTAAAACAAGAGTTGTGAGATGGAAGGTACCAAAATGTAGTCTGTTATTTAAATCTATAATATATGGATCTAGAAGTTCATATAGATAAACTTATGAGATGATTCAACCATTGTTGACACAGTAGAAATACTATGAAAACACTAGAGATATTGGTTAGGCAAGGAATATCAAATAGTGTACTGGGGAAGTTCCATATGATATGAGATGTTGTACATCGAAGAGATGTGAAACATGTAAAATACCGACTAAAAGCAAAATGTTGCTAACCCACATGATTAACACTTGTAATGGACATGGATAGATCACTAAGAATAAGATTTGTGGGTTATTATCTCTAACTACAAGTGGGAGTCTACTGGCATGTATGCTCAAAGAGCCAATCATATGATTATTGAAAAGGAATATCTTATAAAGGATTTGATTAATAATAAAGGGAATATTATGATTTATTTCGTTTCACTCAATTATGAGATAATGAGGAAACATAATGAACGTCTAAACAATGACATAACTCAATGATATATGTCTTCGGGTTGATGACCTGAACAATGAGATTGTACATATGTCAAGAGTATATACTTTCTTGTTATGTATCAAGTCAGTTCTTATTGTGGAAGGGTATTAGACAACAATAACACATAAGACTAGAGTGTGTATTGGTTGATGATAGAATCTCATCAGTCATGATATGTGATATCAAACCAAGCTCATAGATACTTGTTGGAGAACAATGTATAGGATAGAACCACCTTACGAGTGACTCATGGAAACCATAATTGGTTGTCATAGTCCTGTCTCACATTGAAGGTGGTGATTGTTGTTCTTAGACTTGAGATCACTACACTTATCACATGTTGTTTAGTGTAATTTGATATCATCCACTATGACCTTGAATAAGGGTTGCCATAAAGGTGATGATCACATACACTATGACACATGGGGATATTCATGAGTGATGTAGATGAGATTGGTCCTTTCTATAGGAGTTTGATATCCTGTCCTTGATAAGAGAGAATGAGGAAAGCATGCACATGCATAAATGAATCAATATATGATGTTGAGGGCACATATATGTCAAATAGACTACTCTGGATCAAGGAACATTGATTGAACATTAAAAGGATGATGATTCCATGCCTCGAGTTCAATCCAAATATTAGATATTAAGGATTTAGACAATCATTGTAACACCAATCACAAGTTGTAGGTTGAAGTTTTTCTCCAACTTTCCAATTACTTATTTAACAAGGATATGTTACTAGATGACACTCTTTGCTTGTGATGTCATAAATGTGATATGGACATTCAATGCCAACATGACTTAGAACCTATAGGGTCACACACATAGGATACACTTAGAATAGGAGTCCATTCACAAATATGGTTTAATCTTGATTGCTAAAGAGTGGGGTATTCAATTTAAATAATATTAGTTGAATATTGACTAACTGAGCAGTGAACCAACCCGTTCAAGTGTTGAACTGATCGTTTCAGTGTGTTAGGTCAATTGATCCAACTTTGGCAATTCTGGACAGTGAATCGACCGATTTAGGAAGTGAATCGATTGTCTCATGTCCATGAACCGACCGACTCAGTTTGTGAACTAAGCAGTTGGTGGATCAATTCAACTGATTCAAGGATTTGTGCTGACATCATTAACTGCATTAAATTGGATATTAATTGCACAATTGTGATTGGAAAACCTGATGAAATGACTGGTTCAAGGGTTAAACCGATCAGCTCACATGCCAACCGATCTAATCACTTATGAACCGACCATTTTTCCACTCACATGTTGTGAAATTTTTTGAAATTTTAGTTTCGTATGGTCCCACTCAAATTGCAAACCCTGATCCCGACCCTTCTATAAATAGAAGTGTACATTGGAGTTTTTAGAACACAACTCAATTGCCTTTGACAATTATTTGTCTTCTCTAGTTGTGATAACTGAGAGAACTTGATCAAGTCCTACCTGATAAAGGGACGAATAGCAAGGGAGAGAAATTGTGGGAGAACAAGTTGGTGCTAGTACACCAACAGAGAGGAATAACTCCTTCTTGTCAAGTATGACTTGAAGAAATGTGTTTACTGCAATGAGGGAATAGTAGATGAACTTTCTCCAGGACTAGGTATGACCTTTTAAACCATCCTTCCCATAGTTGTTGGCATAATCATTTGTTAATGGGGAATATGGTAAATAATCTTTTTAGTTTCTTCTACCTATTTGATTCCATATTTTCCAACACTGCCTGTGCAACTACTCATTTCCCATCTTTTCTCCCATGCTAGATATGGTTCTAAAACATATGTGAAACAACAAATCAACACACAAGGCATTGTGTACATGGACAAATATATATATATATACATATATATATATACATATATATATACATATACATATATATATATACATATATATGGTTTTTATAACTTGAAAAGATTTGTAGAAAGAAAGAAAGAGGATCATAGAAAACAATTCTTTAATAAGACAAATATGTTGATTTTAGTCATTTTACTAGATGAGTTGCATTATCAAGGTGGACTAGTCCAAAATGTATATTTTGGGCCCTACCCTATGTACCGAGTACTCTGGAGAACTCCCTATACACCATGTGCTCTAGGGAGGGACACTAGTCAAAATTAATCTAATCTCTCATAAGGTGGATAATGAACACCTCAATAACTACAAAACATCTACTCATAATTTATGTTTCATGTGATAAAATACCTAGTACTTATAGTAATACTACATCCAATATTTGTAAATAACAGAACATACATACAAAGCATGATTCAACCAAGAAAATCAAATTCCTATAATTAAATAAATCCCACGTACCTGACCTCATAGATTCCTAATGATCATTGATCATTTAGATATCTGGTCATCACCAAATTAATAGTAATTAACAATCATTAATACAAAGTTCACAAAAATTAATTGTATTTGTTGGATCAGAGGGCTCTAGAGAGGGGTGAATAGAGCTAAAAAACACTTGCACAAAACTTGTTAGACCTTCAAGTTACTTCAAATAGGCACAATTGCAAATAGTGAATTTGATGGAAATGTAAACATGCATAGCAAGGATGCGAGAGATTGAAGCAACCAAGTGAACAAGCTATTTTGGATTGGATCCACTCTCCCAACTAAGAGAGAGTGAGTCCACTACTTAGAGAGGTCAAGATCTAGTATTTCTTAGCCATCTCTACTCCTTATATTCACTTATAAGAGTTACAACATATCACCTTCCTTTTCCAGGACAAGGATACCCAACTTCCCTTTAAGATTAAAGGAGACAATAACCTTAAAACTAAGGTCTTCCCTATCCAAGATCTAGTCTTCTACCTCACCAAGGCCTTACCCACTTATGAAACAAGATTGATGCCTTAACCAAGGAGATCCCTTTATTGCATTGAGTCTTTTGCCTTGAAGGATATACCCACTCAACTCCTTGGATCTTCCGCCTTGTCCTCCTCCTTCACTCAGAGAAGATTTATGCAATTTTTACTACATATTAAAGAATCTAGCACCTTCTCCTTCACTTGGAGAAGCTTTCATCAACTAAATCTTGATGAAAGGGGTTGTCAATGGAGAAGCTTTAAGAGCTTTACAAGAATACAATGAGGTAGCTCTCTCACTCAGATCCTATCTCACTCATAATGATGAATTGAAGTGTAATCAAGAGAGAGAAAGGGACTCAAATGGACTAGATGTACTCAACAATAACAAGGAGCTTGAATTGCATGAAGGAGAAACCTTGGAAAGAACTGTAAGAGGTCCTATTTTTAGATTAGGGTGTCCATTGGAGAGTAGGAACACGTATGAACATTTTTTATCCATTTTGAGGGTTGCGATGGGTACAAAATTTGACTTTTGCAACTCCCCAATGGCTAGAATCACTTTCTATGTGTTTCCCATACATTACATTTGGTCGAGTTTCAATAAAGATAACTTAACTGATCACACTATGAGATAAAGCCAATTTGATCCATCATTCGAGTTTGTCCGGGTGGAAACTAGACCATTTTACTTAAATTAGTCTTGGGTTTCACATAGATCGATCGAGTTATGTGATTGTACAACTTGACTGATCAAAAGTCATTTTCAAAATCCATTAAGGATCAGTCGAGTTTGTAAATCGACCAATGAACAACCTATAATGAATTTTACAAAATGGATTTTAAGTGATCAAACATTCGAATGAAGTATCCCTAATTTTTTCTCACCTTAGTTACAAGTCATACCATCAATAGAAATGATTACAAAAATAATCTTGGGTGATTTGGAGTGTTTTCTACAAATGTCCATTAGAATTGCTTTTGACTTGAACCAAAACAAGCTAGGGCTTGATTGATTTGATCCTTTTTATGTACCTAATGCCTGAAATGAATCTTAAACAAACATATTAGATACATACGAATGGAATGGTTAAGTCATCATCAAAACATGGACAATGTGTAACAATTAGGTCAACATCCCCCCCCACCTTTTTTGACAATGACAAACCGTTCCTCAACATATTGAAAAGGATATGAAAATTAAAAACTTTTACCTTTGAGAAAGGATGTGAGAGTTAAAACCTTTACCTTGTGAATTGCAAGGTGATACATGAATGAAAAATGTGAATTTCTCTCCCTCAATTCATGCTTATCTAAGCCTGCATGGTTAGTATTTCCACAAATAACCATAGAACATATACACACTATATGGTCCTCTAGAAAGTCACATGATATGTATATAATTGACAAGAAAAAGATCATATAAGCAGTAAAACAATATGATTGAGGTAACTTCTCCCCCTTTATCATATAAAAAAGATAGCGAGGTAGAAGAGATAAAAGAACATGTCTTCTTGACAGGAACAAGTAAAAGCAATCAAAAAGATAAAGCACACACCAAACAGAGATGTAGTAGGCAGTGTCATAATAAAAATATGGAAAACTATACTGATAACTCATTACATAGTCAACCAAAGAGTTATGGTACATTTGATTAAGATTACACCACTTGAAGTATCCTCATAGAAAGAGAAACAAACCAATGATAAAAAAACAAAGATAATAAAATAGTACGCCTCAGATAAAGTGTCCAAATGTCTTAGTACAAAATAGTCTAAAAAACATATCTGATCAACACCTAAAGACAATAGAACTAAAACATCCAAGCTATATCTATGCTATCTATGTCAATAGGGTCATCATCAACATCATCATCGACCTCATGCTTGTAGTTCTCATCACCATTTGAAGGTGCAACAGAGACAACATCATATTCACCATCATCTCTAGAGGAGCCAACAAAACGGTCATTAGAATCATCCTCAGATCCATCATCCTCGGCTCCCTCAGCATCATCAACCTCATCCTCAATAGTCTAGCCATACATCTCCTCATCAGTAGGAGGACCAAAACCATGACCAGGCCATCTAGCATTCTTCTCATCCCATGACATGCCAAGAGCATGTAAAACATTTTCTTGGTCAAAGGAGGGAGAAAATCTCCCAAGACTAAAAAGTAGGGCAGCAGTGTGACCGGTAAGCACAACTAATGGAGGAGGCACACTAGGGGCAGGAGAAGGTCCACCATCAACAATAGGGGTGGCAGTAGAAGCAGTCAATGGATGGGCTAGGTAGAAGTGATTATATGCATAAGAGGCATAGTCACCACATGGGTATGGATGGTAGGAGGGGTAGGGATTGCTACAGGATAGGTTCATGTGGGACATGATCTGACATAGGGTTCTGATGGAGGTGATCATGAACCTAAAAGTTATACGCTTGCTGGTGTATCATGTACCCTGAAGGGCCTCATTGACACTGTCAGGTCATGCTAGTGGTGGAGGTGGAGGTTCCTAGGTGGAGGTAGAGGTGGAGGCTCCAGGTGTGGTAGGGGATTTAGGAAGGAAGGTCTTCTTAATGATAGTCTCACTGATACAAACACCTTTTTTATTTTATTTGTAATGAAGAACATGGAAAAGGGACTTCTGAGTTGCAAAGGCAAAGAAACCACAAATAAAGATAGGATAGGGGTGGGTGCCATGGGTGTTCTTTCTGGAATCAAAACAAATCATGTTACGTAGAATATATCGAGATCATTTGACTCCTATGTTCTTCAAAAGATAATACATGATCACGGTAGTGTAATCTACAATTTAGGTTTGGTTTCTGTTAGGATGACATCATAGTTAACTACCAATGGAATCAGACGGTTTTTGAGATCTAGGGAAGAGGATGGCAACATTGACTTCTTCCTATATGGGACATTGTACTTCTTCAAAAATTTGTCAGTACCGGGAAGAGAAAGTTCAAAGCATTTGTGGAAAGCCTCGGGGTCGAGTAGGTCATAATAATTAGGATAATATGCCCTCCATGTGTCAGTAACGTTAGTACCATTGAAATAGATATTCAAGGAATATTCAGTAATGGTAAATTTGGTACCAACAATCATGGAAGTTAGAATTACCTGAGTATTTGAGGTGGCACTATTGTGACATAGTTCCATTTGAGATACACATAGAACTCATGGACTTCCTTAATGCTAGTCATAGAATTGTGGAAGCCCAGACGTTCCACGCACAACGCATCTAGGTGATGGGAAGAAAACAATTCAACAACCTCCTTAATAACCTTTGTCCTGGTGAGACGAGGCTCAAATAGAGCTCTAAAAGGAAATGGGTTCCTAGGAAGGACCTCCTTATAGTGATTTACAACTTTAGAGGAGAACAAATAGGTGCCATTAAAGGATAAGAGGAGAGTAATGGAGGAGGATGAGAGTGCACCACTAGGGACAGATCTCTTCCTACAGTTGGAAGCCATTGAGGAAGATTGAGAAGACAAAAAAATCAAAAGAGCGAGAGAATGAGAGAACCTCACCAACATGCCTCTTGACACTTACGAGGGTGTGGGAAGAGGCAAGGGAGGCTAAATGAGGCAAGGGAGCAGATGTCCAAACCTAGGGTTTGAGGTCAAGCAAGATGGAGGTTGGGGTCATTCAACTTATCTCTAGTTGAGAGGGAGAAAAATAGTCTGATACCCTTTTTAAGTTTTTTCCAGCCCGATGGTCGACTGAGTTCTTAGAAGAGGAATCTCGACCAATCAACCAGGGATTAGTTGAGCTGGTAATTCAATCGATCAACAGTCTGTCCAAGAAATAGAAATTTTGATTCCCAGTGTCTTTGGTGCTAATTGATTTTGTTTCTTTAGCCTATTATCCATTTTATACATATTGAGGCACATTTCATTCATCATAGGGTAGTATTTCTATATAAAATATTCATTTGCAAAAAAAACCCAAAAAACAAGCAAAGCAAGACATGAAAACAAGACAACTATAGCACATAACAAGTAAGAGATTATCAATTTAGAGACAGAAACATATAGGCCAGAGAACAACTAGCTAGAAGGCATGTCAATATCATCAAGAGTAGTTATCAGCAATTTTGATCTAATAAAAGAAAATTGCTCTCTAGCTAGAGGTTTAGTGAAAAGTTTTGCAAGTCGATTCTCTGTATTCATATGAGTGATATAAATATCCTTCTTAGCAATGTGGTCATGAAAAAATTGATCACAAACCTCTATATGTGTATGTTTACTATGCAATATAGGATTGTAAGCCAAGTTAATTTCGCTAGTATTATCACAATAGATAGGAGTTGCATCAAAGTGAATGTTAAAGTCTTGGAGCATTTGCTTCATCCATAGGACCTGTGCACAACAACTTCCTATAATGTACTCAGCCTCAGTAGTTGAAAGAGGCACAATGCTTTGTTTCTTAGAGAATCAAGAAACTAGGCATGGTCCTAGGAAGAAGAAAGTGACACTTGTGCACTTTCTGTCAATCAAAAATCCTGCTTAATCAACATTACTATAAGAAAGAAGAGTAATGTCCCTTGACTTGTGATACCATAGTCTAAAATTTTGGGTTTTGGCTAGATACCTCTAAATCCTCTTAACGATTATAAGATGTGATTTCTTAGGACATGATTGAAATCTAGAGGAAGTTAAATAAAGTAAACTTCCAATCATACCTCTATAGAGCTTCTCATCTACCTTTTCTCCTTCTTCATCTATGTCAAGCTTGGCAGTGTTTGACATGGGGGTGTCCATTGTCTAGGTGCTCTCCATCCCAAAGAACTTAAGCAGTTCATTGGTGTACTTGACATGGTTGATGAAGTTCCCATTTTTGGTTTGTTTTATTTGAAAGCCAAGGAATAAAGTAAGCTCCCCCATCACGCTCATCTCGAACCAACTATGTATAAGAGAACTAGACTGCTTGCAAACATCAAGACTGTAACATCCCTGACCTGGGTTTAGGGATAACCCTATTTTTTTTGTCTAAGAAAGTTTCTTATACCTTTAATATAATCCTCTAAGGTGTTTTGTTATCATGTGATAAAATTATGTTTCAAGTTTGGTCTAGATTGAATGTTGTTTGAGCAATGTTCCTTTGTTTTGGATCAAAGTGCAATTTACCCAAGATGAGGGGTTATATTGAAAAATGTCACATGTTGAACATTTCTAGAGTGTTTTAGAATAATAAGAGAGAGAATGATACTAAGAGGTGTCTTGTGGAAAGCCTAAATGCCAAATTTGAACTTGTTTGAATAATGCTAGTACCTTGTGCACCAATTTTGGTACAAAATGTAATTTACCCAAAATGTAGGGTTTATGTGCAATACACCACCTCTAGGGTGTCCCTACTTCCTCAATGTATCATTTAGATGAGAGAGAAAGAATGAGACACCATGTTTGAATCATTTATGAGTAGTAGTATTCTTGGTGATGAAAAGACCAAGAAAGGGTTGAATATGAAACCCTAACTTGAATTGTATCGAGTTGTAGACTTGATATGGGAGTGCCTATCAGCCAAGGAACCCTAGAGGGGATCCCATATTGGTTTGTGGACTCTTGGAAAAGGCCATAACGGGAAAATCACCTTAAGTAGGTGAAGTGTATTGGTTTACAACTTCCTTGGAAAAGTTGTATCGGGTTGTGAATAAAGTGGTGATTGAGTGGAGATATTTTATCCAAAGAGATAAGTGATGGAAAATATTATCACTAGATTATCCTCAAGTGTTTTGCATGTCAAGATAAATTTTAGTTCATGCATGTACATGTGTCAACCATGCATGGACACGTGGCACCTAGTAGCTTAAAATGATGACACCTCATATACACTCTTTTTCATAAACCTCAACTATATATACCACTCCTTTCACCAATTAGTGGAAGTTTTCAAATCATACCACCCTCTTGCTCTTAGATATCATGCATAGTGTCTTGGTATCGGGCATAGGTGAAGGGGTATCATTCATAGAGCCTTGGTATCGGCCATAGAAAGTGATATCGGCCATAGCAAGTGATATCAGCCATAGCAAGTTGATATCGACCATATTGAAGTGATATTGGCCACAAGTGAAGGGATATCGGCCACATTAGGGGGGATATCATGCATGAGTGGTGAGGTATCATGCATGGTGCTAAAGAAAAAGAAGGAGCTCAAGTCTTAACCCTAAGGAGTTGTGAAGCTCATCGTCAACCTTAGGAATGTGAAGCTTTGGAGCTTGGAGCTTTGAAGTTGTTCTTGAGGCGGGTTATATAACTTGAACCCAATTATGTTATTGTTCACATTAAATTCTATTATACATGAATATCTACTTTAAATTTCTAATTCTCTTGAATAATTGAGGATCTCTTGAGTTCTAAAAGTTGTATAGAACTGTTGTCCATGAACGATAATAGTAAATCAAGAGTCTAGAGGTTGATGATGATGACATCACCATGGCCCAACCCGATATTGGGTTGAAGCACCTCTAACCCGATATGATGTGGTGAATATACCCCTAGCACGATACAATGAGGATGCATACATCTTATGCATGATATGATGATGGAGTATACACCTTGTGCACAATATGATGTCAAGCATACACCATGTGCCTGATATGAGGTCACACTTATACCTTATGCACGACATGGAGTCAAATATGTACTCTAAACTGATATGATAAACCCTAGATGATGGGTAACTTGATATAATGACGAGTTTATACCTCATGGATGATATGAATGACACATACGCACACCGGTTTCCCTGATATGGTGTGAAGCACACAGACACCTCTTTGCCCGATATGGTGTGAAGCACACACACACATCTTTGCTCGAAATAGTGTGAAGTGCGCACACACACACACACCTCTTTGCCCAATATGGTGTGAAGCACACACACACACCTCTTTTCCCAATCTGGTGTGAAGTACACACACACCTCTTTGCCCTATATGGTGTGAAGCACACACACAAACACCTATTTACCCGATATGGTGTTGAGCACACACCTCTAAAACGTATGGTGGGTAACCCAATACACTAGATGACAAAAGTTGTAATGTGGTTAATACCGTAGAACATGTGATGGCCACACTACTATAGAATAGGCCTTTGGCGTTGGTCGTTTAACACCCTTTGGCGACGGTTTTCAAGCGACGCCTATGTGGGCACCGCTAAAGGTCGAACTCTTCGGCGTCGGTTTTCTAACCGATGCCTATATGACCTATAGGCGTCGTTTATATATAGTTGGCCGATGTCTATAGGGTTGGTGCCACAAAAAAGGGCACCACCTAGGACACTTTCTGTGTCGGTTAACAACTGAACAACCGACGCGATAAGCCCAGACGACACGGAGAAGCACGGCCGTGCTTCGCTGCACGGCCGTGTTTGGTACTATAGGTGTCGGTTGTATACAAATAAGCGACGCCTTTTCCACCACGGCCGTGCTTTCCTGCATGGTCGGGTTGTTTGTCCTATTAGGCGTCAGTTTTTATCAAATAACCGACGCTATAGGCCTTTGATGACAATGTTTTATAAATAACCGACGCCTATACTTTAATTTTTTTTTATTATCAATTTGCAGGCCTGTTGTGGCTGGTCAGCAGGATGAGAACCTACAGTTCAGTTTTCTGAACTGCAGGTTTACGACATCCATTGATATCAGCCTACAAACAGGCCACAAACCTACAAAATCAACAAATATTTTTTCACACAAGTAGATACATTCAGACATCAATTCAATTCTCACATTCAAATATGTATAAACATTCAAATACATGTATAAACATTCAGAAATATTCATTTACAAAATATCATTTAGGATCGCTATCAGCATCCCAATTATATCTTACAATCGCCACTGCTTGTATGGCTTTTGCCCATTCTTCTCTTACTTCATTAAATGCTTCCATCGTATATGGAGCATGTACATTTTTTAAGCGTTTACCTATAGTGTGGTCGATTTTAAATGCCTGCAAAGAGAATGATGTATATATATAAGTAATAATATAAAAATAAGATTGATATATTTCATACTAACTAATGAGACTATATATAATACCTCATGTATGGTATTAATATCCAATGCAGAATGTCGGATAATCATCTGCATAAATTGCATCAAATAGTATGTGCATGCCCAACCGTTGTCTTGTGTAGCGCACTATAAATTGAAACATACAAAATATTAAAAAATACAACTAAGTACAGTTCACATAAATAATATATACATTGGAGTCGGGAACTTACTTTTACATTCTCCCAAATTATTGGCTGGTTATTTCTCCTTGGGACATTTCCTCCAGCATTTTTGAATGCATCTAAACCCCTACATGTTAATGTAACACAATAAATTGCATAATTAAATAGTAATGTAATAACAGATGTTAACGGATATACAAATGAAATATTTCTCACCAGAATAATGGCATTCTCAATGTGTGTCCAATTTTAGTGTTCAATGTACTTCCCGCAGGATCTAGATAATAAACAATGAACGTCCCGGGGACAATAACTAGTAACTCCCAATGTCTACCGCTAGAGGTAAAAAAGTTAAAAATTAATAACTCAAAATGCACAATAAAAATGGAATTTTCTTAAGTCCAAATTATAAATAAAGTAAACTTACTTGACATTGAATGGAGCTATTATTATCGTCTTCTTTTGCTGACCAAAAACTGTAAAAGCATCTATACAGTATTGTTGAACACTATCAGGGTCTTTAGCTACCATACTAATCAATGATGGAATAAAAAATCCCACATGATCAAATGCAAATTGTTTGCATTGATCTTCGACTAAGTAGCTGGAAAACATGTATTACATATGCATTAATATATAAGAAACCAGATCACCGGATCTTACACAAGGTATATGGATGTATAAACAAGATATCACCTTATCCATGTCTCTATCATTGATGTATTCAACCAAGCATACATAAACAGCTCAATAATATCTTGTATAAATAAAGATCTATCATATGATTGACCTGCATAATCTTCTTCTAAAGAAACAACTATAGGACAATGTATATTATGTGCCCGTAGCCAACATGCCATTCCCCTACAAGCAGGACCTAACGGGTATTTTAGGTCAGTTGGAACCCAACTTGGTAATGCAGGAAGTGGAGGTGGAGGCCTAGGTGCTTCGGGTGTCTTCTTTTTAACCTGTATATATAATTTCAGATCAGTTGACCTCATATATACACATTAACAATCTAAAGTAATGTAAATTTATCTTACAATTTCAGTAGTGTAGACGACATCTACTTTGGGCCACAATATCACCCCGCCTTCTGCCTCACCAAGTGTATCAATATCTGGGTGGGCATATGGCAATGCAACTTCCCTCCAATCGGGTAATACACATATCGGGCTCACACGAACGTAGCCCTGCGGCAGTGGAGTCCCATGAAACGTTGGCCCAGGAAGGGACGGGTAAGCCCGTGCCTCTGCAACAACATAGTCTTGCATTCTTAAGCGGCATGGCTTCAATGCCTACAAATTTACGTAAAGAATGTTATACATATATACATATCATCTTGAAAAGACTAGCTACAATGCCATAAACAATACTACTTACAGGAGACGTGCTAGGCGATGGGTCTCCAGGATTACTCGTAGGATGTGCATCAGGAGAAGAGTGGGTCGTCATAGGCTGATTGGAAGCCTGAGATGCCTGCCACCGCACTATTTCTTCCTTGACCTTCTCAGCAACTATATCATTGACCTTCTTAGCAACTATATCCTCGACTCTCTTATTCTCCTATACATGGATAAAAGAAACATTAGCTTCTTATTATTGAATTTCATTTTGCAGTAACATTCTAAAAAAAGAATAGGTTACCTCTTCTTGAGAAAGTCCCGCTCTGGGTTTGCGCTGGGATGGCCCAAAGAATGCTTTTATGCCCACACCAGCACCTGCACCCCTAACATGTCCAGGATGCTCTGGGTTACCCAGAGCAACTGTCAATTCATCCCTTGTGCCCTAAGGGATGAACGTGCCTTGTTTCCTCTGCTGGTGCAGCTCCCGCTAATCACCATCAACAGAAATTGGTAAGTTAATACCACAAATAATCAATATTCAAACGATTGCTCTAAGAGTTGTATTTTACCATTTTCGCAGCCACCTCAGTAGTTACTGGCTTCTTTATTTCACCCTTCTTGTTTTGCCTCCCAACTATCCAGATATCATGGCGAGGCATGGGTGTGGCAGACTCCTGAGTAGGAGCAGACTCCTGATTAGCCACAGACTCCACCTGTAGTCTTTGGCGAATGCTTGCATAGCCTTTTCGACCCATAGTGTGGTCATGCACATTCAGTGCACACCTTGCTTTTTGTGCGTCACTGAGGGCCTAGTTAGTATGCACATTAATGATTTGGTCAGTAGCACTAAATGTTAATCTTGAATAGGTGAATACAATGTATATTAATTAAATTGGGAGTGACGCCTAATACCTTGAATTCTTCAGATTTTCTTGAAGCAACAAAATTGTCCCAATCTTCTTTGTCCAAGAAGTTCCATTGTTCAAGGGCTGACTTCTTCTTCTTATCACCCTCTTTTATGTATTCTCTGTTTAGATTTGTCCTATAATTCCTAAGCATCTTTCTAGCGCGTCGCATCACACTTTTACGATGCAACTTCTCATCCAATGCAAACAGATTCTGTAAAATAGAAATGTTATTAACTAGTATCCAAAATAGAATTGCAAATAATAGAATTTGTAATCTACAAAATAGAATTGCAAATAATAATAACTCACGCATAAATCCTTCCATATCAAGTCTTTTTTCCCCTGAGGAACATTATGCCAATTATCATACTTAACACCACAATGGCTCCGAGTGGTACACCCAAGATAGTTTACAAAATTATTGTGGTTCACTCCAATTGCGTTTCCTCCATTATCAAACTCCATAACCAATTTGGATCCACTGCCACTTACCGCTATTAACTTCTTCAACAGAGTGATCCCCCTTTTCTTGTTAAGTGTTTGGTGCTACGCATCAAGTTGTTCCAGTGCTTCAGTGGGTACATGTGCATCATCAACCTAAAATTTGACAAAAATAAACACACTGAATTATCCCAATATAGAAATATAGGATATATGACATAACTAGAAGATAATGAATTTTATAGAAATACAGGATATGTTTTTAGAACTTATATTGGTATCCTCACCATGCTCGTCATGGACAGCATGCTCATCATGGACTTCATGCTCATCATGGACATCATGCTCATCATGGTCAGCCATCTGAAAATGTCATTAAAAAGGCAAACATTTAGCATTTGTATTAACTAGAAAAAAGGAAAACATTTAGCATTTGTATTAACTAGAAAAAGGCAAACATTTAGCATTTGTATAAACATACATGTCTCTAAAATTGTGATCTTTTATCAATTAACAATCCTTCATTGTGATCTCTGCATACATATAAGTCATCATTAGCTTCAATATTTTGTGGAGTTGGCAACCCAACTGAGAATGGACTGGAGTCATCATACTTATCATAGTACTCTTCTTCATCTATAGGATCTTCAATGAACTATCTTTTACCATGAAGAACAACCGACCATTTATCATTTGCAGGATCATTGATATAGAATATTTGTTTCGCCTGTGATGCCAATATGAATGGTTCACCCTTCTCGCCAATCTTTTCAAAGTTCACCAAAGTGAAACCCAATTCATCCACTATAACTCCTTTGGTGTTATCAACCCAATTACATTTAAAGAGCAGAATTTTGAAATCTATGTAGTCAAACTCCCAAATGTCTTCAATGACATCGTAATATGACATTTTAGCTTCACGTGGACTCTTATCCTTTGCACTTGCAAAGTACATAGTCGACGCTTGAAGAGTGACCCCACTATATTGGACGACACTCTTATCATCTTGGCGCTTTGTGTAATATGTGAATCCATTAATGTCAAACCCTTCATAAGACATAACATTTGATTTTGGTTTAAAGGCGAGGCATTTGATAGTTTCTGTAATATCATTTGGTGTTTGAGATAGTTGATGTAAGACTTTATCTTCAAACCACTTAGTAAAAGTCTTATTATGCTCTCTAGCAAGCCACATTGAACTTTCTTGAGGATGTTGTCTCTTTATGAAATTGGTATGTTCCTCGATATAAACACTCACTTCGTCCATATTGTGTAAAATATACATGTGAGCTTGTTCCAACTGATCACGACTGATTACTTTCACCCGTGATCCCAAAATTCCTTTTCCCTCCTCAATATTCTTGTCATTATCAGGAGTGTCATTACCACTGAGAAAGTCATTGCAAAAATCCAAAACCCTCTTTCGCCACATAACCTTCAATAATACTCCCTTCAGGCAGATAACGGTTTCAAACATCACCTTTAAAAACGCTCATGTATCGTTCAAAGGGATACATCCAATGCAAGAAAACTGGTCCCAACATTTTCACTTCCCTAGTCAAGTGGACAACAAGATGTACCATGATATCAATGAACGAAGGAGGGAAATACATCTCAAGCTGACATAGGGTAACAACCACTTCTCTTTGCAAATTATCGAGAGTATCAGGGTCAATAACTTTGCTGCATAGACTGTTAAAAAGAAACAAAGTCTGGTAATTACAAACCTTACATGCTTCGGCAATATAGATCGAATTTCCACGGGCAATATTTGTTCCATTAGAGTGTGACAATCATGAGATTTAAGACCTATCAACTTCAGGTCTTTCATTGATACCAATCTATGGATGTTGGATGAGTAACCATGTGGCACCTTAACATTTACCAAGCATTCACAAAAAGTTTTCTTCTCCTTTCTAGACAACGTGTAACAAGCGGGAGGTAAGTATGTTCTTTTGTTACCCATTTCACGTAATTCTATTAATTCTGACCTTATTCCCATTTCACGTAGGTCTAGTCTGGATTTTATCCCATCTTTAGTCTTACCTGGTATATTTAACAGAGTACCAATGATTCTATCACAGACATTTTTCTCAATGTGCATTACATCGATACAATGCCTGACTGTCAAAGAACTCCAATAAGGAAGATCCCAAAATATTGACTTCTTCTTGAATGAAGAATTGTCACTCTGTGTGGCCATACTACATTGTGATTTCTTACCAAATTCATTGACAATGTCTTTTACTCTTTCATAAACAACATCCCCTGGTATAGGTTTAGGTGCACTCCGTTCATCATTCCATCCATTGAATGCTTTGCGCTTCCTACGATACGGATGGAATTTTGAAAGAAACCTTTGCTGACCAAGATATACATTCTTGCCGCCATGTTTTAGTCTTATTGAATCAGTGTTTTCTTCACATATAGGACACACTTTAGCTCCTTTGACACTATATCCAGACAAATTCCCATATGCTGGAAAGTCATTAATAGTGCAAAACAACATAGCGTGCAAACAAAATGTCTCTCTTGCTGAAGCATCATAGGTCATCACACCTTCAGCCCAAAGTTTCTTTAAGTCATCAATCAAAGGTTCAAGATAAACATTGATATCATTTCTGGGTGGTTTAGGGCCCGATATCAACAACAACAACATAACGTACTTATTTTTCATACACATCCAGGGAGGAAGATTGTATATAACAAGCACGACTGGCCAAGTGCTATGTTGGCTGCTCAATGTCCCGTACGGATTCATCCCATCTGTACAAAGCCCAAGTCTTAGATTCCTATCTTCTTCACCAAATTTGGGGTACAATAGATCAATCTTCTTCCACTGTGGGGAATCAGACACATGTCGTAGGATCCCATCATTATTTTTCTTAACATCTGCATGCCACCTCAAATTCTTTGCATCTTTCGGATTTGCAAACAAGCGTTGAAACTTTGATATTATAGGTAGATACCACAACACCTTGGTAGGAGAACATGTTTTGGACTCCCCCGAAGTCGTCAATTTATACCGTGACGCACCACATTTTGGACAGTCTTTCAAATCTACATAGTCCTTTTGAAATAATACACAATCATTCAGGCATGCGTGTATCTTCTTGGCCTCCATTCCCATTGGGCACAACATTTTCTTTACTTGGTATGTTGAGATTGGTAGCTCGTTTCCTTCAGGAAGCATTTCTTTCAACAAAGTCAACAATGAAGTGAAGCTTTTGTCGCTCCATCTATTGTTAGCTTTCAACTTATACAATCTCAACACAGCGCTAAGCTTCGTAAACTTAGCACAGCCTATGTATAACAGTATCTCAGCATCATGCACAATGTTTCTAAAGATAGGAGGTGGATCGGTGTGCTCTACCCTACAACTATCCAGCATCACATCAACGATGTCTACTGGAACTGGTTCGTTCACATTTACGTCATCGGAGGCAATTTCTTCTTCCACCCAAGCACTGCTATCGACATCTACTGGTTTCGATTTTGAAATCTCTCCATGCCAGTGCCATTCTGTATAGCCTTGTACAATCCCGTTGCACATGACATGACTTTTGATTTCCTCACCAGTGTTGACTTTCAAGTTGTTACCGCAATGCCTACATGGACAGTAGAACCTATTTGTAGGTTTTTTCCTATGTTCCTCATCAAATCTAATAAACTGATCAAGACCAGATATAAACTCTGGGGTGCAACAATTACAAATGGACATCCATGATCTATCCATTCTATGCCCAGCACGACCGTGGTAGGCCATTCTTCTCAGTTCTCAGTGAAATAAGTAGAACACTAACTAGTCTTAGGTTTTGAAGTCAGAGCAGCAAGTAGAGCAGAACAACGGGCGGCAAGGAAGAAGACAAGGAAGAAGGTGCTACGGCTAATACCTTGTGAGCAGCGGAGGCAAGGAAGAAGACAATGCCGCAGTAGGGCGTGAGCAGGGAGGAAGGAGCGGGTGGCGGCGGCGCAAGGAGGAAGGCGGCGGGCGGCGGCGGCGACACAGAGCAGCAGCAGGGATCGGCGGCGGCGAGCGAGAAGTAGCAGGCACCAGGCACAAGGCAGCAATTTTGGGAGAGCGGCGACGAGCAGCGCATAGGAGAATCGATGAAATAGGAAGAAATGGTGAAGAGTTGGGTGATCGGGCCTCTATTAAGTTTGTCAACGACGTCAGTTATCTACGACAACCGACGCCTATTATCTTCAGCGTCGGTTGATCGTAAAAAACCGACGTCCAATTAGACAATCTTTACCCCAAATTAATTGGCGGGAACTATTATCAGCGTCAATTATCCAAGGATAACCGACACCAAAAGTGGAACTTTTCGTGCAAAATTTCATTTTACATAGGCGTCGGTGAATCGTTAAACAACCGACGCTGTATGTGACCCAGATTTTTTTCGCTCGAAAATTGGATTTCGCGGGCGCCTTTAGGCGTCAGTTGGTTATACTCAGCCGACGCTTTATACAAAGCGGTACCCGTGTCTGGCTGGTCTTTGAATATAGATGTCGGTTTGCATAAATAACCGACGCCCAATATTATAGGCGTCGGTTGTCCTAAATAACCGACGCCCAAAAAAGCGACATTGAACGCTATTTCTATAGTAGTGCCAATACACTAAAGTATGGTGTGGCCAATATCTTCAAGTGAGGTGAGGATGTTACACCCATATAGGGTGAAGGTGATACACCATATGATTGGTAAGGTTGATACCTTTATGGGTAAGGGTATGAGGGATATGATGATGCCTATCTCGATATACACCTAACCCAATACATGTGTTCAACTTGACATACATGATTCAACCTGATACACCTTGTAAAGGTGAGGGAAAAATACTCTTAGGAGTGATGAGTGTAACACCAAGTAATAGTGTGGCTAATACCTTGATAGGTGAATCATCTGAAGTGGTTGATAATGGTCAACCCTATATCAACAATTCCTTAACCCAAGATGAGTCCATAACACTTGATGATGGTTGGGTAATTCAAGGTGTGACTTATGTCCAATACACTACATGATAAATGTGACGAGTTAGTGCATAAAGTATTAGGATGGGAAATACCCTAATATAAGAAAGTTGATGAACTTAAGTAAGTTAAAACTGATGAGGGAAGAGATACACCAAGTCATGATAAATATCACATCCATCACCTCAATGTTGATACACCTTGATGCACCTTAAATACAATATACTTGGATGAGTAACACATGAAGTGTGTCATGCTAATTGTTACATTAAGATGTAATGAGTTTAATGAACTTTGATAAGTGTAGGCTAACCTACCTTGAGAAAGGGTTAAGCCAAGTTAATAAAGTATGAGGTAATCAATATCCTAGTGAGGATGAGAAAGAAACTCATACTTTGTATTGATAATCATTTAATGATAAATGATGAGAATAAATAAGTATGATTGAACACTTATGAGATCAATGTATGCTCCTAGATGTGTGGAATAATGAATTCGGGTTTGGATTGATAATATGAACTTGAAACCCTATTCGGATATAAAGGGAGACCCTAAGCCTAATAATGGGAAGGTTGTATTTCTCTTATTGCATAAGCCTTGTGAAACATGTTAAATACTTGTATAACAAGTATAATGTTTTTGTGGTCTGATGACCTAAAAGATATTTGTTTCCTAGTTAGAGGTGACAAGATGTTTAATGGTACTTATGAGCCATGTGAATAGTTGTTGCCTAGTGAGAGGTGACAAGATGTTTAAAAGGGCCTTGTGAGCCATGTGAAATACGTGTACAACAAGTGTGATATATACTTGGGTCTGAGGACCTAGAGGTAATGGTTACCTGATAAGAGGTGACATTGTTCAATGATGAACTAAGGTTTGAATACCCAAATCAAATAATCATGATGATGATAATGATTTAAGGGATAAGAATCCCCAGTAATATGATAAGGGACTGAGATCCCAAGTGTTATGTATCTAAATGTGTTCCAAAGATTAGATTAGTACTTGATAGATGTATTACACATTTCTTTGTAGCATTTGTTTATGATTGATTCTTATAACTTATTTGATGCTAAAAGAATACTGTAATGCACTTAATATATCATTGGAACCATAAAATGTAGTTGCCCTGGCCATAGATCCATCATCGTCAGAATTTGCTAAAATGGTGAAACGAGTTTTTCCCACGGGATTACATGGAGCGCATATTTTTGAATATGCGAGGGTGTGAGCTTGGATGGCCATATGTGAGCCGATCCCCTTACATCCACAATCTTGGGGATTGGCTATATGCCATATCATGGCACGAGTGCGACTGCGGTCGTAGACTCAGTAATGAGCATGGTGAACTGGCTCGTGGTTCAGAGTATGGCTATATGCCATGACTCAATAATTTTATAACCGGGGAAGGTTGTAGGTCTATTTTTCCCTGAAGAGAGTGCATGCTACGACTGTAACTCTAAGCAAAGATGCCACTATGTCCTGGCATGTTTTTTTTGTAGTTTGATATAGGATTTCACTTCCAGTAGTCTCGTACTGACCGAGATGGGTGAGGTCATGGCAGCCGGATCTTCCATGGACCTTGTATGGTATCGACTTGTGAGAAGTTTGTGGCCGGTTGGAGCATGTGTGGTATACCTCATCTCCTCAGGGAATAAGTGTGATTGTAAATATTTAATCAGCCTTGTAGCGTATTTGATTAAGGATTGAATAAGTAAGACTTTGGTTGATGTACACTTCATTTATACATCTTAATTGGATAGATGTTATACATGTTTCTTTATATTCCTTGTAAAGTGAATAGATTATTTATTGCTCGATCACATATAGCTGCATTACTTTAAGAGAAGAGATTACTCTGTTCTATTTATAATAATGATTAATCTTACTTGTTAATATAAAAGAACCTCTGCTCAGTTTATACTACTTACATATGATAATAATAGTGTTGGTAGAGAGTTATATCTCTTGTTAGGACAATTGTCTCACCTGGTCGGATCCACAATTTTTAGGTGGATGTGCACGAGGAGGTAGTGACCGTTCTGTACAGAAACAAAAACAACAATAGGGGAAGTTGTAGCAACTCAGGTTGAGTGTACTATCTATCGTGTCTTGTAAATAGAAGTCCTATGTGTCGTCTCTATACTCTCAGGTCCTTGGAATCAGTACGTAAAGGTTTTATAAACCAACTGAGATTTTAGCTTCTATGCCTCAAGGTTTTATGCTGCTTCAGTATATGTTTTGACAAAGCAACTGTTATATATTATCCTCGAGATGAGATGGTACAATGTATGTACAATGTGAACCCTGATGTATATAAAGTTTTGGTTCTTTCATTAAGAGTTTTCTGGAAGAGGATCTCTTGGAAAAATGGTTTTAATTTTTAGTGATTTTGTTAATCCGCTGCTTATGGTTATTTCACAATTATTTACTGGTGATGGCTTGATTTGATGTCGGGTCATCACAATGTTTTGGTATCAGAGCCTAAGTTTTGCTAAGTCTACAGAGACATAGGACTAAGGTGTTGTGTCTGTTCTAGTATCCTCTAGTATACCCTATAGTGACTTCTTCTTATGCAGAAGAAAGGATGATGTTTAAAAATGATTGGAGAACATGATGAACACATTACTAGGAGCAATGTGGTTTCACCAGGAGAGGGTGCAAGGGATCAGGCAAGAGAAGAATGAGTGTCTGAGAATTCCCATCTTGACCCAATTAGGATAGAGAATCCTACTTTTTATGTTCTTGTTGGGAAGGTTAGGACAACAACGATGCATATAGTAGACTGGATAGTTGGAAGAGGACACAATCCCTTTTGGGATGCCAGATGGTGTGAGGACAGGATCAAGGATTACACCTTGATGCCTAGTGATCGGAATCACAATTTCCTTGTCAATGATTTCTGGAGCATGGGCAGTGGATGGGATTGGGGATCACTCTAGCATATTCTAGATGTGCAAGGAGTGGATTTTATAAGAAGACCAGGGGCTATTGTTACTGAGGTTGATGATAGGATGGTGTGGACACCTGACAAGAGAGGTTCCTTCTCCATGAGATCGATCAAGAGTATTCAGAGACATTAGAGACAGGAAGGGCCGGCCGATCTAGGTAAAATCTGGGGGATGGATCCTCCAAAAGAGAGTGCAGTTATATGGAAGTTCACAAGAAGAGAAACACCAACTGATGATAACATTCAATGCAGGTGATGTATCCCCATTGAATCGAGGTGTGATTGTTGTGAAGATCTTCAGGTAGAAGACACTCATCATCTCCTTTTCCAGAGACAAATAGCAAAGTTCTTGTGGGCCAGATTTAGTGATATCACTGACAGGGAAGCACCGACGGACATCCCATCCCTTCTGAACGTGTGCTCGAGAGGGCGATTGTAGATGCTGGAGGATTGGATTGCTAGCAGAATTGCCATTATTATCCCGAGTAGCATTTGGCAAATGAGGTGTGCGGCCAGATTCGATGGCGCTAAGCCTTCGGTCACCAGAGAGTGGGAGAGAATCACATTCAACATCAATAGAATGCTGAAGCATGAGGCTTTTAACCCGACTGATAATGTGTGTTTGTATCAAATGATGACATCGTCTAACTTGGAGGAGCTGAGGATGAGATTGAGGGAGATTTGTTTGATCAGATGGGTGCCTCCAGACCTGCATAATCTGAAGTTGAATGTCTCCATTAGCAGAAGTAGAGATCCTAATGGCACGAGAAGCAGGTGGATGGTAGGGGTTGTCCGAAATCATAATGCAGATGTGTGCTTAGCATTTCAGACTTGGCTTAAGACCTCAAAGTTTGATTTGGCTTACCTTCAAGCTTGCATGGTCACTCTCATGATGGTTGAGGATCAGATGCTTAACATCTCATGCATTGAGGTGGGCAACGACAACACATAACATCCTGTGGAGGGAGGCAGCTGACCTTGGAGATCTTTTCCGTACATTATAGATTTTAGGGAGGAGATCAAGCAGATGGGCATTACTGGCTCGGTAGCTCATAAGGATTCCAACTCGATTCTGAATGAGTTAGGTAGATGGGGGAAGGACTTGCATGAAATCTATGTCTATTCGGACCCTAGAGCCCTACATGTGCGTATTAGAAGCATGGTGATTCCGGAGAAGAGAAGTAACCCGTATGTTGTTTTGAAAAAAAGATGTTGTTGAGTGGTCAGGCTTCCAAAGTTTTAGGAAGGGAATCGTGAGGCTTTAGTTTTGGTGTTTTGTTTTGAGGCTTTATTATTTGGGATTATACCTGCGTATAATAAGAAGGAGTTGTATCCTTTATAGATTTTGCCGACAAGAGAGGGGTGGGATGAATAGAGTACGCCTAGCTTAATATATATATATATATATGTATATATATATATTTATATATATATATATCTATATATATATATAGTAGACTGGATACTAGCAATATAACCTAGGTTACCAGTCCTCAATGTAGAAACTTTGGGTTCTGAAAGGGTTCTTGAATGACATAGTCATTTTGGAACAGTGGAAAATGAGTGAAGGTTTAACATATGGAAAGAAAATAGACTCTACCATGAGAATAGACAGATAGTACATCTGTGGTGTCAATGCCCAAGGAGGGGTAATAAGTTGAGAATTAAGGAAAGGTCTCTACAATTCTAGAGACATTTTCCTAGTTGTCAAAAAAGCCAAACTTTTTGGTGCCACCAGTGTAATAAATGCCAAGTGCAACAGTGCAATAGTCACTAAGTAAAGGTAAAAGTCCTAACTTTCCACCTGTAAGAACTCCTGGCTTAGCTTCTACATTGGTAATAAGACTGATAAGACCATGGTACGAGGACAAGACATGTTATTGATATGGACATGTTGAGCATACTAAACCCTTTTATTCAAAAATAAGGGAGGAAATGACCCAACAACCGAGGCAGACTCGGTAGCGCTTAGGAAAGTTACAACCCAATAGTGTAAAAAGGCAAAGGCAACAACATGAAATAGCTAAACTCTATGGTTTGAGTCAACCTGAAGTGGTAGATGACCGTGAGGGGTGACAGTTATATAAAGATTTTTCATTCTGATATGTCTTCTCTTGATTTTATCTGATAATCATAAGAAGGATTGCTATTGTTGACTTCCCTTTGGTTTTCCTATGGGAACATGGGGAAGAAATGATGAGGACTAGAATTTATGTTCTATCCAATATTCTTTTAAATGCTTCATAATTGCTTTTGTCCATATAAAAGAGGCAGAGATGTAAATGAGATGCCTGGATAAATCCAAGGATATTAAGTCGTGTGACTCAGATGATATGAAAAGTAAGTTATATGATACAAACAAGGTGCATACTACCTAATCTCAGTACTTGTATACCATGGTCAGGTATTCAACTATTGAAGGTAGGGTAAGTATAGAACTCTTAGATTGCTATCTTTCTGATTACTCTAATCAAGTAATCATTTTGAGACAATCTAAATAGCATAATGAAATTGAAAATATGGCATGAATGTTTCTATCACATCCTAAGTGCAATAAAATGGAATTTGAGATTATCTCATATCAACCTGTGAGTATGAGGAAGTACAAAGTACAATTCTCATGATAAGTGAAAGGGAACAAGGAAGATGATCCCTATTCAAATAAACAATATGTGAAGGACAATGATCTCTTCCATAATGTGAAAATGAGAAATATGATAAAATCATAAAATGTTCATGAACATGTTAGAAAATAAAAAAGAAAGGAGTGATGATATGTAATCATCCTTATAATTCCTATGCTAATGGAAAGGAACCTAGGATGAAACAAGAGTAAATGACTCATGAGCAGTTGAAAGTTAATGCAATAATCAGAGGAGACGATAATCTCTTCTCTTTGATAAACAACCCTGGGTGATGATGGTGTGATAAGCAAAATATGTTTCTTTGTGTTCTTTCCTTTCAGGGACATGGCAATCAAGTGAGTATTATGACACTTGATGTGCATGAGTTAGAAGTGTTCTATTGATGGGTACTTTGAAAAGTATCAGCTAGTCTTTGATTTTGGTTCCAAGACAGAGTTATATATGATAAGTAATGTCCCAAGATGAAAGAAAGGTACCATCATATGAGAGATGGAAATAATGAGGATGTGATGTGTTTTTGGCACATGTAACAGATACTAAGGTAAGGAATCCTAGTATCCAATAAGTTTTAGTGGTATGAGAAAGTGAAAACATAAATCCTAATCAGATGATTTATGTTGGTTACCTGGAATGGCCAACTGTGAGATCAGTCTAGTTACATAAAATAGTATGAACATCATTTGTTAGGGGTTTATGAAATGAATAAACATGACATAAATAAGGAAGTACTAATTGAAGGAACAATTGTAGAATCATTTTGGGAAAATCTTATCAAGATAAAAAATAATTCCTTGGAATATCCCTATCTGGATCTGTTGAGGCAGCTTATACATAACATCTAGAGATAACTTTGAGATAATGTTTCTTTAATAAGTAGACTCTCCTTATGACAAGAAACTAAACAACTAAAAGGATGGTTGGTACAAGTCATAAAAAAGTTTAGTGTTGTGTCAGTAGATTAGAGTGGCACATCATATGTTTGATAAGACTTGTAGTCCCAAGTGGGTGACATAATGTAACTCTAGTCTTTCCTGGGAGAAGAAATGCTAAACTAAGTAAGGAACTTGGAAGACTCCCAAGGTCAAGAATCTTATCACATAAAGTTGTAAGTTGAGAAGGTGAAAAATCAGTGAGGCTTCACACCTGAGTTAAATAAGGTATGTATAATGCTTCTCTAAATAAGAACAGTGTTACTTGACACAGTTCACTCTACAGTCAGTAATGGAAAGGACAACTGAGTATGTGTCATGTATGACATATCTTATGATGATATTTAATGAAAGGACTTTGTGCTGGTCAAACTTCTATGGCATCTCCATGACATCAAGATGTTATGTGGATACTTGATGATATGATGCATGAATAATAATTGTCTCCCTTCATTTGGGATTTTGGGGATGAAATCCTTCTTTGGGGTTTATAATTGTAAAATCCTAGACCTGGGTTTAGGGTTGGCTAAGAAAGTTTCTTAGAAGTTTAATATAATCCTATAAGGTGTTTTGTTATCATGTTCCAAAATTATGTTTCAAGTTTGGTCCTGATTGAATGTTGTTTGAGCAATGTTCCTTTATTTTGGACCAAAGTGCAATTCACCCAAGATAAGGGGTTATAGTGCAAAATATCACATGTTGAACGTGCGTTGAGTGTTTTAGAATCATAAGAGAGACAATTATGCTAAGTGGTGGCTTGTGGAAAGCTTAAATGCCAAGTTTGAACTTGTTTGAATAATGCTAGTACCTTGTGCACCAATTTTGGTACAAAATGTAATTTACCCCAAATGTAGGGTTGATGTGCAAAATACCATCTCTAGAGTGTCCCTACTTCCTATATGTATCATTTATAGGAGAGAGAAAGAGGGAGACACGATGTTTGAATCATTTATGAGTAGTAGTATTCTTGGTGATGAAAAGACCAAGAAAGGGTTGAATATGAAACCCTAACTTGAATTGTATCGAATTGTAGACTTGATATGGGAGTGACTATCGGCCAATGAGCCATAGAGGGGATCCCATATTGGTTTATGGACTCTTGGAAAAGGCTTTTATGGGAAAATAACCTCAAGGAGGTGAAGTGTATTGTTTTACATCTTCCTTGGAAAAGTTGTATCGGGTTGTGAATAAAGTGGTGATTGAGTTGAGATATTCTATCCAAAGAGATAAGTGATGGCCGAAATATCATCACTAGTTTATCCTCAAGTTTTTTTCCTGTCAAGATAAATCTAAGTGCATGCATGTACATGTGTAAACCATGCATGGACATGTGGCACCTAGTAGCTTAAAATGATGACACCTCATATACACTTTTTTTCATAAACCTCAACTATATATACCACTCCTTTCACCTATTAGTGGAATTTTTTGAATCTGACCACCCTCTTTCTCTTAGAATTCGTGCATAGTGTCTTGGTATCATGTATAAGTGAAGGGGTATCATTCATAGAACCTTGATATCGTCCATAGGAATGATATCGACCATAACAAGTGATATCAGCCGTAGCATGTTGATATCGGCCATAGTGAAGTGATATTGGCCACAAATGAAGGGATATCAGCCACAGGTGACGGGATATCATGCATGAGTGGTGAGGTATAATGCATGGTGCTAAAGATCAAGAAGAAGCTCAAGGCTTAATCCTAAGGAGTTGCGAAGCGCATCTTCAACCTTAGGGACGTGAAGCTTTGGACCTTGGAACTTTGAAGTTGTTCTTGAGGCGGGTTGTATAACTTGAACCCAATTATGTTATTGTACACCTTCAATTCTATTATACATGATGATCTACTTTTTATTTCGAATTCTCTTGAATAATTGATTATTCCTTGAGTTCCAGAAGTTGTATAGAACTATTGTCCATGAATTAGAATAGTAAGATCAAGAGTCTAGAGGTTGATGATGATGACATCAGCATGGCCCAACCCAATATTGGGTTGAAGCACCTCTAACCCGATATGATTTGGTGAATATAACCCTAGAATGATACAATGAGGATGCATACATCTTATGCATGATATGATGATGGAGTATACACCTTGTTCACGATATGGTGTCAAACATACACCATGTGCACTATATGAGGTCATGTTTATACCTTATGCACGACATGGAATCAAGTATGTTATCTAAACCGATATGATAAACCCTAGATTATGGGTAACTTGATATAATGATGTGTTTATACCTCATGGACGATATGAATGAAACATACACACACCTCTTTGCCCCATATGGTGTGAAGCACACTCACACCTCTTTCCCCAATATGGTGTGAAGCACAGACACCTCTTTGCCCGATATGGTGTGAAGCACAAACACACACCTCCTTGATCGATATGGTGTGAAGAACACACACAACTCTTTGCCTGATATGGTGTGAAGCACACACACATCTCTTTTCCTGATATGGTGTGAAGCACACACACACCTCTTTGCCTGATATGGAGTGAAGCACACACTCACCTCTTTACCTGATATGGTGTTAAGCACACACCTCTAAAATGATATGGTGGGTAACCCAATACACTAGATGACAAAAGTGGTAAGGTGGTTAATACCCTAGAACATGTGATGGCCAATACACTAAAGTATGGTGTGGCCAACATCTTCAAGTGAGGTGAGGATGTTACACCCATATAGGTTGAAGGTGATACACCATATGTTTGGTAAAGTTGATACCTTGATGGGTAAGGGTATGAGGGATATGATGATGCCTAGCTCGATATACACCTAATCCAATACATGTGTTCCATTTGACATACTTGATTCAACCCGATACACCTTGTAAAGGTGAGGACAAAACACTCTTAGGAGTGATGAGTGTAACACCAAGTAATGGTTTGGCTAATACCTTGATGTGTGAAACATCTAAAGTGGTTGATGATGGTCAACCCTATATCAACAATGACTTAACCCAAGATGAGTCTATATCACTTGATGATGGTTGGGTAATTCAAGTGTGTGACTTATGGACAATACACTACATGATAAATGTGATGAGTTAGTGCATAAAGTATTAGGAAGGGAAATACCCTAATACAAAATAAGTTTATGAACTTAAGTAAGTTAAAAGTGATGAGGGAAGTGATACACCAAGGAATGATAAATATCACACCCAACACCTCAAGGTTGATACACCTTGATGCACCTTAAATCCAATATACTTGCATGAGTAACACATGAAGTGTGTCATGCCAATTGTTACATTAAGATGTAATGAGTTTAATGCACTTTGATAAGTGTAGGCTAACCTACCTTGAGAAAGGGTTAATCCAAGTTAATAAAGTATGTGGTAATCAATATCCTAGTGAGAATGTGACAGAAACTCATATTGTGTGTTGATAATCATTTGATGATAAATGATGAGAATAAATAAGTATGATTGAATACTTATGAGATCAATGTTTGCTCCTAGATGTGTGGAGCAATGAATTAGGGTTTGGATTGATAATATGAACTTGAAACCCTATTCGGAAATAAAGGGAAACCCTAATCCAAATAATGGGAAGGTTGTATTTATCTTATTGCATAAGCCTTGTGAAACATGTTAATTATTTGTATAACAAGTATAATGCTTATGTGGTTTAATGACCTAAAAGTCATTTGTTTCCTAGTGAGAGGTGACAAGATGTTTAATAAACCTTGTGATCCATGTGAATAGTTGTTTCCTAGTGAGAGGTGACAAGATGTTTAAATGGGTCTTGGGAGCCATGTGAAATACGTATGCAACAAGTGTGATATATACATGGGTCTGAGGACCTAGAGGTAATGGTTACCTGATAAGAGGTGACATTGTTCAGTGATGAACTAAGGGTTAAACACCCAGATCATATAATCATGATGATGATAATGATTTAAGGGATAAGAATCCCCAGTAATATGATAGGGGACTGAGATCCTGAGTGTTATGTATATAAATGTGTTCCAAAGGTTAGAAAAGTACTTGATAGATGTATTACACCTTTCTTTGTAGCATTTGTTTATGATTGATGCTTATAACTTTTTTGATGCTAAAAGAATACTATAATGCACTTAATATATCATTGGAACCATAAAATGTAGTTGCCCTGGCCATAGATCCATCAGCGTCAGAATTTGTTGAAATGGTGAAACGGGTTTTTCCCATTGGATTGCCTGGAGCACATAATTTTGAAAATGCAGGGACGTGAGCTTGGACGGCCATATGTGAGTTGATCCCCTTACATCCACAATCTTGGGGATTTTCTATATGCCATATCCTGGCTCAATTGTGACTACGGTCATAAACTCAGTAATGACAATAGTGAACTGGCCCGTGGCTCAGAGTATTGCTAAATGCTATGACTCAATAATTTTATAACCGGGGAAGGTTGTAGGTCTTTTTTTCCCTGAAGAGAGTGCGTTCTACGGCTATAACTCTAAGAGAAGATGTCACTATACTCTGGCATGCTTCTTTTACAGTTTGACATGGGATGTCATTGCCAGTAGTCTCGTACTGATCGAGATGGGTGAGGTCATGGCAGCCAACTCTTCCATTGACCTTGTATGGTACCGATCGAGAAGTTTGTGGTTGGTTGGAGAATGAGAGGTATACCTCATCTCCTTAGGGAATAACTCTGATTGTAAATATAAAATCAGTAGTGTAGAGTATTTGCTTAAGGATCGAATACGGAAGATATTGGTTGATGTACACTTCGTTTATACATCTTAATTGGATAGATGTTATACATGTTTCTTTATATTCCTTGTAAAGTGAATAGATGATTTATTGCTAGATCATAGATAGTTGCATTACTTTAAGAGAAGAGATTACTCTATTATGCTTATAATAGTGATTAATCTTACTTGTTAATATAAAAGAACCTCTGCTCAGTTTATACTGCTTACCTGTGATAATAATATTGTTGGCGGAGAGTTTTATCTCTTGCTGGGACAATTGTCTCACCCCGTGGGATCCAATATTTTTAGGTGGATGTGCACGAGGAGGTAGAGAACATTCTGCAGGGAAAGAACAACAATAGTAGGGGCAGAAGTAACAACTTAGGTTGAGTGTACTGTCTATCGTGTCTTGTAAATAGAAGTTCTATGTGTCGTCTTTGTACTCTCAGGTCCTTGGAATCAGTACGTAAAGATTTTGGCTTGTATGCATCGATGTTTTTTGTTGCTTTAGTATATGTTTTGACAAAGCGCTTGTTATATATTATCCTCGAGATAAGATGGTACAATGTATCTACAATGTGAACTCTAATGTATATAAAGTTTTGGTTCTTTCATTAAGAGTTTCCTGGAAGAGGATCTCTTTGCAAAATGATTTTAATATTTAGTGATTTTGTTAATCCACTGCTTATGGTTATTCCACAATTATTTACTAGTGACATCTTGATTTGATGTTCGGTCATCACAAAGACCAGTCTTGCCAAAAAAAAATCATGAACATAAATCTAAATGATCAAGAAATTGCTAGAAGTGTGTTTTATAAACAAGGCAGAATCAACTATGTCGATGATATAGACATTGTCTAGCAAAAAGTTCTTTAGTTTCTCATACCAAGATCGAGGTGCTTGTTAGAGACCATAGAGAGTTTTTTTGTAACAAATAAACATGGTTAGGCAAGTTATCATGTTCAAAGCTGGGAGATTGAGAAACATATGCTTCCTCCTCAATTGTACCATTCAAAAACACACTTTTAGCATCCATTTGATAAAGTAGAAAATTCTTATGACTAGAAAAAGCAAGCAAAATTCTAATTGACTCAAGTCTAGCTACAATTGCATATGTTTCATCAAAATCAATACCTTTCTGGTGATTGTATCCCTGAGCAACTAACCTTGCTTTATTTCTTACCACTTTTCTGCTTTCATAAAGCTTGTTGTGGTAGACCCATTCAATGCCAATGATCTTTCTATCACTTGGTCTCGGAACAAGAGTCCACACTCGGTTCTTCTCAAACCGTTCCAACTCTTCTTGCATGTCTAGGATCCATTCATCATCCTTGAGAGCTTCTTTGACAACTTTTGGCTCACGCCTAGAGATGAATTCACTTTCTGCTTATTGTTTGTTGTAGGAAGCCCCTCCTTTGCCCGTTTCAGATGGATTCCCTATGATGAACTCTTTAGGATGATACTTTGCAAAGTGGGGGGTTGGATCCTTCTTTTCTTCTTTTTCTTCTTCATCACCTAACACCTCCTTTCCTTTATCAACAATGTTGAGTTCCTTTAAATGAGGAATCACCTCATCTACAAAATGATCATTAGAAACATTCTTAGAAATAGAGGGGTTAGTCTGAAAAATATAGAATTTTTAGATTCTTCTACTTTACAAAATTCAATGTTAAATACTCGATAAGCCTTGCTATTAGTGCCATAGATAAGAAAGAAAGCCTTATAAGACTTTGGATAATTTTTTTCAAGGGAATCATTGGTGTTAAAAACAAAACACGCACAACCAAAAACATGAAAGAAACCAATGGAAGGATTTCTACCAAAACATAGCTAATAGGGGGTTTTCTATAGAGATGGATGAGTAAAAACCCAGTTTTGGGCAAAACATGAAGTACCATCGGCTTCGCCCCAAAACTTCTTTGGAGTGTCTCAAATTTTTTTGAAGGAGATCCCTCTCCATGGAGAACCACCTACTCTAGAATCATGGTCCTAGCCATTTCCTATAGGGACCTATTCTTTCTCCCTACAATCCCATTTTGTTGAGGTGTTCGAGGGGAAGAAAAGTTATGTTCATAGCCGGATTCCTCACAAAACCATTCAAACAAATCATTTTAAAATTCTCCCCCATGATCACTGAGGATAGAAACAATCTGGCACGAAGCTTCATTTTCAACTCATTTGCAAAAGTCAAGAAAACATCGACAATATCACTTTATGAAACAAGAAAGGAAGTCCAAGTATATCGATAAAAATCATCAACAATCACAAGATAATACTTTCCACCAAGAAGAAATTGCGTACACATTAGTCCAAATAGATCAATGTGAATAAGCATAAGTAATCTTTTGGTGCTAAGGACTCCTTTGGATTTGAAGGAGGACTTAGTTTCCTTTCCTTGGGTACAAGGTTAGAATTCCTCATCATTTTCAAAATCCAATTTAGGATTTTCACCAAACCCTTTTTTCTCAACTTCTTTATTTGATGCATATTTACATGACCAAGACTACCATGCCATAAATAAATATCATATGAATTGGAAACAAGACATCTACCGACAATATGCTTAATAAAGTCAAGCACAATGATATAGAGATTACCGTTTCTAGTTCCCTTGTATATAACATTTTAGGAGAGGGAAGCTAGAAGCAAGCATTCAAGTGAGGTAAAAAGAACAAGATAACCATTATCACAATGTTGACAAACACTTATTAAATTGTGATGTAGTCCATCCACAAGAAGAACATTATTGATGCATAGTGAATCACCTGCATCAACCGCATCTATCAGCTTACCCTTTTTGTTGTCACCAAATGTAACCGAACCTCCTTTATTCTCTGTGATTGGTTGAAGTGGCTGATATAACTTATCATATGCTTTGAGCAACCACTATCAACAATCCATTTTCCTTTTACCTACAAGAAAGGAAGATTTCGGTCCCCAACTCAAATTTGGGATCTGGTGTTACCTTGGGGACCCATTTCATCTTTGGGTTGGTCCCCTTCTCTCTATAAGGACAATAAGTAGATTAATGGTCATCACTCTTGAAATGCACACAAACCATTGGGTTCTTAGATCTGGAGGACTCTACAAGGAATATAGGAGGCCCCTTGCTCTTTTTCTTACCCTTTCCCTTTCTCTTTCTCTTTGGAGCTCCCCTTACATATCCTAAACCATTCGTACCACTATGTTTGGTAGAGTGATCTAGAACTTCATTGAAGGATTTCTTCCCCTTGAGGAATTTCTGCAATGAAGATCTTAGTTTATGATTATCATCACTAAGTGTAATGACAGTAAAAGTTAAACTAGGAAGACCATCTTGTGCAAGAAGTAAGCGGCCTCGAAACAGAGGGCTTTAGTAAGATAAGAATCTTTCTATAAAGTAATACAAGAAACTTTATGACTAGGAAATAAATGTCTAGAAGTGAGATCATCAGCTTGATATAGCAATCTAACATTTTTAGTTCTAAGCAAAATAAGCTCATCAATATAGACTCTATTCTCATCTTTAGTAGCATCACAAACAAGCATAAGATCATCATTTTTAGTTTTAAGTGAAGCAAGCTTATCTACTAGGGCTTGGTTTTCTTCCTTAAGACTATTTATGTTCTTAAGGTAGATGCAATCTAAAATTTTTAGTTCTAAGCAAAACAAGCTCATCAAGATAGACTCTATTCTCATCTTTAGTAGTATCACAAACAAGCATAATATCATGATTTTTAGTTTTAAGTGAAGCAAACTTTTCTACTAGGGCTTGGTTTTCTTCCTAAAAACTATTGATGTTCTTAAGGTAGATACCATTCTCTACATGAACTCTATAGTATTGGATCTCAAGGTCAAGAAACTTCCCTTGAAAGGAATCAATGCTATCAAGATGAAACTTCTCAATTTGATCAAGAATATCTATTTTAGCATAGAAATCATCAACACACTTTCCTAGCCTTTTCTTTTTAGACTTGCATTTTGCATAGAAGAACATGAACCATTTAACATATTAATAAGAGTTTCTTTGGATAACTCATGCAAGCTTACCTCACTTACCTCACCAATGTCTTCACTTGTGGAGGCCATGAGTAAATGATGGCATTCTCCTTCATCAGAGGTTGAGTCACTTGAAGAGGATTCTTCCCAAGACGCATGAGATGCATCCTTTCTCCTCTTGTCCTTATTGTCCTTCCTCTTTTACTTTCCATCCTTCTTGTAGTCATCCTTCTTATTGTGGCTTCTCTTGTGGTAAGCCTTATTGTCCTTAGGGCATTCGTTCTTGTAGTGCCCCTTTTTTCCACGTTCATAACATCTAGGAGTTGAGGATGAGGACGACTTTCCCTTGAAGTGCTTGATCTTGGAGTAGTCTTCTTCATGATCACTAGGATCATCATCTTCCCTTCAGGAGGGTGGATAGGATCAACAAACAAGTTTTTCTTGGAGAATCATTGCCTCTAGTTGAGCTTTGAAGTCATTGTCTTTGATCTTCTTTGATTACTTCTCCACTTGCTTGCCATCTTATTCTTGCTTGTCTAGCCTTGGTTCATGAGCTTGAAAATTTTGAATGAGCTCCTTGGTGGGTAAGTGAACAAGACTTCTAACTTCTTCAATTGAAATCACCTAGGTTTCCCATTTCTTAGGAAGAGTCCTTAGGATTTTGGAGTTGATAGTCCCGCTATCTAGTGTGTGGCCCAAACCAGCAAGCCCATTGATGATAGTGTTGAGCCTTGTGTACATCTCATCAACTCTTTTCATATCACCCATCTTGAAGTTCTCAAGCATTCTATTGAGCATGTAGATTTATGGATCTTTAACTTGTTGTGTGCTTTCATAGGTAATGCACAACTTGTTCCAAATCTCATGGGCTATGTCACAAGTTGAGATTCGGTTGAACTCAGAGGGAGTGAGGGAAGCATAGATGATGCTTATTGCTTTGGCATTGAGCTGCGCCTTCTTGAATGTAGCTTCATCCCAAGTGTCTATATCACCCATCATCTCCTTATATGGTGCAGTCATCACCTTCCACATGTCGTAATTCATTCCTTGAAGGTAACTCTACATCTTCCATTTCTAATAGAGGAAATTGGTGCCGTCGAAGATAGGAGATATAATGGTGAAGCCTCCCTTTAGGTTGAGGGACCCAAGTAAGTCACCCATCTTCTGTGTCATAGAATATGTTTCAGATAAGGAGGTAGCTCTGATACCACTTGTTGGATCAGAGGGATCTAGAGGGGGGTGAATAGAGATAAAAAAACTCTTGCAGAAAACTTGGTATACCTTCAAGTTACTTCAAATAGGCATAATTGCTAATTGTGAATTTTATGGCAATCTAAACATGTCTAGCAAGGATGAGAGAGATTGAAGTAATGAAGTGAACATGATGTTTTAGAGTGGTTCCACTCTTCAAACTAGGAGAGAGTCAGTCCACTCCCTAGAGAGGCCAAGCTCTAGGATTTCTTAACCATGTTCACTCGTTATATTGACTTATAAAAGTTACAACATGTGACCCTCCTTTTCTGGGACAAGGATACCCATCTTCCCTTTAAGGTCAAGGGAACCAATAACCTTACAACCAAGGTCTTACCTATCTAAGAGCTAGCCTTCTACCTCACCAAGGTCTTACCCACTCTTGCAAGTAGTTGGATGCCTTCACTAAGGAGATCCCCTTATTGCATCGAGTCTTTTGTCTTAAAGGATTTACCTTCTTATCTCATTGGATCTTCTGCCTTGTCCACCTCCTTCACTCAGAGAAGTTTTGTACACCTCCTTCTACAACTTGAAGAAGCTTGCACCATCTCCTTCACTTGGAGAAGCTTTCATCAACTTGATCTTAAAGAAAGGGGTTGGGAATGGAGAATCTTTGAGACCTTTACAAGCATACAATGAGGTATCTGTCTCACAGAGATCCTATCTCAATCATAATGATGATTTGAAGTGTAATTAAGAGAGAGAAAGGGGCTCAAGTGGACTGGGTGCACTCAAATATAGCAATAAGCTTGAATAGCATGAAGGAGAAACCTTAGAATGAACTCCAAGAGGTCCTATTTATAGCTTAGGGTGTCCACCGGAGGGTAGGAACACTTATGAATATTTTGTAACCATTTTGAGGGTTGCAATGAATATAAATCTAACTTCTACAACTACCCAATATCTAGAATAATGTTTTCTGTGTGTGTTGTACTGTGTGTTCGATCAAGTTTCAATAAAGATAACTCTCCGATCACACTATGAGAGATAACTAATTTATACCATTAGTTAGAGTTTGTCCTAGTATAAACTTGACCGATCCACTTAAATTACTCTTGGGCTACACAGGGATTGATCGAGTTTTGTGAATGTACAAGTAGATTGATCAAAAGAAATGTTCAAAATCCATTAAGGACCAGTCGAGTTTGTAACTTGACTAATGAACAACCAATAATGAATTTTACAAAATTGCTTTTAAGTGATAAAACATTCGAATAAAGTGTCCCTGATTCTTTCTCATGTTAGCTACAAGTCATATCATCAATACAAATGATTACAAAAATAATCTAATGTGATTTGGAGTGTTTTCTACGTAAGTGCATTTGTATTGATTTTTATGTGAACCAAAACAAGCTAGGGCTTGATTGATATGATCTTTTTATGTATCTAATGTCTGAAATCAATCTTAAACTAACAAATTCGATACATATGAATTGAATAGTCAAGTCATTATCAAAATATGGATAATGTGTAACACTTAGGATTACATTAATTAGGTCCATATTAGGGTTTAGCCAAAAATATTTTTAAATTGATCTTAGTATTGTATCTTATATTTTTTTACTTATCTAGATGTCAGATATAGGTCTTGGTTCAATTTCCATACTTTTCTTATTCTTTACATATTTTTGAATTAATATGGGGTTAAAATATGTGATTAAGAATTAATGAGAATAGACTTGATATATATAAAAAGTACTCATATTAGAGTCAACATATTGGTCTCTAAATTATATTAAGGTTCATAATTTTTTTTTCATATTTAATCTTGAGGGTTTTCTAATTATTTCAATTATATGAACCCTAAAAGAAGCATTTACTTACATATTAATAACCATAAGTGATATAGTTCTAAAAGTCTAATCTTGTATTTTTATAACAAAGTAGATATTTATTTGAGTTTGTAGGTATTTTGGGGTCATTTATATGATTCTGGATTAATTTTTAACAATATTTCTATAATTAAGTCTATTTCTGAGAATTAAAAGAGATTTACCTGATGCAGGTTACTGGAATCATTGATCCTATACACTGGAATACTGATCCTATGGCTAAGGTTGTGCCATGTCCTCTTTCGATGACACCCTTTGTATCTTTAGTCTAGAACAAACTGGTCGGTCTAACTAATAATTGAACTGGTTCATGTGGAATAACTGTCAAACCAGTCCCCCTCCTTTCTTTGCATTCTCTACGATGTCATCAATCGAATTTCCAGTGAGAGAGAAGAGAACAACACTCTGCTTCCTATCTTCCATGAACTACCGTGGATAGGGGATGTGGTGAGTTATTGGTGTCCTGATCCTCAACTTCATCATCAAAGGATCATCCTATTATATTCTCTGTAGATTCTCTAGCTTCCACCGTGTAGTTTCATAAGTGAAGGAGCTCAAAGCTCCGCTGTGGCCCTAGATGATTGAGGCAATGTAGTAGATCGGAGTCAAAGAAGCCATATGTTGGATGTCTAATGGAAGTTATAACCTCTATTTCAATACCTACTTCCTATAGAACTCTAGATCTGGAGTTGGAGGCCAGCTTCTCAGTACAATCTAACTTGTGATCCTGGAGTACTACCATAGGAACGTATAAGATGGGGATCAATTTATCTTGACCAGAATCTCCTTATATGTTTCCAAAAGCCTCCAAACACTCTCCTATACTCTTTATTGTGTCTCAAATTTGTTTCCAAGGCCTACAAGCTATTTTTGAACCCCACCTATCTACTCAATGATGCACCTTGGTCAACCTGCATCTCTTCTTCTAAAGTCGATTGGGATTGTTGGCATAACTCCATTTCTATGTGATTGAGTTTCCCTACCAAGACTGGATCTTATGTCCACCCTTTTCTCAATCTAGGTATCTTAATATTAGAGAAAAGGCAAATATTGGAAGAGAGGAATTTATTCTCATTGATTCTATGGCTAAAGGGCTAATGCTATAGGTTGTTCAGATCTGGAAAATGTGGCAGGTGCAGTAACACTAGGCAACACCTTGAGAAACTTATGGGTTGACTCCTTCATCGAGATTAGATAACAACAACCTCCTCTGCATTATCAGAGCTATGAGATAATAGGGCCTCAATAGATCCCCATACAACTAGTCCTGCATGACACATGTCGTCACATGACAATAGCTTTTAAATAATAAATCAACATCGTTTGGAGAATATTTAAATTGAATACTGAAAACTTGAAACCTTATTTGTTGTAGTAGGAACCTCCAATCATGATGAATTTTTAGACATAAACTTATGATATCCTAATTTATCTTCTCTCTAAGTTTCATACATAAAATAAACTATTGGACCATTCAATTAGTTCTTCCAAATCACTTCATATCTAAGTGTATAAGCCTTGAATATAAATCAACAAATCACCAACCCTTAATCGGACAAATTCCACTTGTATGATTAAACCACATCACACATAAAGGTCCATCATGAAATCATTTTACTCATGTATGTCTTCAAATAGAATATCAGATATCAAACTCAAAAAATTCAGGGTCCTCACATTCATCATATCATATATGGAATTTCATCCTCGAAATTCAACTAGTCACATATTCAAGGACATCTTAAGGAGTCTCTATTATCTCTAGGCAACCACTCCTAGGTGCCACGATTATCAAATTTCAAGATATAGCCTAGTTTTTCATCTCAGGATTGTAGAGAATCAAGGGTGTACAACACACCTTATATGGATTGAAGCATCATGAACAACTTTGTCATGTAATTACATTGCTTTATCCTAGGATTTACATCTTCATAATACTCAAGGAGTAAGGGTTTGTTCATGAATATAGAGCTCAGAAGGTAATACTTTAAGGTTTTATATGTCAACCCATTACCCCATGTATGGTGGTAACAAGATTCCATAACATGATTTACTGGAATTATCACACCTGACATCTTTAGTGTGGTTTATCATGAGTGTCATATTTTGGATGTCATCATTAGAGAAGGGGTTTCTATACATACTTTAACATCAGGGTTTTATCCCGTTATGAGGTTTTTGTCAAAATATAATCTTAGATTCAGAAGATTTGAGGTTAAGAACTTTATTTTGTAATCATTTAATTGATGATTCAAAGATATCATTACTTCAACTTCATGGGTTGCAGGTTTTCTCATACATGTATGATATGAAGGAAAAGGAATATACTAAGTCAGGACTATCATGATTTCTGAATTGGATATTGCTTGTATGACATAGTAAGGGAATATATAATAGGACAAGATTACATGAGTGACTTATCATATATAAATCATCTATATATCTCAAGTGAGGTTTCTACTATCATATATTAAGAAAGAGAAGAAGAAGAAGAAGTAGGAAGAACATGTGTGGTTATGTTATACACAATGCATTTGAATCCAATAAATAGAGTTCCATATATCACCTCAGTTGTAGCTAATGACGAGCTTCACCAACTTAGGTCACTCAAGCTAGGAGCTAACTCAATCAAAGGATTGCATTTCTCTATACACGTTTTCTACCCATTACATTTTTCCCCAACTCTTACGTCTAAGATTTATATAAAAATTTTGAATCATGCATAAGGTACTCAACTCATCTACACATGAGTAATATAGCTTAGGACACATCATTTTGCATATATCTGATATTTCTCATATATTAGAGGTTATCTCCTTTGACCTTCTCCCTGTGTGTATCACTTTCTTTATTGTTCACCACATATCTTTCCTAATGATAGAGGTCCTCCTTTGTAAAGTTCTTAAGGCTCGTGCATATTCAACCTTGTTTTAACTTTAGTTACCTTCTTTAAGAAAATCCTACACATTATCATCATCAAGACATAGCTTGTATATCTTGAAATTGGATCCACAACTTATATGTAACTTTGATCTCTATAAGAAACTTATATTGTTAAGGATCAAACTTTGATAAGATCATACATGCTTATATAAACTATCTTTCTATTTTCTATTCTATCTTACACATATCCTGGTCAGGATATAGGCATCTTATTTATAGATACTATCTCTTTTTGATTGATGTCATTCCCTTTAACTTAGGTTGCAGGAACACCCTCTACTCTCTTGTACAAGGACACATTTTCATAATATTTACATACACGTAATAAATTATTATATAGTTTTTCTCTAAAAGAGCACACATTAGAGAAAACATTTGAGGCTAGGGCTGATAGGAAAACCAAACCAAATCAACAAACTGAGTGACCCACATAGTAGACAGTCTAGTTCCATGTCACCTAGTGGAATGGTGAGAACAAGGTGTAGACTAGTGTAGCTACCCAATACCAATGAGTTCTGTATGGAAAGGGTCACATACATTTTTCTAAACTTTGTTCTCAAACATCTAGGTTCTAACATAGGAGCTAAGTAATTTCTAAATTCCTATAGTATAACTTACTAAGTTTGTAGGGTTTGAAGTGAAGGTGATATTTAACTTGTCTTTCATGGTGAGCAATTGTTAGATGTAGCTATTGTTCATGCTCTGATACCAACTGTAACGCCCCTGGATTCTGCCTTCCCAAAATGCTTTGGTGATGAGAAGATAGAAATCCAAAAAATGTCAAATAACTATAGAGTGTGTTGCGGAAGCAAAATTTGCATACATGAAAAAAAACTAAATGCATAAATCAAACAATTTCTCAACATTCAACATTTATATTAATTATAAAGAAATTTATTTAAACTAACATTTAAACATTGAGTAGAGAAATTTAACAAGTCTATGAACATGTATGCTATCTAGGATCTTCAAAATATGTACCACCTATGCAACTGCTCACTTCCCATCTTTTCTACCATGATAGCACTGAACCTGAAACATACGTGAAACAACAATTAAACACACAAGGTGTTCTATACATGGGAAGAAAGATACATACATACATACATATATTATATTTATAGTTTTCATAACTTGAAAGGATCTATAAAAAGAAAGAAAGAGGATCATAGAAAACAATTCTTTAATAAGATAAATAAGTTGATTTTAATCATTTTCCTAGACGAGTTGCATTATCAAGGTGGACTAGTACTAAAACATATATGTCAAATCCTACCCTATGTACCAAGTATTGTAGGCATCACCCTGTACACCATGTGATCTAGGGAGGTGCACAAGTCAACATTAATTCATTCCCTTATAAGGGGAATAATGAATATCTCAATGACTACAAAATATCTACTCATAATTTACGTTTTCAAGTGAAAAAACACCACATACTTATAGTAATACTACAACCAATATTTGCAAATAAGATATCATACATACATAGCATGATTCAACCAAGAAAACTATATTCCTATAATTAAATAAATAGCACGTACCAGAGTTTAGAGAATCCTAATGATCCTATATAATCTATGTATCTGGTCATCACCTGATTAATAACAATTAATCATCATTAATACAAGGTTCACAATAATTTATTGTATATAGGTCCATATTGATATTTAGCCAAAAATAGGTTTAAACTAATCTTAATGTTGTTTCTGATATATTTGTACTTATCTAGATGTCACAATCATATCTTAGTTTAGTTTCCATATTTTTCTGATGCTTTATCTATTCTAGAATTAATATGGGGTTAAAACATTAGATCAAGAATTAATGAGAAAATCTTGACATAGATAAAAAAATAATAAGATTAAAGTCAACATATTGGTTTCTAAATTATATTAGTGTTCAATTTTTTTATGATATTCAACCTCAATGATTTTCTAATTATTTCAATTATATGAACCGTAAAAGAAGCATTTACTTCCATATTAAGAACCATCAATAATATAGTTCCAAAATTCTGGTCCAAGGTTTTCAAAGTAGGCATTTTTTTTTCAATTCTTAGGTATTTTGGATTGATTTTTAACCATATTTCTAAGATTAAGTCCATTGTTGAGAATTAAAAGAGATTTACCTAATGCAGGTTACTGGGGTCACTGATCCTATGTGCTCTAATACCAATCATATGTCTAAGGGTATGCCACACCCTCTTTGGATAGAACTCTTTGTAGCTTTGGTCAAAAATGGACTGGCTAGTCTGACTAATAATTGAACCGGTTAATGTGGACTAAATGTCGAACCAGTTCCCCTCCTTTCTCCTCGTTTCTACAATGTCATTGATGGGATTTATAGAAAGAAAGGAGTGCATGACCCTCTACTTCGTGTCTTCCCCACACTACTATGGGTAGGGGCTCTAGTGAGTGATCGGTATCCTAAACCTCAACTTCATCATCAAGGGATCATCCTAGTATCTACTATGTTGGTTTTATGGCTTCTACAATGTACTTTAGCAAGTGAAGGAGCTCAAAGCTCCATTATGACCCTAGATGATTGAGGAAATGTAAAAGGTTGACGTCAAAGAAGTTATATGTTGGAGTTTGAAAGGAAGTTCTAACCTCTCTTTGGACACCTACTACATGTAGATCTCTATATCCAAGGTTGGGGGACAACTTCTCGATAGAGCCTAACTTGTCGTCTTGGAGTACTACCGTAGGTATAGAGAAGAAGGGGATCATCTTGCCTTGACTAGACCCTCTTTAGAGGTTTCCAAATGCCTTTGCACACTGTCTAAAACTCCTTATCAGTTCTAAATGTTTTTTCCAAGGGCTAGAAGCTACTTTTGAACCCCACTTTTATGTTCGAAGATGCACCTTGGTCATCCCACATCCCTTCTTCTAAAGTCAATTGAGATTGTTGGCGTAACTCCATAGCTATGTGGTTGGGCTTCCCTGCTTAGACTAGATCTTACGTCCACCCTACATCCTTCTCTCAACCTGGATATCTTACTACCAGATACAAAGGAAAATAGTAGAAAAGAGGGACTTGTTCTCACTGATTCTATGGAACAAGTTGTTCAGATACAAAGGGTGGGGCGGGTGTAGTAAGTCTAGGCATCACCCCAAGAAAGTATTTGTTACACCCCGATCTCACAATTTCCTCAAATCATGAGATTAGGGCATAAGATAGGATTTGTATGCAACACAAAGAACACCCTTAACTTTTTCTTTTCTTTTAAACTCTTGTTTCTTCGCATTGAACCAAATATCATCTTAACAATGGAATCTAAACATTTCTTTTACTAATCAGACTTCAATAGTAAAGATACATGTATAAACATTCATGATGTCTCTCACATCTTATGCACATAAAACTTGCTAATTAGCATACATATCAAAGAGGAACAATATTACACATTGTAATTACAACTCTCTCTCTAAACTCTTACTGAGGACCTAGAGTGACAAGGACCGACTGACTCAACTAATCTCGTACATTGACTCCTGTGGCAGGTCTACACTGAAGCTCTGACTATCTACAAGTCCACGCGGTTAACCCTAAAAATGTTTGAGTAGAGGGGTGAGCCTACTCGCTCAGTGAATGAGTACTTCATGGAAACAGACTAATGCACTAATGTGATTACAGATATAATTTGAATAAACGATATGAAATTTAACAACAGTTAATACTACACTGAGCAGTTATAAAACAATATAATTGAAATAACAAAGAATGTAAATATTGCATCCAAGGAATAACTACAAGAAGACTATGCTTCTAGTCTTCCTTAACTCTTTCATTTATAAAGAACTCTGTGAACCTATATGATCATATTTTAGATTATGCCCTAAACATATGTAGTGTACTCTGCATATGAAGATCCACAACAAGTTCATGCTACGGTCCCACCGTACAAGACTTAGCGACACACCCGAGAAATGCTAAGTCTGACTACTCGTCCTGGTCTGCACAGGACCCAGGCTCTACGGCCTCAACGCACAACCACGTGTGCTGCACAACCACGTGTGCTCTCGACTTCTCCTTTAACTTGAGTACACCGGCGGAGAGTCACAGGGTTACCTTCGTGACACAAGCACGAATGGTGTTAGATAACCAAGTTTTCTTTTGTTATCGCAGTGCCATCGTGACACAAGCACGATTGTTGTTGGACACTGCCTCTCTTTCCTCGTTTGTCCGTGACACAAGCACGAATGATGTTGCAACACGAGTTTCACCCCAAAGTTGCAGACCCGTCTAAGGGGTTCTACGGTGTTAGGGCATCTAGGTCTATTAATTGATTAACATATAAATATCATAGCTCATGTAATCAACATATACCATGTCTCAGTAACATCCCTTTCTAGGGCATGTCATATCTCATCACCTGCAATTTACGAGATATGTTTTGAAATATAAGAAGCCCTGCAGTATGTAAATATCATTTCAGAGAGAACAAGCATATAAAGTTAAATGCACTAGAAACATACAATTCAACAATTAAGCATTACCATATCTCATATTGAGATCTTTCATATTACCATAGCATGATTCATTGAACACCCTATTCTTAGGGTTTCATTTGCCTCATTCACTTGTCACATGGCTCTTATCATGATCTCATAAGATATAAGCATTCACTAAATAAAGACTGTTTCCAACAAATCATATATAATCAATATAGATATGAAATCATGGAAACTTAACTAAATTTAGATTTTTCCAAATCATTTACTGAGATATCATGTATCAAGAATAAAATTCAATTAAGATAACCCATGAGATACATCCTAACCACTTATAGGATTACTAGTCCTTTTCAATAAGGTTGAAACACTAGTGACGTCTCAATTAGGTTAAACCCTAATTACATCATTTGATATAAATCTAAAAAGCATTCTCACTAGGAAGTGTTGTATATGTTTCTGATATGAATCTACCATTTAGGAATCATTCAAACAGAGAAGTAATCCACATCGTATCAATTTGCAACAATCTTAAATCAAACGGACATTTCAGGTTTTAGAATCACATACTAAGCAATTAGGGATTTGGATGCTATAATCAAATTCGTGCATTACACTGTTTAGAGGAAGAACCCACTCACCCTAAGGTGTGAAAACACCTCACAACTGTAGCTCAACTCAGGGAATCTCAAATTCCTATCAAATCCCTAGCAAATCTCCCAATTCTTCTTCCATTAAACTCGGAAACCTTGAAAATGAGGGATTATGAAGAAAGGGTGATAAAAGAGGGAATTTATACATCCTCTTGGATCAAATCAGAGCATGGACGGAATCTTGACATGAGAGAGAAGATTCACCATAAAAGTCTATGCAAAGGATCCAAACTTACTTGATTTCACCACTCTTGGGACCGCAGAACCCTAATTCAGCAATTCCTCCTCTTTCTCCACTCAAGCCCTAACTCTCCCTCTCTCTCTAGATTTTCGTTTCTCTGGAGTGAATGACGAAGAATGAGAGCTTTGTGTGTGTGTGGTTTCTCATATAAGTCAATTGAGCTTCTTGGGTCAATTGCATATTGACCCAACACTTAACTTTAATTATATAGGCTGAATATTCAGTTATACAAAAGTTACTGTAATTCGTTTATTTCAGAGATCAAACATTCTCTAACACTTATGGGAATTTAGCAAGTTGTTAATAATAGTTCTATAAATATTCAGTTAAAATTTGAGATCATTTGGAGTTACCAATAAACAATTAAAAATAGAACAGTGCACTGCTATATTGCAGTCTGCAAAATATTCGGCCGAGTTTGTCCTGCACAAACTCGACCGACACTCTTACTGTAGGGATTCAACAGTCATCCAAAAATTATTCCAATTTAACAGAGTGTCTAAAACTGTGTTTTTCAGGCACAGTTAAAATTTGAGATCAATTGGATATACCAATAAAAAGATAAAATTCAATTACCACACTGCTGTATAATTCTGGAAATGTGATCGGTCGAGTTTGAAACTCGGCCGATCAACAGGTCAGAGCATTCTTCAAAAATTCTGATATTTACCAATATTGTTCACATTTTATATATCCAAATCATATCCAAATTTGAAGTAAATCAGAGTTACCCATAAAATACTAAAAATCATTTAGTGAGACATTCTACTTATCAAATTCTGTATTCATGCATCATTAAAACCCTATTTTGGGCCGATTAGGGTTTATGTTTCTCAAACCCTAATTCACAAGACAAAAGAACATTTACACTTCTTATCATAATTAAAACATCCTAATTGTGTTATCGTCATTAATTAGATTTCAAGAATGATTATTCCAATTAATCTTTGCAATTGTCTAGGTAAACCCTAGTTTACCAATTAAGCTCAGATGGGGTCATAACAACTCTCCCCCCCTTAGAATATTTTGTCCTCGAAACATAAACCCACAAGAAAGATACATTCAAGGTTATTCTAGACTTCTAAATCCTTCCATGCCATTATATTCTTGTATTTCATACCTGAATGTAGTTTTCAACATTAGATCTTTTAATTCTTTACTAAATCACAACATATTTCAAATAGTTCTCAATGATATCAAGCAAATTCTTTATGCCACAATCAAACATAGAATGCAAAGATCAACCATCATGCTTTCGCTGCGCAACTCTGATACTCTGATACAACTATCTCAACTTATGCTGCTCAGAGAGTTCTATTGTTCTGTATCACCTTTAAGTGACAAAAGCAAGTTCACCATACTGTTTTAAACTTTAATCAAGTGCTATTCAAATATCAAAACAGTCTTAAATTAAAAGACTAGATTCAACAATCAATTGCACAATACTACTCTTGGCATCCCCGTTGGGTCATGGACGCATGAGGTGAAGCATCACCACCTTATTCCATACTATCCTGTTTCGATCCTGGGACCTGTGGGTTATGGGCCCACACACAATTTAAAGTGTAACCATCACATTATATCATTTTAGGGTTTCAACAACAATAATAAGGTAATCCACGATTGTATCAGTCATTCAAGCATTAATCATATTCAATTACCATCACTCAGTTATATTAGAGCTAGGTATAACAAGCTACACCTCATTAGGGTTACTTGTCCAAACAATCTGATTATCATCCCTTTCTATTTATATGAGTGAATAAGTATAACTACCTTATTCGGGATATCACTCCATGTGTTCTGACATCATCCAAACCGTATCACCATATTACAGATACACAATAGTAAGATGCATATCAGGTATGAATTACTACAACTATCACACGCCTTTAATTTAACATATAGCTTACACAAATACCCTGAAATCATATGTAGAACCAACTTTCATACCTTAATATGCCTTCAACAACTCATACATGTAAAAACAAATTCACATACTACACAAAGCTAGTGTTTTCCCATATCTCTCTGCTCGTTCATTACTTCTTTACTTTTTGCTACCTATCCTTTTCATATGATTATATACAATAAACATCATTAACATTGAAGCATTTAAGATAGGAATAGATTATTCATCATTCTTGCTATCACACAAGAATTTATTTCTTATCATACTTCATCATATTGTATGTCACTATTATATTCACTAGATGACCCCACCAAGGTAGTTATGCACCATATATGATTCATTTTCTCTTATCATTTCATTCCCATCTTGCTCTCATTAAGGAATATATGAAAGAGAAGATGATTTTAAGACTTGGAAAACTTGTATTCAAACATTACCTTAATACATTCTCGTATGTAGATTTACTTAGTTACCAACAGAGATATTTGATTAATTAGCACTTTCTTGAATCTCACAACCTCTTTATTTTATAACTTCTCCATCATATTTCAAACCCTATCTTACGTTTCATAGTCCTCTTACCATATACTACTCTTTAACCCGTCAACTTTAATTCTAAATTTTTCTCTTATGACCATGTTGCTTATTCATATGTATGGTCATGTATACCATGTTGCACATATTTCCTCCTTTATCTTTATACTATTGTGAAGTTAATGTTCTAAATTAATAGTCCTTCTATTAGTTTTTCCTCATGTTGAATACATTACATATTCTGCATTTTTAAATCAAGTGGATCATGCATGGGTCAAACATAGTTTCTCTTTCAATCAAGTTTTTCTCTTCTGAATACAGTCCACCTTTATATGACTTATTCATTCATTAAACTACACCTATGTTCTTTGCTTAGAAACTAGTTTGTTGTTCTAGTCTTATGAATTACATGTTCACACGATCCTTTTTACTTTTATGGACCTATTGAAAGCTCAACCCTATTCTCTACTTAGCCTTTGCTTTAGGGTTCATAAAAGCATTATACGCTATTATATGATTCATTCTTCATGATTGATTCTTGTTATCTTGAACCATACATACATACATTTCACATATCTTTTCTATATTTCATATGTATAGCTCATATAATATTAATTAATAAACTGATTATGAGCTTCATATCATGTTCTATTATTCCCAATTAAGGGTTTCACATTTGAGACCCCAAGTTAAACCTCAGATATCAGTTTCAACTAATTCTTAGTTGTTCTGATCTTGCCCATATGTTTCAACATCTTACTGTATGTACATTCTTACTCTGATGTGGGTCTAATTATTCAAATTCTATTCTTATTATTCTATTGATAGGATTCATTAGATCCTAATAACGCATCCTGCCAACCGGACCAGGCCAAACCTGGAGTCCTGAAGCCAGGAACTACAAAGGATTACATTTTTCCTGAACTGCCACTCACAGCTCAGAAACTCGGCCGATTGGTCAGAAACTCGGCCGATTGCTTCACAACTCGGCCGATCCGCTTGAAACTCGACCGATCAACTTGTCGTTTGATTTCCTGAAAAAGGGAACTCGGCCGAATTACATACAACTCGACCGATCAGTTTGCTATTCGATTGCCTATTAAGGAAACTCGGCCGAATCACATACAACTCGGCCGAATCGCGTATAGACTGAAAACCTAAACAGACCTGCTGATGTCAATTCCACTCGAATCAGCGGGAAAAACCATAGAAACAAAAGCTCACTTCAAGATGATTTCTAATCTACATGTTACAAAGAATGAAATCAATAAATGCAACAACTGCATAGTGTGCAACAAATATTAAAGACCCATATTTCAAAGTATTGAATATTTCAATTCAAACATATAAGAGCATTTCTATACATTTCCAACAAAAACAACATTATGAAATGTAAGTTCTATCTCCTTTTACATTTATGCTCTTAATTCTTGTTTCTTTTCTCATTTTCTAACCCTAACATTTCTAGGGTTCCTCTCTAGCCCATTCTTCCACTGTATACCTGGCCAGGGTATACGTGAGAGAATAGACAGAGTAGCTTGTACTGGCTGATGCAAGTACTCAGATATCGGGCCAGGATATCCAAATACTCAAATCCCCAAAGCTAACATCAAACATCTCCTATCTGCCACACTTAGGACTCTAACTTACTAACTTAATGGTCCTTGACAACTCACCCTAAGCTCTGATACCAAGCTGTTACACCCCGATCTCACAATTTCCTCAAATCATGAGATTAGGGCATAAGATAGGATTTGTATGCAACACAAAGAACACCCTTAACTTTTTCTTTTCTTTTAAACTCTTGTTTCTTCGCATTGAACCAAATATCATCTTAACAATGGAATCTGAACATTTCTTTTACTAATCAGACTTCAATAGTAAAGATACATGTATAAACATTCATGATGTCTCTCACATCTTATGCACATAAAACTTGCTAATTAGCATACATATCAAAGAGGAACAATATTACACATTGTAATTACAACTCTCTCTCTAAACTCTTACTGAGGACCTAGAGTGAAAAGGACCGACTGACTCAACTAATCTCGTACTTGACTCCTGTGGCAGGTCTACACTGAAGCTCTGACTATCTCCAAGTCCACGCGGTTAACCCTAAAAATGTTTGCGTAGAGGGGTGAGCCTACTCGATCAGTGAATGAGTACTTCATGGAAACAGACTAATGCACTAATGTGATTACAGATATAATTTGAATAAACGATATGAAATTTAACAACAGTTAATACTACACTTAGCAGTTCTAAAACAATATAATTGAAATAACAAAGAATGTAAATATTGCATCCAAGGAATAACTACAAGAAGACTATGCTTCTAGTCTTCCTTAACTCTTTCATTTATAAAGAACTCTGTGAACCTATATGATCATATTTTAGATTATGCCCTAAACATATGCAGTGTACTCTGCATATGAAGATCCGCAACAAGTTCATGCTACGGTCCCACCGTACAAGACTTAGCGACACACCCGGGAAATGCTAAGTCTGACTACTCGTCCTGGTCTGCACAGGACCCAGGCTCTACGGCCTCAACGCACAACCACGTGTGCTGCACAACCACGTGTGCTCTCGACTTCTCCTTTAACCTGAGTACACCAGCGGAGAGTCACAGGGTTACCTTCGTGACACAAGCACGAATGGTGTTAGATAACCAAGTTTTCTTTTGTTATCGCAGTGCCATCGTGACACAAGCACGATTGTTGTTGGACACTGCCTCTCTTTCCTCGTTTGTCTGTGACACAAGCACGGATGATGTTGCAACACGAGTTTCACCCCAAAGTTGCAGACCCGTCTAAGGGGTTCTACGGTGTTAGGGCATCTAGGTCTATTAATTGATTAACATATAAATATCATAGCTCATGTATTCAACATATACCATGTCTCAGTAACATCCCTTTCTAGGGCATGTCATATCTCATCACCTGCAATTTACGAGATATGTATTGAAATATAAGAAGCCCTGCAGTATGTAAATATCATTTCAGAGAGAACAAGCATATAAAGTTAAATGCACTAGAAACATACAATTCAACAATTAAGCATTACCATATCTCATATTGAGATCTTTCATATTACCATAGCATGATTCATTGAACACCCTATTCTTAGGGTTTCATTTGCCTCATTCACTTGTCACATGGCTCTTATCATGATCTCATAAGATATAAGCATTCACTAAATAAAGACTGTTTCCAACAAATCATATATAATCAATATAGATATGAAATCATGGAAACTTAACTAAATTTAGATTTTTCCATATCATTTACTGAGATATCATGTATCAAGAATAAAATTCAATTAAGATAACCCATGAGATACATCCTAACCACTTATAGGATTACTAGTCCTTTTCAATAAGGTTGAAACACTAGTGAGGTCTCAATTAGGTTAAACCCTAATTACATCATTTGATATAAATCTAAAAAGAATTCCCACTAGGTAGTGTTGGATACGTTTCTGATATGAATCTACCATTTAGGAATCATTCAAACAGAGAAGTAATCCACATCGTATCAATTTGCAACAATCTTAAATCAAACGGACATTTCAGGTTTTAGAATCACATACTAAACAATTAGGGATTTGGATGTTATAATCAAATTCGTGCATTACACTGTTTAGAGGAAGAACCCACTCACCCTAAGGTGTGAAAACACCTCACAACTGCAGCTCAACTTAGGGAATCTCGAATTCCTATCAAATCCCTAGCAAATCTCCCAATTCTTCTTCCATTCAACTCGGAAACCTTGAAAATGAGGGATTATGAAGAAAGGGTGAGAAAAGAGGGAATTTCTACATCCTCTTGGATCAAATCAGAGCATGGACGGAATCTTGACATGAGAGAGAAGATTCACCATAAAAGTCTATGCAAAGGATCCAAACTTACTTGATTTCACCACTCTTGGGACCGCAGAACCCTAATTCAGCAATTCCTCCTCTTTCTCCACTCAAGCCCTAACTCTCCCTCTCTCTCTAGATTTTCATTTCTCTGGAGTGAATGACGAAGAATGAGAGCTGTGTGTGTGTGTGGTTGCTCATATAAGTCAATTGAGCTGCTTGGGTCAATTGCATATTGACCCAACACTTAACTTTAATTATATAGGCTGAATATTCAGTTATACAAAAGTTACTGTAATTCGTTTATTTCAGAGATCAAACATTCTCTAACACTTATGGGAATTTAGCACGTTGTTAATAATTGTTCTATAAAGCTTCATTTAAAATTTGAGATCATTTGGAGTTACCAATAAACAATTAAAAATAGAACAGTGCACTGCTATATTGCAGTCTGCAAAATATTCGGCCGAGTTTGTCCTGCACAAACTCGACCGACACTCTTACTGTGGGGATTCAAAAGTCATCCAAAAATTATGCCAATTTATCCGAGTGTCTAAAACTGTATTTTTCAGGCACAGTTAAAATTTGAGATCAATTGGATATACCAATAAAAAGATAAAATTCAATTACCACACTGCTATATAATTCTGGAAATGTGATCGGTTGAGTTTGAAACTCGGCCGATCAACAGGTCAGAGCATTGGTCAAAAATTCTGATATTTACCAATATTATTCACATGTTATATATCCAAATCATATCCAAATTTTAAGTAAATCCGAGTTACCCATAAAATACTAAAAATCATTTAGTGAGACATTCTACTTATCAAATTCTGTATTCATGCATCATTAAAACCCTATTTTGGGCCGATTAGGGTTTATGTTTCTCAAACCCTAATTCACAAGACAAAAGAACATTTACACTTCTTATCATAATTAAAACATCCTATTTGTGTTATCTTCATTAATTAGATTTCAAGAATGATTATTCCAATTAATCTTTGCAATTGTCTAGGTAAACCCTAGTTTACCAATTAAGCTCAGATGGGGTCGTAACAACTCTCCCCCCCTTAGAATGTTTTGTCCTCGAAACATAAACCCACAAGAAAGATATATTCAAGGTTATTCTAGACTTCTAAATCCTTCCATGCCATTATATTCTTGTATTTCATACCTGAATGTAGTTTTCAACATTAGATCTTTTAATTCTTTACTAAATCACAACATATTTCAAATAGTTCTCAATGATATCAAGCAAATTCTTTATGCCACAGTCAAACATAGAATGCAAAGATCAACCATCACGCTTTCGCTGCGCAACTCTGATACTCTGATACAACTATCTCAACTTATGCTGCTCAGAGAGTTCTATTGTTCTGTATCACCTTTAAGTGACAAAAGCAAGTTCACCATACTGTTTTAAACTTTAATCAAGTGCTATTCAAATATCAAAACAGTCTTAAATTAAAAGACTAGATTCAACAATCAATTGCACAATACAACTCTTGGCATCCCCGTTGGGTCATGGACGCATGAGGTGAAGCATCACCACCTTATTCCATACTATCCTGTTTCGATCCTGGGACCTGTGGGTTATGGGCCCACACACAATTTAAAGTGTAACCATCGCATTATATCATTTTAGGGTTTCAACAACAGTAATAAGGTAATCCACGATTGTATCAGTCATTCAAGCATTAATCATATTCAATTACCATCACTCAGTTATATTAGAGCTAGGTATAACAAGCTACACCTCATTAGGGTTACTTGTCCAAACAATCTGATTATCATCCCTTTCTATTTATATGAGTGAATAAGTATAACTACCTTATTCAGGATATCACTCCATGTGTTCTGACATCATCCAAACCGTATCACCATATTACAGATACACAATAGTAAGATGCATATCAGGTATGAATTACTACAACTATGATACGCCTTTAATTTAACATATAGCTTACACAAATACCCTGAAATCATATGTAGAACCAACTTTCATACCTTAATATGCCTTGAACAACTCATACATGTAAAAACAAATTCACATACTACACAAAGCTAGTGTTTTCCCATATCTCTCTGCTCGTTCATTACTTCTTTACTTTTTGCTGCCTATCCTTTTCATATGATTATATACAATAAACATCATTAACATTGAAGCATTTAAGATAGGAATAGATTATTCATCATTCTTGCTATCACACAAGAATTTATTTCTTATCATACTTCATCATATTGTATGTCACTATTATATTCACTAGATGACCCCACCAAGGTAGTTATACACCATATATGATTCATTTTCTCTTATCATTTCATTCCCATCTTGCTCTCATTAAGGAATATATGAAAGAGAAGATGATTTTAAGACTTGGAAAACTTGTATTCAAACATTCCCTTAATACATTCTCGTATGTAGATTTACTTAGTTACCAACAGAGATATTTGATTAATTAGCACTTGCTTGAATCTCACAACCTCTTTATTTTATAACTTCTCCATCATATTTCAAACCCTATCTTACGTTTCATAGTCCTCTTACCATATACTACTCTTTAACCCGTCAACTTTAATTCTAAATTTTTCTCTTATGACCATGTTGCTTATTCATATGTATAGTCATGTATACCATGTTGCACATATTTCCTCCTTTATCTTTATACTATTGTGAAGTTAACGTTCTAAATTAATAGTCCTTCTATTAGTTTTTCCTCATGTTGAATACATTACATATTCTGCATTTTTAAATCAAGTGGATCATGCATGGGTCAAACATAGTTTCTCTTTCAATCAAGTTTTTCTCTTCTGAATACAGTCCACCTTTATATGACTTATTCATTCATTAAACTACACCTATGTTCTTTGCTTAGAAACTAGTTTGTTGTTCTAGTCTTATGAATTACATGTTCACACGATCCTTTTTACTTTTATGGACCTATTGAAAGTTCAACCCTATTCTCTACTTAGCCTTTGCTTTAGGGTTCATAAAAGCATTATACGCTATTATATGATTCATTCTTCATGATTGATTCTTGTTATCTTGAACCATACATACATACATTTCACATATCTTTTCTATATTTCATATGTATAGCTCATATAATATTAATTAATAAACTGATTATGAGCTTCATATCATGTTCTATTATTCCCAATTAAGGGTTTCACATTTGAGACCCCAAGTTAAACCTCAGATATCAGTTTCAACTAATTCTTAGTTGTTCTGATCTTGTCCATATGTTTCAACATCTTACTGTATGTACATTCTTACTCTGATGTGGGTCTAATTATTCAAATTCTATTCTTATTATGCTATTGATAGGATTCATTAGATCCTAATAACGCATCCTGCCAACCGGACTGGGCCAAACCTGGAGTCCTGAAGCCAGGAACTACAAAGGATTACATTTTTCCTGAACTGCCACTCACAGCTCAGAAACTCGGCCGATTGGTCAGAAACTCGGCCGATTGCTTCACAACTCGGCCGATCCGCTTGAAACTCGGCCGATCAACTTGCCGTTTGATTTCCTGAAAAAGGGAACTCAGCCGAATTACATACAACTCGACCGATCAGTTTGCTGTTCGATTGCCTATTAAGGAAACTCGGCCGAATCACATACAACTCGGCCGAATCGCGTATAGACTGAAAACCTAAACAGACCTGCTGATGTCAATTCCACTCGAATCAGCGGGAAAAACCATAGAAACAAAAGCTCACTTCAAGATGATTTCTAATCTACATGTTACAAAGAATAAAATCAATAAATGCAACAACTGCATAGTGTGCAACAAATATTAAAGACCCATATTTCAAAGTATTGAATATTTCAATTCAAACATATAAGAGCATTTCTATACATTTCCAACAAAAACAACATTATGAAATGTAAGTTCTATCTCCTTTTACATTTATGCTCTTAATTCTTGTTTCTTTTCTCATTTTCTAACCCTAACATTTCTAGGGTTCCTCTCTAGCCCATTCTTCCACTGTATACCTGGCCAGGGTATACGTGAGAGAATAGACAGAGTAGCTTGTACTGGCTGATCCAAGTACTCAGATATCGGGCCAGGATATCCAAATACTCAAATCCCCAAAGCTAACATCAAACATCTCCTATCTGCCACACTTAGGACTCTAACTTACTAACTTAATGGTCCTTGACAACTCACCCTAAGCTCTGATACCAAGCTGTTACACCCCGATCTCACAATTTCCTCAAATCATGAGATTAGGGCATAAGATAGGATTTGTATGCAACACAAAGAACACCCTTAACTTTTTCTTTTCTTATAAACTCTTGTTTCTTCGCATTGAACCAAATATCATCTTAACAATGGAATCTGAACATTTCTTTTACTAATCAGACTTCAATAGTAAAGATACATGTATAAACATTCATGATGTCTCTCACATCTTATGCACATAAAACTTGCTAATTAGCATACATATCAAAGAGGAACAATATTACACATTGTAATTAAAACTCTCTCTCTAAACTCTTACTGAGGACCTAGAGTGACAAGGACCGACTGACTCAACTAATCTCGTACTTGACTCCTGTGGCAGGTCTACACTGAAGCTCTGACTATCTCCAAGTCCACACGGTTAACCCTAAAAATGTTTGAGTAGAGGGGTGAGCCTACTCGCTCAGTGAATGAGTACTTCATGGAAACAGACTAATGCACTAATGTGATTACATATATAATTTGAATAAACGATATGAAATTTAACAACAGTTAATACTACACTTAGCAGTTCTAAAACAATATAATTGAAATAACAAAGAATGTAAATATTGCATCCAAGGAATAACTACAAGAAGACTATGCTTCTAGTCTTCCTTAACTCTTTCATTTATAAAGAACTCTGTGAACCTATATGATCATATTTTAGATTATGCCCTAAACATATGCAGTGTACTCTGCATATGAAGATCCGCAACAAGTTCATGCTACGGTCCCACCGTACAAGACTTAGCGACACACCCGGGAAATGCTAAGTCTGACTACTCGTCCTGGTCTGCACAGGACCCAGGCTCTACGGCCTCAACGCACAACCACGTGTGCTGCACAACCACGTGTGCTCTCGACTTCTCCTTTAACCTGAGTACACCGGCGGAGAGTCACAGGGTTACCTTCGTGACACAAGCACGAATGGTGTTAGATAACCAAGTTTTCTTTTGTTATCGCAGTGCCATCGTGACACAAGCACGATTGTTGTTGGACACTGCCTCTCTTTCCTCGTTTGTCCGTGACACAAGCACGGATGATGTTGCAACACGAGTTTCACCCCAAAGTTGCAGACCCGTCTAAGGGGTTCTACGGTGTTAGGGCATCTAGGTCTATTAATTGATTAACATATAAATATCATAGCTCATGTATTCAACATATACCATGTCTCAGTAACATCCCTTTCTAGGGCATGTCATATCTCATCACCTGCAATTTACGAGATATGTATTGAAATATAAGAAGCCCTACAGTATGTAAATATCATTTCAGAGAGAACAAGCATATAAAGTTAAATGCACTAGAAACATACAATTCAACAATTAAGCATTACCATATCTCATATTGAGATCTTTCATATTACCATAGCATGATTCATTGAACACCCTATTCTTAGGGTTTCATTTGCCTCATTCACTTGTCACATGGCTCTTATCATGATCTCATAAGATATAAGCATTCACTAAATAAAGACTGTTTCCAACAAATCATATATAATCAATATAGATATGAAATCATGGAAACTTAACTAAATTTAGATTTTTCCATATCATTTACTGAGATATCATGTATCAAGAATAAAATTCAATTAAGATAACCCATGAGATACATCCTAACCACTTATAGGATTACTAGTCCTTTTCAATAAGGTTGAAACACTAGTGACGTCTCAATTAGGTTAAACCCTAATTACATCATTTGATATAAATCTAAAAAGAATTCTCACTAGGTAGTGTTGTATACGTTTCTGATATGAATCTACCATTTAGGAATCATTCAAATAGAGAAGTAATCCACATCGTATCAATTTGCAACAATCTTAAATCAAACGGACATTTCAGGTTTTAGAATCACATACTAAGCAATTAGGGATTTGGATGCTATAATCAAATTCGTGCATTACACTGTTTAGAGGAAGAACCCACTCACCCTAAGGTGTGAAAACACCTCACAACTGTAGCTCAACTCAGGGAATCTCGAATTCCTATCAAATCCCTAGCAAATCTCCCAATTCTTCTTCCATTCAACTCGGAAACCTTGAAAATGAGGGATTATGAATAAAGGGTGAGAAAAGAGGGAATTTCGACATCCTCTTGGATCTAATTAGAGCATGGACGGAATCTTGACATGAGAGAGAAGACTCACCATAAAAGTCTATGCAAAGGATCCAAACTTACTTGATTTCACCACTCTTGGGACCGCAGAACCCTAATTCAGCAATTCCTCCTCTTTCTCCACTCAAGCCCTAACTCTCCCTATCTCTCTAGATTTTCGTTTCTCTGGAGTGAATGACGAAGAATGAGATCTGTGTGTGTGTGTGGTTGCTCATATAAGTCAATTGAGCTGCTTGGGTCAATTGCATATTGACCCAACACTTAACTTTAATTATATAGGCTGAATATTCAGTTATACAAAAGTTACTGTAATTCGTTTATTTCAGAGATCAAACATTCTCTAACACTTATGGGAATTTATCACGTTGTTAATAATTGTTCTATAAAGTTTCAGTTAAAATTTGAGATCATTTGGAGTTACCAATAAATAATTAAAAATAGAACAGTGCACTTCTATATTGCAGTCTGCAAAATATTCGGCCGAGTTTGTCCTGCACAAACTCGACCGACACTCTTACTGTAGGGATTCAAAAGTCATCCAAAAATTATGCCAATTTAACAGAGTGTCTAAAATTGTGTTTTTCAGGCACAGTTAAAATTTGAGATCAATTGGATATACCAATAAAAAGATAAAATTCAATTACCACACTGCTGTATAATTCTGGAAATGTGATCGGTCGAGTTTGAAACTCGGCCGATCAACAGGTCAGAGCATTCTTCAAAAATTGTGATATTTACCAATATTGTTCACATTTTATATATCCAAATCATAATCAAATTTGAAGTAAATCAGAGTTACCCATAAAATACTAAAAATCATTTAGTGAGACATTCTACTTATCAAATTCTGTATTCATGCATCATTAAAACCCTATTTTGGGCCGATTAGGGTTTATGTTTCTCAAACCCTAATTCACAAGACAAAAGAACATTTACACTTCTTATCATAATTAAAACATCCTAATTGTGTTATCGTCATTAATTAGATTTCAAGAATGATTATTCCAATTAATCTTTGCAATTGTCTAGGTAAACCCTAGTTTACCAATTAAGCTCAGATGGGGTCGTAACAGTATTGGGTTGAATCCTTCATCGACGATTAGTTAACCACACCCTCCTCCCCATTTATCAGATCTAAGATATGCTAGGGCATCAATAGATCCCCATACAACTAGTCTGGTGTGATACATGTTGTAATGACCTCACTTTTTGTCAAAACGCAATTAACAAAGGCCTCATAATTGAGAACCCTTACCTTAAAATTTCCCAAGGATCTAGATTTTCAAACTAATAATAATTAACACCAAATAATTTCAATGAATTCAAATATATTGTACAAGTTGTTCCTCTAGAATGTACATAACTTTCTATCATCAGATTTGTACACATGAGAACTATATGAGAACAAGTATCTATCTAATCCGTCCTACAAGTTAACTTTAATGTCTTCAAGCAATTTCATTTGTTCATCATATATTGATATATTCAAAGTTAAGCATGTACCTAAAATGTTGTGAAACCAAAAGCACAAATTAACATATCAAAATATATTGTGTACATGGGGTGCATGCAAAATGTGTGCAAGTAAACTAACCACATACATTCCATCAAATACTTGCAAATAAGAAATGCCATTTTATTCACATACTCTATCTTTACATGATACTCAAAGTGGCATTATAATTGAACAAAATGTAAATATGCATCCAACAATTTAGTTGTTCAATCCTCGAGAAAAACTAGAAAACACTGAAAAACTAATATAGGCAGTCATAAGTGTAATAATGTACCTCAATGGTGAGCCATGAAAATTATTATGTACAATATACTCAAAGTACATTCAAGCAATCCAATCAACAAAGATGAATCCAAGAAACCAATTATTAAATCTACATGTATGTAAATCCTAAAGTGTCACCATCACGTTAATCACATTAAACTCTACTAAAGTCCTAGTCTTGAGTTTAGATTTCCCTAGTATCAAGTTACTATTAGAGTTGTGCTTTGAAACCCTTATCCCCATGTTCATTGATATATTGATTTAATAACCTGAATTCATGTTAAGTGTAGCCATGAATATCAAATCTACCTTATTATTGTATCAAGAATATTAGATTCAATTATGATTGTTAATTACATAACAAAATTTGATGTTAAACCCTAATTACTTCATTTGCATGATTATTCATATTAAGGACCTTAAGTATAGTCATTATGATCATAATCACGTTAAATCACCATTATATTCCACATTATCATATAAAAGCATAAAAGAGATGTTTTTAATTATTTGAACCTTTTATTGCCCGAATCTAGGGTTTTCAGAAACTAATCACTTACAAAACAAATATTAACCATACTTTTGGAATTGGTTTTGAAATTAGGTACGCAATATATTTTATTTGTATTCCTCTCATTTAGCTAATCAATATTCATACATCACATGTCTTCATCCAAGCATCCTAGTAATTTGTATGTTTTTTATAGGTTTATCACTAATTGACCAATTAACCCCTGACACGTCAACATTACTAATACACACAGTGCTATTGTTGGGCCGGCTTGGAAAAACAGGAGAAAGACCATCATGCCCTTGTATTTTGCATACACTCTAATGGGCATACTGGTCTTTTGACTATAATTCTCCCCCTTCTTCGCGTTGGGCTCTTCTCCTGCCCTACACAAATGGACTAGGGAGAACCGCGACACCTCCCCTCTCACAACCGTCATGGAAAGGACGAGCAATGATCCATGACCCCCTCCAAACTCTATAGAGCACAATGATTCTTTAGGTTAGGTCCAAGGCATCCGAGGCTATTAAGGCAATGTCTGAGAGCACAAAATCAAACCATCTTTCTTGTAGACATCAAACATGTCACTATGATGATGAGGATTGGATTATGAAGAACTTCACATGTTGCTGACACAAAGGACCACCGACATACACTCAAGTTCTTTCCACGATCTATTGTGTTTGTTGGTTCTAAGAAACTATTTATTTTACCCAAAGAAGGTAGGGTTGATAGCGTAACCACGCCTACAGACCTCGATATTGGATGTTAATGGACCCTAGCCCATATCTTTCCTTTTTTGTGTTTGTTATTTCATTGCTATGCACAAAACCATCTAACTTACCAAAGTTGATTTGTTGGTTACTGGGAGACAGTCTTACCATGTTTCCCTTGAGATAAAATTGCCATCTTTCGCTTTCTCTATCATGGTTAAGAAAATTCTCACGGAAAGGTATGTCTTAAAAGGAATATATTCAACATGGTTTCTCATATGTACCCATGCATGTTCTTTAAGTATTTTTATAATGAAATTACCAATCGTTGCTTGATTGACATACAAAGAGCCATAAAGGAATAGATATGGCACTTCATTGGTTAATATGATCATGAATCTACATGATTCTCTTTCTTCTTCTTTTGATATATCCTTTAAACCAATCACCTTTATATCATGTAGATTGACCATTACCTTCCTCAAATTACATTGAAGTCCTATATATATAACATAATCTCTTACACCGTTCATTAAAATAATTACCAATTTATCATAAAATTCCTCTTTCTTTCCCAATTTCTAGAATTCTCCTTTCCATTATTATTTTCAAGTATACCAAAAGTTAGGCCACGATATACTTGTTGGATGCCCCAACATTGTGTTGCCACTTATGGCTAGATGAAAACCTCCACCTATCCCATTTGCTTTTGTCAACTTGCATATTATTCAATATTTCAGTTATTTAACAAACCATAAAGCCATTACCCTTCATTTATGCATGAATACTCTCTTTTCTAGAGTATTCCACGAATTCCATATCTGTCATGCCAATTGTCCATTTGTTTAGAAATCCCTTTATTATTGGATTTTCCTCTCTCTCTCTACCCAGTGTCTATTAATGGATTATTCCAAACTACAAAACATAAAAAATTGTTTTTATTTCTTTAAATTGTGCCACAAGGACTATTTGGGCCTTAATAAGGGCCATGGGGTTTTAACCATGCCACAAAATTATTTTATTATTGCATAAATAATAGCATTGAGGAATAATTTATCAAATCATTATATATATTTATATCATTCTGTTTTACCAAAATTTAGGATATAACATATGTTGTCACATGACAATAGCTTGTAAATAGTAAATGAATAAGGTTTGGAGAACATTTAAATTGAATGCTAAAGGCTTAAAACGTTATATATAGTATCCTCCAATCATGAGGAAGTTTTAGACAAAAACTCATGATATCTTAAATTAGCTTCTCTCTATGTTTGGCATATAAAATCAACTATTAGACCATTCAATTATTTCATCCAAACCACTTCATATTTAGGTGTATAAACCTTGAATATAAATCAATGAATCACCAATCCTAATGATAAAAGTTCAACTTGTACCCTTCAACCACATCACACCTCAAGGTCCATCACGAAATCCTTTTACTCATGTATATCTTTGTATAGTATATTGGATATCAAACTCTAAAACTTTAGGTTCATCACACTTTCCTTTTCAATACTATAAACCTTGAGTGAATGTGTTGATCCTTGATTCCGATGCCCGTGATTTAGTTCATAGGTGAAAATAAGTGAATGCATTTATATGTTTCCATTCCCAACTAGATCCACGTTGCGATTTGGTAATAATTTATTTTGTATTTGTCATTAATGTTTCTCTTATCTAATAGTCCTTGTTGCTTTTACCTAATTGTTTCTCCACCTATACTAATGTACTTCATGTATTCTTTATGATATCACCATATTTTATTAGCATTTATTCACATTCAGGCAGCTTAGTACTCTAATCTATCATGTACCTTTATCTATTGCATCCCATAAGTTCCATATACAAAATTGTGTGCTTCTTTACAATCCTTGGTTTACTAATATGTGTTATCAAATGTTTATATTCAGTTTTCCTCATTATGTGTTTTTGTATTTTCTCCTCCGATGGTATTTAGGCAAACTATACAATCAAAGTAATTGCTAATGATCATGTTGAGGGACAAACTCCTACATCTAGTAACCTTTCTGATGATAGAATATATATACACAATGGTGGTGGGGAATCTTCTTTGAGATCTTGCAAGTCATGGAGTGATGTTTGGGATGCTTTTACAAAGAACATTATAGGTGGTGTTCAAAGGCTGAATGCAAATACTTTGCGAAACTTCTACCGTGTGGTAGTAAAAGTGCGACCACTCACCTACCTGGTCACCATATTAGGCCACATATTTTTAGAAAAGGATTTGTTGACCATGAGATCTCATGTAATAGTAAGCAAAATTTAGGTACAACATTCAATCAAGATGCTTCATAGAGAGATCATGTCCAAATGATTGTGAGGCATAATCGTCCTATCTCTATTGTGGAACATACGAGTCATGGGAGATATACTTCTAATAACCAACCTCTTTTCAATTATCCTTCTGGAAACACAATCAAGTGTGACATTGTAGAAGCTTATTTCTTTAAAAAACCAAATATTATACAAATTACTGTAAGGAATAAGTAAAGGGTGGCCATAACTAATAATATTTGTATAGCCACTATAAAACAAAGGGTTTATGGTGGTCACCACCCATTATATTGACAAAAAATGGGTATTGGATTGTTTGATATTACAATTTGCTTATGCGCCATGCCCAATGCCAATGAAGCATTAGGAAATGTTATACATGATGTAGGCATGTATTGGAATCTAGGTCGTAAGCAATGTACTATTACTTTTGATAATTGCTCTACAAAAAATGTAATGGTTTAGTAACTAACACTAATGTTGCCTTGTAATTTGTTGTTATTTTCAAGTTCGTCATTGCATATGCATTGGTGAATGTATATCTTATACCTGATTGTCAAGGATAAGCTTTATTTTATTCAAAATCTACTTCAAAAATTTTTGATAGTGTGTCCTATTGCATAGTTACTACAAAGAGTTTGAAGAGATTCTAGGATACTACAAAATAATTGAAGGTTTCTATTAGGAAAAAGTTGAACCTTGATTTCCCTAATAGATTGAATTCTACTGTCCACAAGCTCTAGAATGCATTGTTTTACAAGAGCATGTTTAGTAGGTTGGCCAGAGATAGGAACAATATGAACCGTTTCCCACTGACGGTAACTGGTATTTTTCTTCTTTTATTTGTGACAAGAAGATTATTGTTTGTTCTATCATGAGGATTTATTGTGGTCCAAATGTCCTTGATAAATGCTTGTTTTTTTAATATCTATGTCATTAAACTCATTGAGTAGATGGAAAACTTCAAACAATTATTCTATCCAAAAATTGGGAGAAGAAATTATTGAAAAATTTGACAAGTATTGGGGTGAGATTCATATTATTATGGTGGTTTTTTCTATTCTAGATCGTAGGGTTAAAATGGAATTGATAAAATTCTCTTATGGGTCAATTGTTTTGGGAAAAATCTTCAAAATAGGTTGATAAGAGAATGAGGCATGCATTGGTTTGTTGATGGAATATCAAGAAAGAAGAAAATGTGATGATATTGCCTGTAGTACTCCAGTAGATTCCTCTTAGCACCCAAATTTGAGAGTTGTATTAAATCTCAATCATTAATTTAAAATTTCATTACTAGATATATGAGAGTATGAAGATCTATTACATGTAATTATATTTATATTTAGGGGAATAATTATTGATCATGGACTAAGAATTTTGATAATCTATCTTGGTGAAGAACTCATGCCGTGATTTGTCCAATATTGTGTGAAATATCTAGAAATATTTTGGTTATCCTCGCTTCTAAAGATGCATCTAAATTTTCCTTCACTAGAGGATTTAGACTTATTAGCCCCCACCATAGAAACCTCTATATATAGACTATATAGGCACTGATGGGTACCCAAAATTGATATTCCACTTCTGGGAGTTAAGTAAAAGATTTGTTACTAATATTTTCAAATATTTGGCACATGTTGTTTTTTTAATGTTGTAGATTCTTTTCTCTTAAAATATTGGCTCATATCTTACATTCTTTGATTATGATGCTCCTATTTTATTTTAGTAACCTCACTAGAATCTCCATGTAATATTTGGATTAGATTTTAAATAATTTTTATCCACTTATTACATAATGCATTTGACTTTTATGTTCTGTTATGTGGTCTTCAATGAAAACATCCTGATGGTTCACATTATCTGATAGATCAAATCTAGTTACATGAGTAACCATGAGATCTTTGTCGAGGTGGTCCTAATTTGACCATTCATGTTAAATTTTATTTTTCATGGTTATCAGTTTTTGTTTATGAGTTGTTTCTATAATGTTAATTCATTTATTTTCTTTTATTAGATTAATAGTTGTTCCTAGTTACCGTTTGGTGGTTTATGATGTTCTATATTAATATATTTACTATTTATATTTTAGTGACATGTATTCTGTTTAATTAATAGTTATATATTGAATTTATTCTTTCCATGTCAGAATACTTTCATAGTTTTTTTTAGAATATTTGTATATCGAGTTTATATTTTTTGTTAGAATAGGTGTATATCGAGTCTATAGACATATTGTTGTCTGCATTACACAATGCATTGGGTTGCCCCAATGTAAGACAATTCCCAACGTATCATCCAACATTGGATACGTAGAAGATTTCTCCTAGTAACCAACATGTATTTCCAGGGCACAAATTTTCAAATTGAGCTGCTTGTTTAGGATAAAAAACTTTACACTAAAAAGAATTGGTAATATAATGACCATAAGATGTCTATGAACCCCTATTTTCACATTTTAGCTAAACCTTTCAGTTATAATCCCCTACTATATTTTTTGTTTTCCGCTATCTTTTATGAAGTAAGGGTGATGTCACAGAACCATTTATCATCAAGTCCAACCTCCAAATGATAAGAAAGTCAATCATGGACAGAAGAATCCATCTCTATAATGCAGAAGTGTAAAATCTTAGCATACATGAAAGGTAATAAAATGAAACCACAAACATAGTTCAATATTAAACAAGTATATTGATAGGACACAAGTTATAATACATTTTAAGTCATAGATTGCAAGTACATTTATACAAGTATGATCATGTGGACTAGCTACAATCTAGAAATAATTACACCTGAACACTTGCTCAAAACCATTATACTTCCAAGCTATATTTCAACCTAAAACATATGTGAAACAAGCTGGTCAAAGCATAAGGCATTCAGTGCATGACAGAATATATATATATATATATATATATATATATATATATATAAGATTTGCATAATTGGAAAAGAGTTCCAGAAGTGAACAAACAAATATAAGCAAGTTATGTACATTGCAAAATGTGAACCCATATTTTAGTTCATTTTACTTTAATTTTACCAACAATATCATGCATGATAAGGCCTTTGACCATCTTCCCACTATAAGGGTATGCGAGGCTACTTTGGGCTCAATGTCAACAACTAACCGTGTGTGGTCCTACTTATCTTGAAAACTCAAGTAGAATGTCTAAATTTGCATCCTTACCCCAAGAATACAGGTAGGAGCACAAGGTTTGTATAATGGAGTTCTATATTATGTGTTTAAGATATAAAATACTTGTGATAAAGTATCACATACAAAACTACTTGGAAATGTTTGAGCAAGTAAATAACCATACATACATATCAAGGTTGAAAAAAGAAATCCATAATCACATGATTATTAGAGCATGTACCTGATTTAGAGATTTCAAAACCTAACTTATCCTTGATGGTCTAGCCACAAGCCAGATCTGATTAAGAACAAGATTACATTCATGCATAAAATTCTCTTCGTTAGCCCTAACCAACTCTATTTTTGGGGTTTTAGTCAATTTAGGTTCAAGTTGGGTTTTTTGTTCATTGTAATGACATAATGAAGGTGGGGTTCAATTTTTAAGTCATTTGAGGTTCCATGCTTTTTATATGATTATCCTAAGATTTATGGCACTTGGGGGTATACTATCGCGCCACCTAGGGTTTTCTAGGGTTGCTCTGGTGATCTAAGAGATGACTCTCTAGAGTTTGAGGGGGGACCCCTCCCCTCTCCCTAGACATGTCGGCCACTGTAGAGGATTCAACAGAAAAGATAACCACAGAAGCGGATGTTGCGATGATGAAGAATCAAAGACCTTGGTCCCAGATTCTATGAGGAGAGGAAACATGCAAACAACATGACTTCTCGCCTCCTGAGAAGATTGATGGTAAGAGATTTGTCACCATTGATGATAAAACCTTTGATGTGATGGAAAAGTCATGGAAACACACTACCATCATCTACAGGATGGGAAAGTGACTATACTACCACCATCTTCTTGCCTGTATCAAAAGGATTTGGAAGCCTAAAGGAGGATTCGATCTATATGTAAAGCTAGATCAATTCTTTCTGCTTCGATTCAATGCGGCTGAAGATAATAAGAATATCAATCATGGAGGGCCTCACTGGTTCAATAATCATCTAGTAGTTGTTAAGGACTATAAAACTAATGATGATTTGTTGAAAGATCACCTCAATTCTATTCTTGTATGGATTAATATGCCCAACATGAGGAAGAACTGGTCTCCACAAGCTATGGGTATTGTTTCCAGTGGTGCGACATCCCCAAATTTTCACCTTCTCCAAACCGTATTGGGAATGAGATGTCAAAATCCGAAAACATCATCCAATCATATCAGAGAGCGATGCAGAAGCATAATACGCACACATGAACATACAACTATAACATTTCTCAACATTCAACATGTATATTTACACAACATGAATTATTACAACTGATTTACATTTACATATTGAAAGAAGATTCTACAGTCTAAGAACATGTATGCTAAACTAGGATCTACACAATAGGTACAACCTGTACAACTTGCTCACATCCTGTACTTTTTCTCCCATGCTATCTCTGAACCTAAAACATACGTGAAACAACAAATCAACACACAAGGTGTTGTGTACGTGGGTAGAAAGATACATACTAATATGGTTGCATAATTGAAATAACTTGAGAAAGAAAGAGTAAAAGAAAACATTATTTAAAGCAATAATCAGGTAAACACATATTTTTAGATGTCTTTTGATGCGTTTGTAGTACTAAGTGGTGTCGCACTTCATATTTCCCCGCCCCTTAGGCTATGGGGACTGAGTTCCGACCTTATATTTAGAAGGGAGAGAGAGAGATGTCGCACTTCATTTTTCCCCGCCCCTTGGGCTACGGGGACCAAGTGTCGACCTTATATTTAGAGGAAGAGAGAGAGGACTGAGGGAGAGAGAAAGCATATATCCACTCAGTAGCTACAAACCATCTATATTCTTTTTTTTGTATCCTTTAATGTTTTGCAGAGCATATACTACTAATACACATCCAAGAATTTATATGCAAACACAAGCATCCAAAGTACATCATATCATTATGCATTCATGAAAACAAGTCTTATACTTAATAAAACCCATGTACCTGAGTTCAGAGAATTCCTAATTTTTCCTGGACCATCTACATCACCGGTCATCACCTGATTAATAACAAGACCATATACTATCATCAAGTTCTTATCATCTTACATCTCATCTTAACCCTAATCGTATCCATTTTAGGGTTTTCTTAACTCATTAGGATATTCTCATCATTACTTGCATTCTTGTCTTAGAATTTATCCTACTGATGTCATTTTCCAGATTATGGTTCATTATCTGAACATTAGGTTCCATATCCTTTTTGTGCACTTATTAACGCCAATTTATATACATTATTCAAAATAGGGTGACACCCCATGTATTAAGGGTCATCTTCATATAACATGAATTATATGCATATAACTGATCTCAAATTGATACATTATATTCCAGTTACAGATATGAGGGTTTTCTATAAATCTCATCATTTATAGAGCATGTATGCATTTAATACATTATCTTTAGTGTTATTAGCCCTAATTAGCCATATTAATCAAATTATATGGTTTCGTACATCAACATGACCATATTTGACATCATATGAATTATAAACATGATTATAGACTTACTAATATTTTTCCATAATTTAATATCATCATTTGGTATTTATTACTCATGAACTAAGCATTTTACAACTAATAAGATATCACTGATATTAGTGCACCAAAAGCCGGATATTATGATTTCATATTGTTCTACACATTTTTATGAGAATTTTGGTATATTATTTGTATTTTTATGATCAACAGGCTATTTACTACGAATTATCCAAGATTTCAGTATTTTCTGGGATTTACCTTTTTCCAGCCACTTGGGTGTCGCCACGTGTCCAGCAAGGCTCCTGGGCTCACGTTGAGCCAATCGGTTCGTTGGTTTCTGGACCAGTCTGCATCTATCCCTCCTTTCACGCGATCATTCACTCCCTACATCGCGCATGCTGCCCGCGAGCACTCGCCGCCGCGAGGCTTCTCCTCTCTGGTGGGGACTGGCGTTCCTCTGCGCGTGTCACTGTACCCAGGTCCTCCGGTGAGCACCGCCGTGGCCAGATCCTCCGGCGAGCACCACTGTGGTTGTGGTCATAAGGGTACCTGCTGACTGGTCCTTGGGTTCGGCGTCTCTGGTCGGTGGTGGTGACTTCTCCCTATAGCGACCTCGATGACCCACACGCTGCAACCAAAGAAGGTGAATCTTGTCGTCCAGGTTGGGTGGACGAGTTCTAGGGCCAACAACAACAAGGGGATAGGTTCTTCAGAGGTCCAACATGAACCTAAAAGCCTCGGAACTCTACCTTGGGACTCCTCTGTGAACTGAGTAGTTCCTGATATACACTGCCCTTCCTCTAGTCCGTGGTTGTTGTCGCAGTGACAGGATCAATGGGAGCTTCAGAGCTCCATGGCGGCACCTCAGATCCTTAATGGGGAGGTGAGGATACAGATCTGAAGGCCAACTTTTTCCTCCACAAAAATAGGAGGTGGGAGACTCTTCGTTCTCAGATTAGCAACCTTCATGATAGGGCCACATGAACTGCTGTTGGACGAGGGAGAAGGCAGGGTTGAGGACTGTGGTTTTTCAATACCCTAGGTCTCCAACGTCAAGTGAGGGTTCCATGTGCTCCATTGATTTGTAGATCATAGTTTTCCAACGCACATTCCCTTTGATTACCCCCCGCCTTCATCGGATCTAAAGACACCTCAGCTTGGGTTCCGTTGATCCATTCTCGGAGGGTGAGAACAAGATCCCTATTTTGGATATACTAAAATGGTTCAGATTAGAAATAAATAAATACATCTCTTATTCCTTAATGCCAATGTGAGCTTGGTCGTGTGACATGGTTTTTCGCATGCCATAATATCTTAAATAAGAGATGACTAAGGTTTTGAAGAACATTAAAACAAACATTAATAACTTCATACTCTAGTACTTTCTTGGACACACTCCAAATAAAAATAAGTTTGAACCATTGGGTTTTCAGCACTCAAGGCCTCTAGTTATTAATTTGAAACCAAACCTTGTAATATTTGTTCCCCTAGCATAGTTCCTCAAATAAATTCATTAATATAAACGTAAACCTGGAATACACATCTATCAATCATCAAAAGTATTTCCAATAACACTTTGGGTCAAAAGAGTCCACGATTGAATCATGATATCCTCAATTTGGTATTTGACATCTTATATAGAATGCATGTCTCTCAATTATTTTATTAGTTATTAAAACTCCAAAAATCTAGGTTATCACATTCACTCCACTTTATTTGGAATTTCGTCCTCAAAATTTAACTAATCTCATACTTAAGAGGCTATTTTGGGGCCGAACATCATATACTTCATTATTTCTTAGGTTCTAAGATCACCGTAGTTGCATGCACTCTAAGTTGTCAGCTTAGGGTCTTAGAGTTTCTTGGGTGTGTCCACCCCACCTCATATATGTGGAAGCATCACTTAATGTCTTAGCCATAACATGACATTAAGACATCTTAGGGTTACATCACCTCTAAGGGTACATGTTTTGTTCATACTTTTAATGTTCAGGAGGAGATTCATTTATTATCCATGATGTTCAGATCATTCAAATCCAACATCATTAATATGTTTTATGATCAACATCTTACAATGATTTCAGCCTTAGAGGAGATTTATCTTCATCCATGATATTAGGATTTTCTACTTTAAGAAGGGCCTACATAACATGCTTGACCATTAGGGTTTCACCCTATGGTGTGATGTTCATACTCAACTTAGAAGCATACATTGAGAAGGATTAAAGTTACGAACTAAATTTTTGATCATATATCTTATGACCCAAAAATATCTTTATATCAAGTTCATGAGTTCAACTTTTTATGTCTTGCATGTATTATGTGAAGGAAAAAAAGAGAATATACTAAGTTTATCCCATGATCTCAACATCATATCTTTCATGTTTCATATGAAGGGTACGAGAATATTTTGAAGTCAAACTTATCATGATTTCAATCTTGGGTACTACATGTATGGTATAGGGGGGAAAATATAGAAAAGGCCATGCTTATACGAGTGACTCCTCATATATAAATCATCTATATAGCTCAAGTGAGGTTTCTATCATCATATATTAAGAAAGAGAAGAAGAAGGGAGAACATGTATTTTGAGTATCTTTTGCACAAAGCTTCATACTCTCATAACTAGAGTTCATATATTACCTCACTTGCAACTAATGACGAGATTCACAAAATATGTCACTCCAGCTAGGACCTAACTCAGCCAAAGGATTGACTTAATCATATGGGTCATCTACCCATCCTTTTATTTTACCCATTTCTCACATATAGATTTGAATCATGCATAAGGACTCAACTCAACACTAGAGAGTAATCTAGTGTAGGACATTTTTTTCCCACATATCTCATATATTGGAGTCTAGGTCCTATGCCTTCTCCTTGTGGGTCTTACTCTCTCTAGAGTTCACCACATATCTCATCCTACCACTAGACATACTCCTTGTATAAGAGCTTGAGGCTCATGCACACTCGTCTCTATCTTAACTAAGCTTATCTTGAATAGGAAAAGGGAATATACTTTCATCATCATGACTTAGCATAGATCCTCCCAAGAGTGGATTCGGTTCATATATAACTCAAATATTAATAAGGAAACTTATAGCATCATAGATCAACTTAGGTAAGATTCTATATACTTATTTCCTTCATCTTTCTTTTGTCTATCTATCTATCACATAACCTTATGAGGCTCTAGACATCTAATCTAGATCTATTCTCTCTTCTAGACTGATGTCACTCCCTTTCACTTAGATTGCATGAACACTAACTACTCTCCAGTGTGAGGGACACATTTTCATATTTACATATAGGTAATAAAATATTATATAGTTTTCTCCGAGAAGGCAGATGTCATAGAAAATTGTCGAGCCTCGAGCTGATTGGAAAAAAAAACCAAATCAGAAAAATTGAGTGTCCCACACACAGTAGATAATCTAGTGTCATGTCACCTAGTGAAATGGTGAGAACAAGGTGTAGATTAGTGTAGCTACCCAATACATATGAGCTCTATATGGAAAGGGTCTCACACACTTGTCTAAACCTAGTTCTTGAACATCTAGGTTCTAACCTAGAGGCTAAGTCAGAACTTATTCCTATAAAACAACTTACTAAGTTTCTAGGGTTTAAGGTGAAAGGTGAGACAAATATTTTATGTTTAATGTTGAGCAATTGTTAGGTGTAGCTATTGTTTATGCTCTGACACCAACTGTGACGTCCCCGGATTTTCACCTTCTCCAAACCCTATTGGGAATGGGATGTCAAAATCCGAAAACATCATCCAATCATATCAGAGAGCGATGCGGAAGCATAATACGTATACATGAACATACAACCATAACATTTCTCAACATTCAACATGTATATTTATACAACATGAATTATTACAACTGATTTACATTTACATATTGAAAGAAGATTCTATAGTCTAAGAACATGTATGCTAAACTAGGATCTACACAATAGGTACAACCTATACAACTTGCTCACATCCTGTACTTTTTCTCCCATGCTATCTCTGAACCTAAAACAAACGTGAAACAACGAATCAACACATAAGGTGTTGTGTACGTGGGTAGAAAGATACATACTAATATGGTTGCATAATTGAAATAACTTGAGAAAGAAAGAGTAAAAGAAAACATTGTTTAAAGCGATAATCAGGTAAACACATATTTTTAGATGTATTTTGATGCATTTGTACTACTAAGTGGTTTCACACTTCATTTTTCCCCGACCCTTGGGCTATGGGGACCGAGTGCCGACCTTATATTTAGAGGGGAGAGAGAGAGATGTCACACTTCATTTTTCCCCACCCCTGGGGCTACGGGGACCAAGTGCCGACCTTATATTTAGAGGAAGAGAGAGAGGATTGAGGGAGAGGGAAAGCATATATCCACTCAATATCTACAAACCATCTATATTCTTTTTTTTGTATCCTTTAATGTTTTGCGGAGCATATACTACTAATACACATCCAAGAATTTATATGCAAACATAAGCATCCAAAGTACATCATATCATTATGCATTCATGAAAACTAGTCTTATACTTAATAAAACCCACATACCTGAGTTCAGAGAATTCCTAATTTTTTTGGACCATCTACATCACTGGTCATCACCTGATTAATAACAAGACCATATACTATCATCTGGTTCTTATCATCTTACATCTCATCTTAACCCTAATCGTATCCATTTTAGGGTTTTCTTAACTCATTAGGATATTCTCATCATTACTTGCATTCTTGTCTTAGAATTTATCTTACTGATGTCATTTTCCAGATTATGGTTCATTATCTGAACATTAGGTTGCATATCCTTTTTGTGCACATATTAAACCCGGTTTATATACATTATTCAAAATACGGTTACAACCCATGTATTAAGGGTCATCTTCATATAACATGAATTCTATGCATATAATTGATCTCAAATTTATAAATTATATTTCAGTTACAGATATGAGGGTTTTCTATAAATCTCATCATTTATATAGCATGTATGCATTTAATACATTATCTTTAGTGTTATTAGCCCTAATTAGCCATATTAATCAAATTATATGGTTTCGTACTTCAACATGACCATATTTGACATCATATGCATTATAAACATGATTATAGACTTACTAATATTTTTCCATAATTTAATATCATCATTTGGTATTTATTACTCATGAACTAAGCATTTTACAACTAATAAGATATCATTGATATTAGTGCACCAAAAGCCTGATATTATGATTTCATATTGTTCTACACATTTTTCTAAGAATTTCGGTATATTATTTGTATTTTTATGATCAACAGGCTATTTACTACGAATTATCCAAGATTTTAGTATTTTCTGGGATTTACCTTTTTCCAGCCACTTGGGTGTCGCCACATGTCCAGCAAGACTCCTGGGCTCACATTGAGCCAACCAGTTCATTGGTTTCTGGACCGGTCTGCATATCTCCCTCCTTTCACGTGATCATTCTCTCCCAACATCGCGCCTGTTGCCCGCGAGCACTCATCGCCGTGAGGCTTCTCCTCTCTGGCGGGGACTAGCGTTCCTCTACGCGTGCCACTGTAGCCAGGTCCTCCAGTGAGCGTCGCCGTAGCCAGATCCTCCGATGAACACCGTTGTGGCCGTGGTCGTAAGGGTACCTACTGACTGGTCCTTGGGTTCGGCGTCTCCGGTCGGTGGTGGTGACTTCTCCCTACAGCGACCTTTATGACCCACACGCTTCAACCAAAGCAGGTGAATATTGTCGTCCAGGTTGGGTGGATGAGTTCTAGGGCCAGCGACAACAAGGGGATGGGTTCTTCAGAGGTACAACATGCACCTAAAAGCCTTGGGACTCTACCTTGGGACTCCTCCGCGAACTGAGTAGTTCCTGATATACACTGCCCTTCCTCTAGTCGGTGGTTGTTGTCGCAGTGATACGATCAATGGGAGCTTCAGTGCTCCATGGTGGCACCTCAGATCCTTGACGGGGAGGTGAGGATACAGATCTGAAGGCCGACTTCTTCCTCCACAGAAACAGGAGGTGGGAGACTCTTCGTTCTCAGATTAGCAACCTTCATGATAGGGCCACATGAACTGCTACTGGACGAGGGAGAAGGCAAGGTTGAGGACTGCGGTTTTTCAATACCCTAGGTTTCCAACGTCAAGTGAGAGTTCCATGTGCTCCATTGATTTGTAGATCATAGTTTTCCAATGCACATTCCCTTTGATTGCCCCCCCACCTTCTTCGGATCTAAAGACACCTCAGCTTGGGTTCCGTTGATCCATTCTCGGAGGGTGAGAATGAGATCCCTGTTTTGGATATACTAAAATGGTTTAGATTAGAAATAAATAAATACATCTCTTATTCCTTAATGCCAATGCGAGCTTGGTCGTGTGACATGGTTTTTCACATGCCATAATATCTTAAATAAGATATGACTAAGGTTTTGAAGAACATTAAAACAAACATTAATAACTTCATACTCTAGTACTTTCTTGGACACACTCCAAATAAAAAGAAGTTTGAACCATTGGGTTTTCAGCACTCAAGGCCTCTGGTTACTAAATTTGAAACAAAACCTTGTAATATTTGTTCCCCTAGCATAGTTCCTCAAATAACTTCATTAATATAAATGTAAACCCAGAATACACGTCTATCAGTCATCAAAAGTATTTCCAATAACACTTTGGGTCAAAAGAGTCCATGATTGAATCATGTTATCCTCAATATGGTATTTGACTTCTTATATAGAATGCATGTCTCTCAATTATTGTATTAGTTATTAAAACTCCAAAAATCTAGGTCATCACAAGTGAGTGGGTAAGCTATTTGAGAATCGATTATACATCGCTAAGTCAAACATCTTGGGTGAAGCACGAGCTCTGTTCAAGGTGGAGGCTGTTGAAATACCACATGAGGAGATATGGGTTAACTTGCCCAGACGAGATCCTCTCACTGTTGCTATCACATATGAATATCTTCCCAAGAGGTGTCCAGACTACAAAGTTTTTAGGGGTGATGAGGATGATTGTCCTCTGAAGCCTACTGTTCCGCAGGATAAAAACCATAATGATAAGCAAGAATGGAGGGTTGTAGAAAAGAAGAACAAGTCCCTTTGTGAAAGCTCAAGCAAGAACACTGTTGTTCTTGTTAATAACAGATTCCAAGACCTTGAGCATGAGGAGAATGAAGAGGTTAATACATTATATACTATGAACACCAATGCCATAGGTCTAGTGAATGATGACACTCAGGTTGAGAATGAAGAGGTGATTACAGTAGATTCCTTGAACACCAATTTCGTAGTTGTAGTGAATGAGAATATTGTAGTGAATTCTAACTCAACATATTTTGAGAATGCAGATAATCTTGCTACTGATTCTAATACTGAGGAAAGTAGTAAGGAAAAAGAGGAGGGTGAGGTCTGTAGGACACCTAGCTCTAGGAAGAAGAAATAAAAGAATGTTAGAATGGGTGGGTCACATAGAACCCGCTCATCTAGAAAGGGTCATTAATGATCATTTTCATAACTAATGTGCATGGTTCATGGAAACCACGCAAGAAAAGGGAGGTTAGGATATCTATCTTTGAATCTCATGCATTAATTGCTATCCTTGTAGAAACCAAATCAATTAGCTTATGAAGAACTCTTCTAAAAATATCTTACCTAAAGGCTGGATATGATTGATAAATCATGATGTTTATCCTAACGGTCGGATTTGTGTGGGTTGGAATCCTAATAATTGGGATGTTAACATTCAACACATGGATGATCAACAAATCACCATGAGATGCAGTAATAAAGGTGGTTTGATAATCATGCTCACTGTTGTATATGCTAGGAACCTTGCACATCAACGTACTGGTCTATGGAGAGCTCTCAAAGTCATTAGTGGCTCAATTATTGATCTTTTGCTAGTTATCAGGGACTTCAACAACATTCAAAAGCGAGAACAAAAGGCAGGTGGAAGGGAGGTACCTACTCATATTCTCAGATCATTCAATAGAGTAGTGGATAACTCAAATCTCACTGAGCTACCATCGATTGTCAATGAGTTTTGCACATGGCATAATAAGCATGGTACAAAAAAGAGGATTGCTTGTAAACTTGAGCATGCTCTGGTTAATGATGTCTAGCTTACTAAATTTCCTAGCACTAAACTGAAATTGAAAACAAGTGAGTTCTCTGACCACTCTGTTATAAATATCAATCTTAAGAAGTTGGCTATTAAGAAGAGACCATTCTAAAACCTGAATTCATGGAAGGATTGGCCTGGTTGCAGAGAGTTGATCAACAATGCATGGTCACAACAATGTCAAGGTAACCCTCTATTCATATTTTCTTAGAAGTTAAAGTTTGTTAAAAGTGAGCTTAAGAAGTGGTGAAAATAATTTGTCAACCTTAAGAACCTCATTTCCAGAGAACGAATGGAAATGGATGATATTTCCACTGTCCTTAGAAGAAACTTGTTGGGTGATGATCTTATCCAAGCTGAGAATATCACCTATGACAGATTGGAACAACTCTCCGAAGCCAAGGAAAAATACTTTTGGCAAAGCAGTCATTTGGATTGGATAGATAATGGTGATAAAAACACCAAGCTATATCATTCCATGGTCAAAAGATGTGATGTTATTAACACCATAACTGAATTATTTGATTTTGCAGGTAATTGTTGAATGAGGAGAACACCATTGCTAATGAAACTCTCAATTTCTTCAAAGACCTCTATAATCAACCTCCAATAGGCTATCCTATTCCTGAATGTGATTGGATTGATCAAGTTACTCTTGAAGACAATGATGTCCTGTGTAAAACACCCAATCTTTAAGAGATCAAGGATGTTGTGTGTAGTATTTGGGATCATAAAAGCCCATGACCTGATGGTTTTAACGATTTCTTCTATAGAAAAAATTGGAACTCAATCAAAAATGATCTTATTGAATCTATCCAATGGTTTTTTCAAGGTGCTAAGATGGTTCGTCAAGTCAATCATGTGTTCATATCTCTTATACCTAAAAAGGATATGGTGGCTTCCCCATCTGACTTTCAACCTATCTCTTATTGCTCCATTCTCTATAAGATAATCACTAAGATTATTACTAAAAGACTAGCTTCTATTCTACCTATGATCATCTCTATACATCAAGGAGCCTTTGTTAATGGAAAAAGTATTAAAGATTGTTTATTGCTTGCATCTGAGTTTACTCTTAATTTCAACCTCAAGAATAGTGCTCCATTATCCTGTGTTAAATTGGACATCACTAAAGCCTTCAATTCTGTGAGTTGGCCCTATCTTTGGAAAATTCTCCAAGGTATGGGTTTATGTGATAGATGGATATCATTGATCAAACAATGTGTCGAGACACCTTCTTTCTCTCTTTTGTTAAATGATAGTTCAGTGGGCTTCTTTAGAAACTCTAATTGTGTTTGTCAGGGTGACCCATTGTCACCCTTGCTATTTGCAATTGCAATTAAAGGACTTAGCAGAAGAATCGAAAAATGTTGGGAGGATTAATAAGATCAAAACCTATTCTATTAGATGCACTAAAGTACTAAGCCATCTTTTCTTCGTTGATGATGTTCTCATTTTCATAGAAGGTAGAAGCATAATTATAAAGAACCTGAAGAACCTCATGTTAGAATTCGGTAGAGCCTCTGGTGTGAAGCACAATCCATGCAAGACACACATATACTTCTTCAGGTCTTGCAGAGATGAAGTTAGTCTAACTAATCTTCTTGGTAGAAGGGAGAATGGCCAACTAGATATTTGGGTTTTCTAATGCTGGTGGAAACCTCAGACGCAAGCAAATTCATAATTGTTTGGAAAGACTCACGGATATGATCAGTAGATGGCCAGGGCCAAAAATTTTGATGGCTCATAGAATTTTCCTCATAAACCACTGTGCAAAGGGATTGATTAACTACTAGTTAAGACAAGGTGAAGTGTCTACAACAACATTGCATAGAATGGAAGTCATGATGAATGACTTTATTTGGAGTAATCTAATACACCCATCTTGTTGGAGCAAACTTGCATTAACTAGAGATGAAGGTGGACTTAACCTCAAGAAGCTAAGAAAGCTTGCTAATTTTCATACGTTTAAAAGAATAAAGAAACTATTATCCAGTGAATCTACTTGGTGCATATGGATGAGGAGAAGATATGGTGACAATCCTAGCCCAATTTTCCACACATGAGGTTATTCTAACATGTGCATAAGAATGGTTATGCTCTAGCCCAAATTCATTAATGGGGATGATGATGTTCTATGGAATTATTGCAGGCAGAAGACTGATGTTGATCATTCCTTATAGATACTTTGGTTTAAATTGCATCAACTGAGGTGGAGCTTGATACCTTCAGAGCATTAAAGAACATTTTTCCCACAATGGATGACATCATCTGTTGGAACCAATCTGTTGATGATACCTGCTGTCTTTATAAATCAGGTTATTGCTTGCTATATATCAATCTTCATTTATTGCTTTGACATTTGATCTCTCCTGAGAAAGGTATGTGGTTATTCCTATGACTACTCAACTTAAATGTCTTCCATGTATTTTTGAGGTTTCCCGCATTGGCTGCAAATAAATTGTTGGTTGTTTATTGACTTCCTACAATCATTAAAGCCTCAATGAGTATCTCATTATATAAGTATAACTTCCTCAACTATCTCTGATGGATTTAAGTGGTACATGTGGGATGTAAGAAATGTCAGTATGATGACGAGTGATCAAGCCATGATAGGATGATCATCAATAAGACCAAGCCAGGACAAGATGGTCATTATGAGGCCAAGTTGGGATAGGATGGTACGTATGAGTCTTAGCCTGGAGAGGAAGGCCAATCAACCTCTTCTTTATTTTCATACTATTTCATTGTTTTTTCCTTGACAACTATGACTTATTTAATTTTTTTATTTCTTCCTTACATCATGAGTGGTTAAAGTAGATGACTTGGGTTGGAAGTAGCCATCATGCCCACGCAACTATGTACTATTTCCTTCTTTTATTAATTTATATATTCTCATAATTTTGTTTCTATACTCTTGTTTAATTGCATCACTTGTTTGATTATCTACCATCTTGTGATGTCTGATAGAATCAATTTGAGAGAACAAGTTCAGGAATATCTATAGTATGGATTAGTGATGAACCATGAGTTTGAGGAGTTACAATATAAAAGCCATACATGTATCCTTTATCTGTTGGTTATAATTTTGAGATCGCGGTTCCTTTAGATTTAAATCTACCCTTATTTCAAGAAAAGGAACATCATAGATTTCTTTTATAACTGCTTGCAAAATGTTTTGAGAATGAATATAAATTACAAGAGATGGTTTTCCATTTTTGAGGCTGGTTTAATTGATGAAACCCAATCCAAATCACTTCATCATCATCTCAATATATTTGTTTTGATTAAGATATGTAACTTACATTTGTTACTTTTAGTAGATCAATACGTGTTTTTAAGTGGAACACCAATTCCAACCATTTTGGATACGACAAAGTTAAGCCAAGAGTTTTTATTATTATGTCATTGTCTATTCTTATCCCTCTTTTTGACTGCACATTACTATAATGGAATATGTATTGAGTTATAGATGTCTCTTGAAGTCAGGTATAAATTTAAAGTTTGATACCTTCAACCAGTCAATTGTGTTTACACTGTTGACCCACACTTAAGACCGATCAACTTTTGGTGCCATTGTTGGGGATAAGACAATAGGAAACCACTAAGGACTTGAAGTCTACTCAGAAATAGTCAGTTCTATTAAGATTAGCAATATATATAATTTAATACAACTTTATTCCAATTACATTGTATCTTGAAAGTCCATTTGTGTGATTGGTGATAACGTTGATTCGTACAATTCTTTCACATAGTCTGTGTGATTCAAAATATTTCTTTTCACCAACTTAAGAAGTGATAGCATATCATGTTGGTGTATGACAAAGTGGGGTAGGCCCATCTCTTTACTCAATGGAAAATACACATGCCAAAGAGGACATGCAACCTGTAGTTGTTTCATGAATGAAAGTGGCAAGTTTTGAGTTGAAATTGACTTTCCTCAACATTGTCCAACAACAGACCATCATATGGAACTTGATTAATAAAAACCCCTATCACCACATCAGTTCCATATAAAATATCTCTAACACTCTCATAATCAATCAGGTTATAAAAGAGGTTACATATTGCAAGGACTTCTATTTTCTATTAAAGAAAAGGCCCTCACATGGTATCCATGCTTGGAGAATGAAAGCCTTACTGGATGGGTACCCTTAGATGAAGCTTTTCTCAACAAATTCTTTCCAATTGGAAAGACCATTTTTTTTTAGAAATACGATTACATGCTTCATATAGGAATCTAGTGAAAATTTATATGAGACTTGGGAAAGGTACCAAAAACATCATATGGAATGCCCTCATCCCAACTTTGATGAAGGTTATTTGGTTACCATTTTCTATAATAGGTTTAAATCAAGTGAGACAATGTCTATTAATGCAATGGTCGGAAGTGAATTTGATGAGCATGATGCCATGCACTCTAAAGAGACTAATAATAACATGGTAGCATTAGAGGCATGATTGGACTACAAAAAGAGACAAACATATATTGTACCAAACAGTCGCACCTACCATAAGAAATGATTGATTCTATGAATGCAAACTTGATAAGATGGCAAAAAACATTTACAAATTAAAAGAGACTAGAACTTAAGAAAGGAATCACATGAAGACCATTATGAACTATGTCACATGAGGTGAAGAAGGCATGGGATTGATAACTGCATAACACTCATGAAGTAGAAGATTGTAGTGGCAGATTCACTAGAAATATTTCATATGTAAATTAGAAGAAACCATGTCGTACTAGTTTTTCTTCTAGTGACACATCTACGGAAGATAACTTTCATTAGCTAAATTAATGACCCAATGCCATCAGAAGAGGTCAATCTATGGGAGAGGAAATTGACAAGGTTTTCAGAAGAACAACAATCCTCCTCAAAGTAGAATGTTGAAACAGTAGGAAAACTTCAATGGCCTACAAAGAGGTAGTCTTATCAAGCAACAACATTCTATGAATTAACTCAACTCTCTGACTGAATTTCTTAGGCTTTTCATCCTAAGAAACAATGATCTTATCGCCAACATGGTGAAACAAATAGGAGTTGTGAATATGCAAATTAACAATTTACAAAAACTCAATAGAATGATTGACCAATAGTTGACTTCCATAGAAGAGTCCATCAAAAACTCAACTAGTCAATTTCCCTCTTGTAGCGAACAAAATTTGAGGAATGAAACTGGAAGGATGGATACATTGAGATCCGGTACTACTTTACACACACCACCTCCTCAACCATCACAACCTGTGTTCAAGGATGATAATGAGTTAACAATTCCTAAAGAGGAAGGCATTCCAAGAAATAGAAAAGTGTGAGAAAAGAAAAAATAAATTTCTTTTAGTAAACTTGTTGAGCATTGTTCTAAAATTTCTTACCCTCACAGATTTATCAAACCTCATCTTGAGAAAAGGTATACTAAGTTTTTGGATGCTATTAAAAATATACATCTTGAGATTCCCCTTCTTGATGATAGTGCCAACCTATTCTATGTAGAAGATCTTATTACTAAGAAATGGAAAAGAGGTAAAATTGAAACTATTCAATTAGCCATGACGGGTACCCATTTTGTTTAGTCCGCCATGCCAACTAAATAGATCTAGTTCTTTAACCATACCTTTTCTACTAGGGGACATCATGGAAGGACATGGCATAGACAAACTAGGTGTGAGTATTAGTCTTAAGTCACACTCTTTGACAATCATGCTAGGATTGAATGATATAGTTCCTTCTGATATGAGGATACAATTTAGGTGATAACTCCTACATTAGACAAGTTGGAGTGGTTGGAGACATAAAGATTCATATTGAGAATTTCTTTATTCCATGTGACATTGTTGTCATCAATTCTGCTAAAGATCCCATGTGTCTAATGATTATTGGTAGACACTTCCTTTCAACTCCGTGTGCCTTGTCATAGATGAGCTAATCATTATTGGAGTATGAAACAAGCACATTGATTTCAACATTATGGATCATATGAAAGGGCCATCCTCTGTATATACAAGATACTTTACAATTTGTTTTGACCAACTATGTGCCAAAATCGAAGAGCACAATGCTAAGTAAATTCCCTAATAAGAGCTCACACCAATCCAAAATCTTGAATCACTGATATGGAAGTAGAAGAAATTTGGCTTTTCTTGATTCAAATAGTAGAAGAAGAGGAAAATCAACATGGGAAAAATGAAATGACAAAATACATCTCCTCTTCAGAGATATCCAAAAGACACATTAGTATCAAAGCCTCTCCTTGAATTAAAGCCTTTTCCTGAAGGGCTCAAGTACAAATGTTTATAGTATGAGAAGAGGAATCTTGTTATTAGTAACTCTAAACTTCCATTTGACTAGCTAAAACAACTTCCTACTGACCTTAAGTTAACAATAAAGGATCTTGGGTACTACATCCACGATATCAAAGGTCTCAACCCACTGTGTGCATGCACCACATCAACCTAGAAGACCATAAAAGACCTTGCATCCAAGGACAAAGGAAATTGAACAAAAAAATGCACAAAGTAGTTTGAAAAGAAGTCATTAATATATGAGATGCATGTATTATCTACACCATCAATGATAACAACTATATCAACCTAGTCATGTTGTGCCAAAGAAGGAAGTAATGACAGTTGGTAAAGGCAACAACAATAAAGAATTTGCCACTTGCACTATTACTGGTTGACAAAAGTGTATTGATTATAGGATATTGAATGCCTCCATAAAGAAAGATCATCATTTGCTACCATTCTTCAACCAAGTTCCCAAAAGTCTAGCACACTATTCTCCCTACATATTACTTAGATTAATATTATGGTTTCTATGGAGTTCCTATTCACCCTATGACTAGGAAAAGACTATGCTTACACGTCTTTACAGAATTTATGCTTTTCACATGATGCCTTTTGGCCTACACAACACCCCTTCCACCTTTCTAAAGTGTATGTATGTCATCTTTGCTGACTCAATTGAAGAAATTATGGAAGTCTTCATGGATGGTTCCTTAGTATGCATATTTTCATCTAATAATTCTTTGAAAAACCTATCTCAAATTCTTTGAAGATGTGAATAGACATAGTTGGTTATAAAATTGGAGAAGTGTCATTTTTTGGTATGTCAAGGCATTGTGCTAGGGTACAATGTTTTTGAAGCTAGAATAAAAGTTGATAAAAGTAATACAGAAGCAATTTTTAAGTTGTCACCTCCTTCTTCTGTCACTTTTGTGAGAAGTTTCTTGGGACATGTCTTTCACTAAAAAAGATTTATTAAACATTTCTCAAAAATTTCTAATATTCTGTAAAAACTTCTAGTGGAAGACACTCCTTTAATTTTTGGTGAAGCTTGTTTTGAGGCATTCCACACCTTGGTAAATTCTCTTAAGTTAACACACATTATGCGATCCCCTAATTGGGATCTTTCCTTTAAACTTAATCTTGCACTAGTGATTTTGAAATTGGAACATTCTTCGCTCAAAATAAAGACATGAGGCTCTGCATCATATACTATGCAAGATGAACTCATAATGAAGTAAAAATAAATTATATGACAAAAAAAAACCTTGCAATTATCTATGCCATTGACAAATTTAGGTAATAATAATGGAATAAAATTTATTATCTATACTGATCATGATGTTATCAAATATTTAATGCAAAAAAGTCACAAAGCCACGTCTCCTATGATGGGCTCTATTTATTCAAGATTTAGACCACAAAATTGTGGATAAGAAAGGATCAAAGAATGTTTTAGTAGACCACCTCTATAGGATTCACGTTGAGGATTTTTGTTGTATATTGATAGAGAAAATCATATGGGAATGAGTTTGTTATGGGTGAAAGAATGATTGACCCATACAAACCCTAGTATGTATATTTCTACAACTATCTTGCATATCAATTGTACCAATAGATATGACATATAATTGAGACAAGAAGTTCTTTTCTGACCTTAAGAACTATTACAAACACGACATACTCCTTATCAGAAGGTGCATTGACATTTAACAACAATGTATCCTGAATGATGAGACTCACTCTATTATTGAAAAATGTGACGTCCCCAAATTTTCTAAAACTTAATCTGATGTGTGACGTCCAAATTGAAACCCTCACCTCAGCGAGAATCCCAATTTAAACATCCCACACTAGGCTAAGAAGAAGAAAATCAAGGGAGTCAGAAGTAAAACAATCAGTAGCACATGTACATGAATAATAATAAAACCATACACACATGTTCACCATTCAACATATAATTACAACATGAATTGTTACAACATTTGATATTACATATTGAACAACAAACTATACATATACATGTACTACCACTAAACTACAGGATCTTAAGACAACAGGTCCACCTGTAAATCAACTCGCCACACAACTCTCACTATCCTGGATCTTCAAGAGCTTAACCACAACCTAAACAAAAGATTACATGCGATACATGTCAGCACAATATTTCATGAATATTGTACTGAGTACGCCTATGTGTCTTTTTATATACCTCTCATCATATCTTGGCAATAAGATAAAACTAATATACTTGGCAGTAACAGAAGAATATAAGAAAAGTGTATACTTGCACAAAGATGTTCATCAACGAAAGAGAACACATATTTTAAGCATATTTTCCATTATATCATCCATGCATTTACTACCTGAGATTTGAATGCAATAAGGCCTTTATGATCTACTACCAAAGAGTTGGATCATTTCACCATGTGATCTACTACCAAAGAGTTGGATCATTTCCAAGTACTTTACTACCAAAGAGTTGAAGTACTTCTTTTACAACACTTTACTACCAAAGAGTTGAAGTGCTTGGATATAATGGAACATATATATTATGTTTCATGTGTTCATAGCAATAAATATGGAAAATCATGCAACATATCATACAAGAACAATCATTTCATCCAATATCATATTCCAAGTATTTTACTACACATATAACACAAGCATATTGTATAATAAGCCAAGTAAGAGGTAATGGCGTACCTTGATCAAGACAAACCTAATCACATATTCCTGATGTCAACTATATCTTTGTTAAACCTGATCAAGATAAGATCATATACTATCATCAGGTTCTCATCATCTTAACCCTACTTATGTCCGTTTTAGGATTCACTTAGCTCATTAGGATATTCTCATGATTACTTGTATTCTTGTCTTATATTTATCTTACTGATGTCATATTCCAGATTATAGTTCATCAACTGGATATACTCATGTGTCACATTATTATGTGAACGTATTTAACATTATGTCACTTTCATTAACCATATCAGGGTTACATCACATGTATTAAGGATTCTCTTCATATAACACGAATTTCATGTATATAACTGATCTCAGATTTAATATTATCTTCCAGTTACATATATGAGGGTTTTCTGTAAATCTCATCATTTATTGAGCATGTATGCATTAATTGCATTATCTTTAGTGTTATTAGCCCTAATTAGCCATTCTCAGCAAATTACATGATTTGATACATCAACATGACCATAATTGATATTATATGCATTAAAGACATGGTTGTGGACTTACTAACATTTTTCCATAATTTAATATCATCATTTGATATTTATTACTCATGAACTAAGCATTACATATCTTACATGATATCAACTATATTAGTTACTCAAAATCTTGATATTATACTTCCATCTTGTTCTACACATTTTTATGAACATTTTGGTACCTTGTTTGTATTTTTCAGATAAACGGTCTATTTTCTATGATTTATATAAGATCAGTGTGTTTTCTGGATATATACCTTTTTGTGGCCAATCCGGCATCGCCACGTGGCACCAGGGTGGGCCTTGAGCTGGCCGGTTTTCTTCCGGTTTAAGCGCTGACCCGGTCCTCCTTCCTTTCATGCGATCAACCTCCCCCTTCCCCTGTTTCCTCTGTTAAACAGGGGACCGCGAGCAGCTTCTCAGGTTCACCGCCTAGAAGGTGTTCCAGTGAGCAAGCAACCGTCCTGGCGCTCTACACCGGCAAGCACTGCACCGCTTCTCGGCCTCCTTATCCACTGTTGTAGGTTTTCGGGCACCAAACTATCGGCCACAGCTGCTCTGGGCGTTGTCGTTCATGAAAGATCTCCTATTCCATGAGAGATCGGTGCCACCCCCTCTCTAACTCGCCGCGGTGGTTTGGGCCTCCGGTGAGGGAAAACGTTGTTGCCGTCCTCCTCAACTCGGGATTCCTAGCTATGCCAGGTTGTGCCCATGATCGTGCGTGCTTCTTCTATGGTGTGGGTGAGCTCGGCGCCCATTGAAACTACCATTTGGGTCCTCTTTTCCATGATGGATCTTTTCCACAGACCTCCTTCTTACTTCTGTTTGTCCTATCATCCTCTGGTCTACCCTCCAGCTCTGTCTTCATCTTCGTGAGTCACCTACAAAAGGCAATGGAGAGGTGGGGAGGAGCGGACCCCGAAACTCTGTAGTTTGGTGGTGGTTTGCTTCAGATGAGGGGTCATACAATTAGTAACGAGTAGGGGAGTCCCACTCTTCATTTAAATCTTGCACACCTCCCACGATCACGACTAGTGGTGGCTGGGAAGGCCACTACAAAACTATTCCCCAACCTTGCTCTAACCACAAGGAAGGGGACAAGCGGATTGTCCTCGATCTCACATCCAAGGGTTAGGAAAAGCCCCTTCACCCTGCCAATCCATGGAATAAACTCTTAAAAGGCCATCTTCACTAGATCAGAGACCTATGGCTAGAAATTAGCCATTTGAACCTAGCCCAAAACTCAGCCACACAGGTCCAACCCAAACCAGGGGTGTGTGACACCATATGTATATTGAACTTTAGTCTAACAACCATTGATAATGCACATTATCTCCCAAAATTTAACCATAGCTTCCTCCCAACTCAAACTACCTTGTACATGAATTTGGTGTCAAAACTCAAATGCTAGACCATCCAATTAAATTCCTCAAAAAGGCATAAAGAAGAGAGAGAGGTCTTAACCATGATATCAACATCACATCAACACCTACTTTGTCAAAATCTTGTAACTCTCAATATTATTCGACCTTATGATTTTACTTATGTCATTGGATGATTAAGGACTCTAAAAGTCCTCTCCATCACATCCTACACACCTTAAAATAAAATTTCGTCCTCGGAATTAAGCCAGAAAACCACTTTGTCACAAAAAATGTGATTAATCTCATTATGAAGGGCATACAAGAGTGGAGAAGATGACAATGAAGGTTCTACATTTTGGTTTCTATTGGACATCTATTTTTAAGGATTCACAAGATTGCATAAAGGCATGTAATGCATGATAGAGAATGGGAAACATTAGAAAAAGAAAGGGGTTGCCTCTTGCTAATGTGATTGAGGTTGAAATTGTTGATGTTTGGGGGGATAGACTTTCACAAACCATTCCCCTCACCTTTTGGGAATAAATTACATTTTGGTCAATGCAGACTATGAACCAAAATGGGTTGAAGCTATGGCTTCACGCACTTGTGATGCAAAAAGTATGGTGCACTTCTTCAACAATATAATACTCTCATGGTTTGGAGTTCCTAGAATACTTTTTAGTGATGCAGGTTCCCACTTCATTGAAAAACAACTTGAAGGCTTATTGAAAAGTTATGGGATACAACATAAGATATCCACTCCATATCATCCTCAAACCACCACCACAATCATGATGTTTCCAATTACAAAATCAAATAGACTCTTAAGATAACTATTGGGAAGTATAAGAAGGAATGATATTCAAAGCTTGATGATGTTGTCTGGGCATATCAAACTACATATCAGACTCCCATGGGAACAATCCTTTATCGACTGATTTATGGAAAATCATGCCACCTCCCCTTGGAATTAGAGATTAAGGCATATTGGGCCATAAAGAACATTATAACAGATCCAACCAAACTATGGAGAAGTGGTTCCTTCAGTTGCGAGAGTTAGAAGAACTATGATTGCATGGTAATGAGAACATTAGGATTACCAAAAAAAAGAACACAACTTGGCATGATTCTCAAATAAAATGCAAGTCTAATGGAGTTTAAGGTTTTTCTTATTAATTCCTCCATTTGTCTTTTCTTGAGAAACTTAAGATTCATTCATCTAGACCATTCACTTTCATTATGGTGCATCCTTTTAATAAGATGGATATCCATAATGAAGATTCTAGGACTTTTTTTGTCAATGGACATAGACCAAAGAGATATTACGAGGATGAAGGATTTTCAAGAAGGACTAACATAGAAGTTTTTGATCCACCTTCTGTAGAATGAACTAGACTAGGTATTCCAGCTACCTGACTCTAAACAAGTCCCTCATGGGAGGAAACATAGGTTCATTTATCTTTATGTGCCTAATGTTCTCCTAGTTTTACTTAGTTTTATTTTTAGCTATAAGGAGCTTGATTAAAATGGTTGGTTGACCTCTATATATCTTTATGTAGTATATTGACATAGGGTGTCCTAATCTCTAACCTGCATAGCTTAATATGTAACCTATTGACCTGATGTTTATTTGTTTTTACCAATCTATCAATTTTTATTTACTTGGAACATAACCTATGAAGGTCCATTTATTTGGACCTATTGATCTCTGATTATCGACCTCCTAGCTCGACAACCACATATTCAACACTCAATCTCCCCATCCACTATTTGTCCTTTGGCTATAAAATAGGGGAGAAGACAATGAATTTTGTTAACTTGTTTGATTTTCACCACGATGCTCTACAAAACTTCCCTTGGCCTATCGACCATTGTCTCCTTTTTTATCAATTGACGTCATAGATCAATAACTATCGAGATTAATATACCTTCTTTTCGATCCCTTTATCCAACCTCAAGGTACATATTTTTACTAAGATATCAAGAATTACAAATCAACCTCTTAGCAGTAGATAATGTTGTTTTAAACATACTGACTATTGACCTTAGTAGATTGATAGCCCTTTCACATTCTTTACTTACCTAATGTTGAACAACTCAAGAACTTCTTAACAATTAACCTATCAATAGTCCATCATTTTATGCCCTACAACCTTAGATCTTAATAACATCACAACTATAGTCTTCTCCATCGACCTTTTTTCATTTTAAAGCTTGATATTTAGCTTTTGGATCAATACCTTGTCTATTGACCTATCTTTTGATGTTATTGAACCCATTGACCGCTAGCTCATAAAATCTCACACCTAACTCAGTAACATAATTGATCGGTTAGGATTTTCTAAGATCAATCAACTGCAGTTTGATTTTACCCTATGTTCATAAAATAAATTCAAACTTTGACCACTATCTTTGTGATATTTTTAGTACTAACAATGGACCACACTTGACACACCACACACCTAGTTAACCTCACAGAAGACCAGGAGGTCACTACTTCCATCACTTCCACTACTACTACCTACAAAAAAAGGGAGATTGAATAGGAAGAGGAGGTTGCCAATGATTAAGAATAACATGCTGGAGTAACGAGGACTTGACAAACGTTCTCGACAGTAGGGAGAAGAAAAAGACAAAGTATTCATAATTTCTCTGTCGGGGCTACCCAAGATGAAAGGGAGGAAAACCCAAGCTACAAACTAAAATATGTATCTTTCTCCCGTAGATGATAAACACAAAGAAAATATGTTGTGGTGGACAATAAAAAATTCAAGATAACACAACTTGTGATGATCAAATGTTTAGTGCACTGGGCATTAGTGTTGAGTGTACAATTTGCTAAATGTCTCTAACTTCACAAGAGTCTATTTGAAGAACCGCGATCCTATAATGAGCCCACATAGGAGTTTATGTCTTCCATAAAGGAAATCATTGTGGCCAAAAGATAGGGAAACATGTGGTGGGTGCCAAAAAATCCAGGTGTGACTCTTCAAAATGGAGGAGATTATTATAGAAAAGCTACTGAACATGATCTTTAGTACTAATAATGAAGAAGTAGATTCAATGATTATCGACCATCTTGACAAAGAGAACCACTACTTTGAAGATGAATAGATTTAGTGAAACTCACTATCAAGACAAGATACAGGTCCAGCCAAAGCCACTAATGTCCATTTTTTCTTGTGGTGAATTATACACTAAATTATAGACAACGTCTTATTTACCAAATCTAATATGGGAAACATACATAATGAAAAGAATTATGTTCTCTCAAGTATAATGGAAGACAACCCAATAAAAATTTGCACATTATTGAAAGACAAATGGTTTTCAACAACTACTCTAACCTAGAAAGATTATTGCATGGGTGGCCACAAAAAATCTTCTATCAAGAATTTGATACCTGAAAAGCCTCAAACCAAAAGTTCACAACTAATAGACATCACATACCTGGTTAACATTGATAACCTTATGCACTGGAGTGGAAATATATACTATCACTATATGAAGATGGATACTCTTATTCTATTATCAAAAGTAATTGACTATGATGCCCGTAAGCTTCATTATACATAAACACTAGCTCCATTAGTTTCTTGCACAACCTCAAAGACCTATTTCAACATATAATAGAAACAAATCTATATCATCTTCTTGGCACCATGCTATGTCCATAGTGCCCCACGATATGCTCTCTGTCATTATCAAAGATTCTAAAGAGAATAGAAAAGATGAAACTGAGGATCACATTCCCAAGATTCCTCAACCCCCTTCTAAGCCAAGGGCTCCTCCTACAAGATAGAAGGCAATTCGAACTTAGAAAAAAGTACATGTTGAAGAATCACTGTTACGACCCCACCTCCCGATAACCCCCAATTAAGGGAGTTGGGGTCATAACATTTGGTATCAGAGCATAGGTTCCTCACTTAAGCATTAATAATTATTAAATTTTACAAACTCCATAGAACCCAAGGGAATTATTATAGGATTATCCGAAAGAAGGAGGTGTCTAGAAAAGGATCACGACCGGGGGCTGGCAATATTTTCCTCCACACCGCTAGTCGGAATACGAGGACTCCTGGATCCGTGTGACTTCCTAGACAAAGTCTTAGGGTATGAATCGAAATAAGATACCTTTAGGACTTTCTCATCTTGATTCATCCCTTCTCAAATCAAATTCTGTTAAGGACCTTAAGGATTAGGGTTTTCTCTCTTCTCCTCAGCCTCTTGAGGTATGGGTAAGGTTAATAAGGTCTAAGGAATCCTCCACCAAATTAATGAAAAGCATGTAAATAAGATGTCATGGACATAAGCTTAATAGATTAAGCGTAATCTAAAGGATAGATACATGCTTAGGCCGTATGACATAAGTTGTCATGCCCTCAGAAGAGACCTGAGGCTAGGCCTTCTTGTCAGGAGGATAGATAAAGAGAGTTAATCTTAGAGATAGAGATCTCCATTACAAGTAGAGACCTGGCACATCCTCTAAGGATGATGTTAACCCTAACCCTAAGTGAAGGTTAGAGAGAATGATGGCATGATGAGTTAGACCAGGTGTTTGGATGGACATGCCTTGGATGACATAAGAGCCATGAGAGTTTGGATGACATAGTACCTCTGGCGACCCAGCCCTAGGATGGGTCGTGCATGATAGAGTGAAGGATAGATCCTTCATTGACGAGGTTAGAGAAGAACCTATGGAAACCCCATTTGCTTATATGGGCATAATAGGAACCCATAATGTATCAGTAGTGCGAGCAATAGGTTGAAATCCTAGTCGGGAGAGTTTGATGGGTTTCTTATGAGAGCTATGGATGACCTTGAGAAAACATTATAAGCTTCACCCACGTAGAGGTATGCTTGTGAGCTGGATCCCTCATGGAGAGAGGACCTCTAATAGTAAGGTTGGATGTGGAGTTAGCTCTGGAGAGAGAGCAGGAACCAAGCAAGAAGGTTAGAAGCCTAAACCCCAAGATATGAGGAACAGTGGGGAGTCGAGGATGATGCGAACTAAGTGGATCTTAGTGGTTGTCTTATGATTGACCCCTGGAGACTAATGATATCTTGGTTTCCTTTAGAGGAACCAACCCTAGAGAGAGGATGCTGCTTCTGGTACCTATGTGCCTATGGTATAAGTGGTTACCTACTGAGATGAAGCAAAGAGTGCCTTAGACCCTGGGGAGGTTTAGTAATAGGTTGTGAGGCCTTACACCTTGTTGGTTGTCCTAGAGGGGGACCCAACTCTAAGTGTTGCTCGAGTTGAAGGATGACAGGAAGTTCATGTCATGCCTTTTGCATGCTTGATTCATGGTTAAGAGATAGGGCATGCAGTTGGACACCTAAAAGTGAACCTAGGGTACCTAGGCCCAAGAGGGGAAGTGGTGTACCTAATGCTCATGACGAGAATTAAGTTTCTATAGTTTAGAGCATGATGCTACTCATGTATAGATGAAAAAGGGAAACTCCTTAAGTCGAAGGTATGATGAACCCCTCACAGCTAAGTTAATGATAAAGGAAGGTATGATCTTGATCTAATGATGAGAAATGAGAACCCAAATGACCTAGCCTGGTTTAGTGGTCTGCTTGTGCCTTAATAGCTTACTAGGGTTAAGCATATGGATGTAAACCCTAGACCTAAGGGCATTTGTGACCTTGTTGTCAAGAGATAGTTTTCCTCCCATCCTGGGAGAGGGACCCTTTGGTAGGGTGTATATCAGTTTTTTTGGTTTAAGGTAACCTAAAGAGGTCTCATAGGATCCTGAGAAGCTAAGTGAAAGGTACATGGTATGAGATGAACCTGTAGACCCATATATATCCATTTCTAAGTGCATATTGATGTTTTACCATGAAGGTAATTGGTATGGGGCTTGACCAAGGTAGGCAGGTTGCCATGATCCCTATCAAGGGATGAAAGTCAGCCCATGAATGCAAAAAGAGAGATGATGAAGGCTTGGGTAAGGTTCTAAGTTGGACATGTACTATAATAGAATCCTAAGTCTATCCTAGGGTCAGGTAGGGATAAGACTGATGGAAGTAGGAGTTTCCTAATTCCCTAGTTGCACATGACAATAAGGTCGGGAGGTAACAACTATCAATGTCTGAGGGCCATGGGTTAGGAGATTGATCACCTTCGTGAACTCATGGGACCCAAAGGGCAAAGGAGTAGGGAACTCTCTAGATGCATAAGGGAAAAAGGATGACCCAAAAAGTGTCGGCACCCTATAGACCTAGAGGAGATGACCAAGGATTGCGTGGTGACCCAAGTAGGTTCAAGACCAGTTTTCCATGGAGGTGACTTTGATATAAAGATAATTGTAATATAGAGGCATAAACGACATGTTTCAACTTAGATTTAAAGGTGTATTGGCAAGGTGGGATGTACCATCTCTACTCTTGGAACAAGAAGAACTCTATATTTGGACTGCAGCCAAATGCTTATTTCCTCTTATTATGGGAGTGAGAGATAGGACAGTACGCATGCCTTACACTGAGGATAAAGATGATGTGGGTTGGGATGTTGCCACGAGATATGGGGACAGAGAAGATAACATACCCTGGTAAAGTGAATGATCCATGGATGGTTTGCAAACACTAAGAGGAATGAGGTAGTCACCTTATAAGGATGTTTTAGCATGAGCTAAGAGTCATACAAGGTTGAGTTCGAAAACCAAAGGAGTGATCTCAGTGTTTTCTTGATGAAGATAGACTTAGAGTTTGAGTTTGAGATGATAAGTGAAATACATGGAAGTGTATGATTTTAATGCTACCTAATACATAAGAAGGTGAAGTGGTAATGGATGCTCTGGTTGAGATATATCTGACTAGTTTGTCTAGAAGTTAGAAGAGGTTGTTTGACTAACCCTAAGTTTGGAAAAGAAGATATGTTTGACTAACACTAATGTAACGAGATCAATTAATGGTTGTCTGGTTAGCCAGTTTAGTCCTTGATGCAACGAAAGAATGGTGGTAGAACCTCAGATGCACTTCTTTGGAAAAGAAGGTGATGAAACCCTGACTAGAATGGTTTAGGGTTTTGAGGTATTGATGTTGAGGAATAATGACATATAGGAGATCATGATTTTAAGATCACCATACACCGTACTATGAAGATAATAAGTGACAGTAGTACTTTAGATACCTATGATTAAGTTGCATGTGGTATATGGCCATGCAAGCTGAGGGTGAAGGACGAACACCAGTAACCCAGTGTGTGGATATATAGGATAAAGAGTCCCTAAAAGAGAAAGGGAGTTCATCACTATGGATTTTGTAAGTCTCCCCTAGACCAAGGAAGGTCAAAATGCAATATGGGTTATGGTAGATCGCCTTACCTAGATGATATGAGAGAGAAAGAGTTATGTCAAGGGACAGATCATGTTGAACTACATATGAGAGAGATGGTTCAACTACACCATGATGTGAGTTCAAAAGTTCTTGAGTATGACCTAAAGGTTCACTTCCGTGAGGTGGAATTAGAAACATGAAGAACCCTACGTTAGTACAGTTTATCGCCCCTAACTATTGGTTAGTATGATCCAGACAAAAGGGGTCTAATGAGAGCATGTGTGCTCATTCAGGGTGATACCTAGAGACAGTCCTTGTCCTAAGAAGGACGTGATGATGACCACCATAGCCAGTATCGGGATTTAAAGAAGCTCTGTAATGGAGGTTGTGTCAGTCACCACTTCAGTAAGGTGATGTTGGTGAAAGGACCACATGATGGTTAGAAGAGGACCACAACGCGTATAGATGAAGTCACTTTGATCGTGCAATGGATGAAAGGAGCCTACAGAGGACAAGAGTTGTGAGCAGATGCAAACTAGACTGACATGCAGTTCACTGTGGGAGAATATGTGACATGAAAATCTGACCCCTATAAGAGAGCTGAGTCCCCAATGCATGGGTTCTTTTGGCATGGTTTGGTGGAGAAGGTTAAGTTTGATATTACCCCTCAGGATAAAGTAATGTGTGATGAGTTCCATGTGTCCAAGTTAGAGCACTATGTGAGGTACCCCGACCATGTACTGAGCAATGAACCTAGTGAGCCCCAAGGGGGGCTGAAATGGCCTGAGTCACTTGTGTAGTTTATAGACGCCAGGATGAAAGAACTCAGAGGAAAGAATATGTGATGATAAAGGTTCCTTGGAAGTGCCATTAGTATGGTAAAGCCACATAGGTTCCAATGATGGACATGGAAAAGTCTTATCCTGAATTGTTTATTTGCTTGATAGAATTTTGAGGACATAATTCCTATAAGAGGGGAAGGATGTTACAACCCCAATTTTTGGGTTCATTTGGTGAGAAATGTAATTCTTCATATTAAAGATAATTGAACAAATAATGATATAATTTGTTTTGAATAAATATATTTAATTTACAATAGCCTTTAGGATTGTATTGTGAGCTTTATTGGCTATTGGGCCCAATAACAAGGAAATAAAGAAAGGAAATTCAATTATTAAATTAGTAAATGAATAATTGAGTTTTTAGGAAAAGAATGATGTGGAAACCTCTAGAAGGCAAATCAAAAGAGGGATTTCGTGCCTCTTTCGTTCCTTGGGTTCCAAGGAGTCCAAAGTTGCAAAGAAAATGCAATAAGAAAAGAAAAGATTAATTAAGTATTTCTTTATTAAGAAAGAAATTGAAAATAATGATAAAACATGGAAAATGAGTGGAAGGAGGCATAAATGAGATTTCTTGGTGAATTTTCGTATCCATGAGGTTGTTAATATTAAAAGGAATACCAATGAGGAAAATAAAAGAGAAATAAAGAGAAATCCTCAATAAGAGATATTTTAATGAGAAATAAACAAGATAATGTGAAATAATGCATATAGATGCATCAAGAAGGACAAAAAGTATCCTTGAAAAAGGAATTTCGAAATAATAGAGTGTCTTGGGATCTGAGGAGTCCCAATAAAGAAGAAAGATAGATAAAATACCAAAATTGCAAAATAAAAGGATAATGTGGTACATTATTAATGAATTTTGTGTTGTTTTTCAAAAGGTGGTATTTTTTATTAAAAGAAAACATGGTTTCGTGACAAATAACTAAAAGGCAAGAATAAAGAGAGTAAGGATTTTTGTATTCCAAAATATTCAAGAAATAAGGTATACCAAAGAGATGATTAGTATATAAAGAAAGAGGAACTTGCTTAATAATGAAGAAATCAAATTCCTTTAGGAAAAGGGTTGTGTTTCTTCGTGGGCAAGCCAACCTGGGGCTTCTTTACCCTCCCTATATAAGGGAAAGACCGTGGACAGATCCCGGAAGATACCACACCTCATTTTATCCTCTTGTTCCATGATTTCATACAACAATCCTAACAAATGAGAAACTACATGAACGCGGGGACAGGAGGCTGCAAAGAAGGAGTGTGAGGGAAACATGATGTCCCATGACACCGGAAGGCAACCTTGCCATCGTATCCCTGACCTAAACCAAGTTCTATGGCAGCCACAGGTTGCTGGGCTACCCAACCCAACCCAGTTGAGAGGACCACATGTTGAGAGGAGCTCCAAGCTCGGAAGGAAATGACGGAGCAAAGGCAGCTAATGATGGTGACCTTCGGGGTCCAGAGGAGGGAGAACAGGCGGCGCAAGCCGCGACTAGGGTTGTTGCGGCGGAAGCAACGACCGTTCGCAAGGTTGAAGAAGCCCGAAGAGCCTTTGGACAGTTTTACCCTCGGTGTAACAAAGGATGGGCCACTTAAGTGGAGGTCAGAAGTGTCATTCAATTCTAATTTCTAAGAAGGTCGCGTTGCATGGACAAAGGCTACGTGGCGCCTCCTTATTGGCTGAAAGGTACATTTTCTTACAAAATTCATATCTAATGAACCATAACTCAGATAAATACAAATAATATATGTATTTTGATCAAGAGAACGAGAGTAATCCAAAAAAAATGATATTAAAGATAGATTCCGTTCCTAATTGCAAAAGTACTATAAGTTGATGAAAAGTGCATTAAAGTTAAGTTAAAAACCCTATTTGTGATTAAAGGTTGATTCTAGTATGCTTAAAGGGTTAATTGAAGTATTAATAACTTGTTGAATGATAATGTTAGATTCGAACCTAATCTAGATGAAAATTTGCATCATTTAGGGTTTTTACCTCATATGAGAATGATTAAGCATTTAGAAACCCTAATTTAGGGTAAAAGAAGATAAGATCATATTTAATTTGAAAAATGTGAAAATATGATTGTTAAATGATGGTTCTAAGTTATTTGTATATAAAAGTCCTTAATTTTGAATAAATACCCTAAACATAGTAATTAGGGTCTTTCCATGAACAAAAGATGGAATTGATGGAAAAATGAGTTCATATGTTAATTAGACCCTAATGAACTTTGAATTAATGATAGATGTGCATAATGATCTTGTCATGGATTAAAAGTATAAAAATAGTAGCTTTAATGAAAAATAAGCTTAATGAAATTAATTAATGATTAATGTTCCTTTAATATGGAAATAGGGTTATATGTTGTTGTTACGATAACCTTAATGTTGAACAATAGATGCGATAATTAGGGTTTATCAGTAATGGCATAAAATTAGGGTTTAATATGGTAAAAGATGAAGGGAAACCCTAATTGCAAAATGAAACCCTAAAATGGATCCAGAAACCCTAGAAAGTGAATCCAAGTCAATAAAGTAGATTCTTGATAAAGTGTGTAATAAATAGAGTACATATTGTTTTCAGGAATTATGTGATTGTTGAATTGCTTGCTTAGATTGCATTCTTGGTTGGATTTTCTTAATGCTGTGAAATCATCAAATCAGGTATGTGGTTACGCTTATGATTATCCTGACTAGTTTTTCGAGGATTTTATCGGCGTTTCCCTCATGGCTTGAAATAATTGTTGGATGCTTTTATTTCATGCAACTATAGAGTGACTATGACTATCACTATGAATATACATGTATGACTGGCTAGATCCGGGTCCACCTCTGTGGCTTGTAAAGGCTAAAAAGGGGTAGCCTAGAGTAAGGTCTAGGTTATCGTGGGTTAGAAATTGGGCTACCAAGTGTAGTGCCATGAGACCCATTAGCATGCCATGAGTTAAGGAGTGGGCTACTTATGAGTAGTGCCATGTGAATCAACCCTAGAAACTGGTTCTCCTATAGGTGGGACCATGAGGGGTTTAATGGGTATCTACTATAAGGAAGGTAGTATCTAGGTCCACTGTAGGGATAGCACAGAGGATAGGGTACTCATGGATTGCACAGTTATATTTAAAACGTAATCTTGGTTGTTAAATGATTAATTGAATGATTACGTTGTTATCATAGTTGCACGTTTATTGTTTTCCCCACATACCAGCTTCGGCTGACTGATGTTTTGTTTGTCGACATTTTAGGTACAAGCCAAAAGAACAAGCAGTAAATCATCATATTGTGAAATACATGAAGTAAAATACAAGGAGGATTAGTTAGAATAGAATCCATAAGTGGATAGAAGTTTAGATATCCAAGTTTTCAAAAAGTTATGAAAACGTTTATTTTCTTATAGTTTTCCCATTTAGTCTGTTAAAATTTGATAATTATTCTTGGTTAATTGTCAAACCTTTGATCGGGAAGTTATGGGTGCGGCTTCGATCTCTCGGTCTCCATTAATTGGGGGTTATCGGGAGGTGGGGTCGTAACAATCACGGTGCATGAGCTCAAGCCTAAAGAAGGCTCTCCTCCATCACTTGCATCTACATCTACTACATTATTATGCCAATATAGTCATCTTTCCATAATTTACTTCCTACCATGCACAAAGTTGACGACATCCCACAAGCCAACCATGACAACAAAAGACAACATCAAATGGGCCCTTCTAGGAAAATCACTATTCTATTGATGAATCTTCTAGAAAATTTTCTTCCCATCACTCTTCTAGAGATCATTATCTTGACACTCTTGGTGGAGTCTTTTGAAGCGATTTCAACCCTCGATGTGAGGTAACAACATAAAACACTATTGATTTTGCTAACCTCATGAAAAACATGCATGGTTTATATACAGAGATGGATAATCTCACAACACCATCTATGAGTTACGACACCTCCCTTGGATCACAAAACTAAAGCCTTGTTAGCTCTCCCTCAACAGATGACAAAAATGTTGGCACTACAAAGAGAGATGCATAATTTTTGGAAAGCCAAGGAGGATGACATTTAGAAGACCAAGGAAATAGATACTGCAAAGTCACTTTTCCTATGCGAGTGGTTATCTCTCGATAGACATTAGTGATAAGATCATGTTGAATCTTCATAAAAAATATCAACTGAATCTTCTCACCTCCCTTTAAAATATCACATGCTAGAGACTATCATGACTAATAATGGTCATATTGTTGGGATATCTAGGGGAACCAAATCTCTTTTTCCCTTACCCCATCTAATCAGTCAACATTCCTATAGGGAATATGTTCCTAATATAGAACAACCCAACTCAGTCCATTTGATGATACCGATGCAAATTTTTTTCTATGACCTGTCACTATCTTAGATATACTCAGATGAAAGCCTTTTCTAAGAGAAACGTCTATGAAAATTAGTGTATATTATATAAGGATAAAATTACCCAATTGAGTTTCTCAAAAGTCAAAGTTGGTCCGAGTGACTTATTTCTACTATGCATATAAATCCTGATGAGTTTTTTCTTCTAGGCAAAAACTAGGAGGACACTGCTCTACATTCTGATGTTGATAATCTACATGATGATGGACTTTCCTCCCTTGATGAAGATAGCAATTATCTAGTATCCATTATATCCGCTGCGTGTCCATGTTCTGCTAATTTCATATTTCCTGAACCAATGTTGCCCCTTCCTCTACAAACCCCTCACAAAATGAATACTATGGATCTTGATTATCTACACATGTTTCAAGTTTAGGATATATTTTTGGTACATGATATTCTGGATGATAGGATGGATGGATACCAGATCATCTATAACAATGGGCTCCAGTATCTCACCAGACATGCACTACACAATATTTTTTTGCAACCCTCCCATGATTAATAAATGACTGTTTATTTGGAAAGCATATACAATCCTACAGAATGTGATGCCCAATGACAAGAAATGGCCATAATATAGTGCCACACTATCTCTTGTGGATTGTTTATTCAAGATTAATTTGACAACACAATATGTCACCACCATAATAAAAAAATTAATGAGGGGAAGATGGGTCTCATATTTCTACCATTTCACTTTAAGGGCTATTGGCATTTCTACAATGCCGATATAGTTATGGAGTGGATTGTCCTTTTTAACACATGTTTCAAAGAACACGAATATGCAATTTTTGGACCCAGGATCTGAATAGATCCCACACATCCATATTTGTTTGCAATGTCTGTTAACCTGGAAAGGATGTCCTTATTACAGGCCCAACTAGACTGACTACATTGTTGGGTCTCTAGTCCATCAACAAAAAGTAGATAAGGGTGATAGTGCTTTTATCGTCATACATGTCATGGAGGCCATCAATCACAACATAAGGTTGATACACTAGACCCTGATGGGTTCACTAGATTAAGGGGAGATATGCATTTGAGGTGATCATTGATCATTGTTTTCTTCAAGATCCCAGGCTTCTTGAAAACCTATAGGATATTTATCTGCTCATACCTAGACCTTCCAAGGTGCCTTTTAGGCATGTTCTTTATCATGAAGCTAATTAATATCAAAATTCAGTCATAGGAAAACCTGGGCCTATGTCAAGCCATGGCCACAACAAGACTCACAATTTCTCAAAACCATACCATCCTTAGTATATGCTTGAGAGGCAAAAAAATGCATGCTATGCTAGGTGCACCTTAAGGGTTTCCTCTTTATGGACCGGTTAGAACTTTTACGCCCACTAATGCTAACTTTGATAGGTGTACCTATGGTGAAATCTCCCAACATGACTTGAATCTTCTTATGATGAGGCTCACACAAGTCAAAGATAATCTTGTTGTATTCCACTGCAATGACCTAGTAGTTTTGAAAGGCAATCTTTAGGACACCCTCAAATTATGTGCTTACCTATCACACAAACTTATGACTATTTTTCGATCTCTTTTGGGCAATGATTTGGATATCAATATGGTCAAGACATATTTAATGAATGATCAATATGCAAAGACCAACTCCGAAAAGAGAAATCTACCAGTCAAAAATTGGCGGATTGATATTTCAAGATACATATTCTATCCTCTTTTGCATGACAATTACTAAATGTTGCTTGCAGTTTTCACTCAAGGATGACAAGTTGTTTTCTATAATAGCTCGAACGACATCTTTAATTTTATAGGGCTTTATAATTCTACACAAATCTAGAGTGAAACTAAATGCCTAGCCAACTATTGAGCCAGAGAGTTTGTTCATCTTATTCGCCAGCATGGCAAAGGATATGACTCTCAGTGGAAGAAAAAAGGGTTCAAACCCCAATTTTGCCACTAAAGTGGTCATTAGAGACCTTTATCTAATGATTATGGTTTCTACATCCTTTACTGGGTTTAATCTCATTTTGTTCTTCTCGTCATAGTATAACAAGTCCTAGGTGAAATTACCATTCTTGCGCGACAAATACATGGTAATTCTTATCAAATTTTAATGGAATGATCAATAACACTGTATCCATGAATGAAGGCAATCTTTCCCCCATTCCATTATTGTTTCTTACTTCTAAACTCTATGAATAGAGTGTTCAATAAGTTTTTAGGTGTGTGTAATCCAATGACATAGGTATCAATAATATAAAAAACCATCTTTCCTTTTTGTTTCTTCATTTTTTTTCTCTTTTTGCTTCACAATTTCTCAAACTTCTATTGAAATTTTCCACTAGTATATAATGTAGATGATGAATACAATTTCCTCCCTCTCAATAACTTATATTTTTTGTTCTATATAGCTACTTTTATACAAAGTCTATCTAAAAAAACAATGAGTCAAGACAATTTTAAACTTCAAGTGGATGATGATATTGCTTTATATCTTTCTCTCATCAAAATATAGTACATTTTGTTAAATTGGTCTCAAATGTTGGAACATCAAAAAGGATTCTTACATGATCCATATAAATTACAAGAAAGAATCATATTCAATCAAAGTCACATTCTCATTAAAAAATATAGAGTTATCTTGTCATCTATTCCGCATCAACAACACAAAATATCCCAAAAAGAGTAAGAAATGAAAAGAAATGTTTGAGTAATAATAAGGAGTTGTTCCATACTTTTAGTCAAAGAGGATGTTTAAATGGTATATAACTGCTTTCAATGAACAAAAAGTACACACCCCTATTTCTAATGGTGTTCATTATAGGTATAGCAATCTCGTGTGGTGTTTCTTAAGACGTGAAATCACTGCCTTAAACAAATTGGTTTGGAATGCAGGAGCCACTTGCCAATTAAACAGACCTATAGTTGAATGACCTAAAAGATATAGGGAATACCCATAACCCTTTGAGCCTTCCCATTCATCCCTCCACCCCCAAACAAAAATGACAAGAGTGAAATACACTTTAAAATAGAAATGTGCATTGGAGGTAGTAAATGAGCTATCATTATTGATAAATTGGCAAGAAGGGATATTTAATAAATGATGTTTTAGAAGGCAAGACCATTTTAAATTGGTGTTTGAAAAGTAGTTCGCATAAAAACACATATAAGTTATCATTCATATCATCTCGCTCGTTCAACCTCACATGATGATTTTTCCTTTTATTGCTTGAGGACAACCTGAATGCTAAGTTTTGGGAGTTGATAACATTGGTTTTAATGAATATTTCGTATTTCTTTTATCCTAAAAATTTATCTTCACATGAAAATAATGATAATAAAATACAACTTTTTGCATTTAGTTTCCAATAGTTTGTTATCATTAGATTACCTTTGAAAAATGTAAAAAGTGAACTCTAAGTCATGAAGCTTGATTGTAAAGCTATCAATCCCCAAGGTCAATAATCTTGCATAAGTAGACCTCATTCACAAGAATGAACTTATCACTATCAACCTTTAAAGGTCAATTAAAGGTGCATACCAAAAGTGTTGATAGCTAATCTATCAAGTTGAATATACCAAGAACAATCCCAATCCACCTCTATGTCGATTGACTCACCAAATTTAGAAGTCGGGCATAGCTATCGACCACCAGATGGAGTATCATCCAAAAAACTTAGTCAAGAAATCAATCTCTCTAGCTGAATAGTAGAACCATCAAGATGAAGAGCTCAAGACATCAATCAACCTTTATGTCAATTAGTCTCGAAAGCAACCAATCGAGCTTGAGGCGATGGTCATAGATCAATCAATTGTGACAATCAACCTCTCAATCCAGTTTGGATCAAGGTTGACACAATAAATATATAGAAAGAAATCCTTTGAGCTCCCAAGCTCGATCATCAATAGACTAAAGGTTGATGATACATGGACCAATCAGAAGTTGATGCAAGGATGGTCAAACCCTATTTATAGGACCCCGAGGTGTCACTTCGCAGAAATCTTTTGTCTTCTCGAAAAGGGCCAAAATATTGCAATAGAAGACATGGATTATAGTCATGATTTGTTAACCTCAGTAGAGTGATCAACCTTCTTAATTTTCCACTACCGCCATCCACCCACGAGGTTGATAGATCCATCTTGATTCAAGGGCAACAATCTACCAAATTAATGACTATTAAGCTCAAAGATCTATAGGGTATACCAATTGAAGTCTCCAAGATGATCAACCTTGTAGTTAGATTCAACCGAAAGGTGGGTAGATCAACCATTGCACTTTATATATCCATGTATCGACCTTTTCCTTTTTTCCTTACTTTTTCATTTTTTTCCTGTATAACTATGATTTGTTCATTTTGTGATTTGTTTCTTCCTTGAACCAAGAGTGCATAAACTCAATAACTTGGTTTGGGAGTAGCCATAAGTCCTTCCCAACAATGTAATGTTTACTTCTTCTATTTATTACATATAAATAAATAGTTTTGTTTCTATACTACTATTTAATTACATCACTTGTTTGGTTAGTTACCTGTTGTGATGTTTGATCTTACTTAATTTAAGATAAAATGTTCTTGAACATCTAGATTATGGATTAATGATGAACCTTGATAGTGAGGAGTTATTACAAAAAGATCCTTATCTGCATTCGTGATCTGTTGGTTATCATCTCAAGAGAGAGATCCCTTTAAATGGATACCATGATCTTAGGAGAAGAAAGGAGTTAGGTATCTTTTATTGCTGATCACAATATATTTTGAGAATATATATAAATTATGAGGATGGTTTTGCATGGTTCATTCTTGTTTTATTGGTGAAACCCAATTCAAGTTCCTTTGTGATCATCACAATTATCTTTATTTAGTTTAAGCTTTATAAATTATATTCTTTTCTTTTAGGTTAATTTGTTTCTAAATGAAACACCAAAGGTAAACTCTTTTGTATTTAACCAATCTAAGACATTTTTCAATTCTTATGTGATTATCTCTTCTTATCCATGTGTTCAACCACACATCACTTCAACAGACTCTGTATTGTGTTGCAAATGTCTCTTAAAGCTAAGTATAAATTTAAAGTTTAATACATTTGTCTAGACAATTGTGTTTACACATTTGATACACATTTAAGGGCGGTCAGTGGACAATCGAGACCCTCGATCCACCATCCAATTGCTAAAATAGCTCTACGCCCTGGGCCTCCCCCCTGTGATTGCTGATCTTTGTGTTAGTGTCCCACCTCACTGCTTTCTCTCACTTGAGGACGTGGGGCACAACCAACCAACACTACGAGTTGGTTACAAACTTTTCTTTCCACTAAAAGGCATCACATGATTCTTAAGCCTAATGAAAGTCTATTGCACACACAAATTCCCTATGAGGAAATATCCTAGGTTTTAAACCTTTATCATAATAGAAACTACATAATCCGAAAGTATACCGACCAATTGTAGTATATCAAAAGGGTCAAACAAAAAAGACAACATTTTTAAGAAATATCAATTGGGACTAATCATTAAGAACAATATTTGAAATTGCTTCTTTGAGAATGATAATAAATTAATGATTGAACTAAAAGATTGCAAGACAAAGAAACTGATTAAATAATGGGTTGTATTGAATATTTAAAAGGGCAGTGCTATGTCTCTATTTCACCTCCATCACCTACAGACCTATCCATATCTTTACAACTCAATATATAAATAATTAAAACAGGACCAAGTATATTAACCTCTTTATGGAATGTGAACTGCACTAGGACCTAATTCCCTATGGGCTCGTGGTCTTGATACTAGCGGTTCATTATTTAGTCATCTTGAGGATCCCTGATGTGATTGCATCCCAAATCTGATGCATCCATTCAAGGATCTAATGCTATACTTTGTGTTCTCTAAGATCAAGGTTACACCAAACATGTTAATTGAGACATCATTTCAAGAAGTAAGCATAATTTAAATGAAGAATAGTTTAACAAAATGAGGAAAATTGAGTCATACAACAACCAAGATAGTGTATGGGCAATGTGGATACTAATTATGCCCCAATGAGAAGGTCTACTCACTTAGTGTGATGAAAAGAACACAAATACAAGTAGTGAGCAGAGAGATCATCTCACAAATGAAGAAGAAAGAAATATACAAAGGTCTTTGATGCCAAAATCTGTTCTTTTCACGACATGTCCAAAGAACTCTGCTATGATTATCTTCTTCCTTGTCTTCTCCTCTTGCAACCTTCTCCCAGAATGTGCTTCTGATTTAGAGTGAATGGAATGAATGATAATTAAGGCCATGCCTCAGAGTTTTAGTTGTTATTAGACTTTTACCAATGACTGTGTAATTTGGCTTTTCCTGTCACACTGATTGGGTGCCCAGTCAGTCTGGTCATACGATCACCCACTTCGTGTTGTGAGTAATTGACTTCTACATAGAAAATTAGTGGGACTATCTAGATGAGCCCTTTTCATTTAAGTATTCTAGAGTGTGAGTGGATCAATTGATCCTAGGGAGGGTCACCACATCTGATGGTCATTTTAGTTTGTTATGGGCTTCATTGTTTGGAGGATTGCTTGACCATCAAGGTGGATTGATCGATCATCACCATCTTTGAGGCACTCTTCTATAGGTGGATCGATCAATCAAGAGTGTGGATCAGATAACCACTCGATTTTATAAATTCATCAAAGTTAATATAAATTTGGACAACCTTCTCATCAGTCAATCAACAAATCTAATCAGCTGACTTTATGCTTTGCTTGGACATGTATTTGATGGGCAAGTTGTTTGAAGGACCAGCAAGAGTGATTGGCGATCACCATGCTTGACTTGTGTTATTTATCTCCAATCTATGAAGAGTTTGTTCCAAAATATTTAACATGAGTCTACGAGAGGAAATTTATCTTGATCATGAGTTGATGTATGCTTTCTTGTGCATAAGAGAAAGAATTTTAATCAAAGTCCTAATAAATGTAGACAAGAACAAATTTCATGAAATTAGAAGAAAAAAAGATTTGCGTTTGATAACTAAAATGAGAAAAACTAATCTAGAAATAAAAATGAAAAGGCGATGAATATACATTCATAAAATTACACAAACTTGAACATTATTCCTACTTGAGAAACACACAATCAAAATAATCTGCCAAATAATATTATTTTCATGTCATTTACTCTCTTTTAAAATCATTTGATTCCCCACAACTGAGTATGGCCATGTAACATGATCTCTTCGAGTCACAAAACTACAACATCAAATTCCCTATATTGACTTAACATTCACAAAAAAGTTTCCATATGAAAACATGTGCATCAAAATCACAATATCATTGGTGTCTTAGAAGGTTCCCTTCATTCTAATGAAATTTACACAACAAATTCATTTAATCTTTGAAGGAATTTATTTTAAGGGTGATTGCTTCCCCATGGGAAGAAATTGGAGTGAAGGGAGGTATGAAAGGGAAAAACTGCAAATCTCTCCTCTATATGACTAGAGATTATTTTTTTCTACTATAACTATATTGATTGTATATTTTTTTTCTTTTTACTATGCACACTGGCATGTTTTTATTTTGTTACACCCCTATTACATACAAGGAATATGGTAGAATAGGATGGGTGCCTTCATAAACATGGAGTTTGGCACATTCATTTTCATGTTTTGATTTATTTTTGGCTGATGAAGGGTGTGAATGTGGTCAAAGAAGTGTAGAGGTGGCTGAAGTTGTGCTTCTCTAATTGGGAAGTAAGACCATAGGAACAATCTGCGATAAAAAATTCAATCATATCATTTAAATTTCAAGATAATGACAATTTTACAAGAATCCTATGTTGATCAATAAGAAACACACTAGAACTTTTCTCTATATCCATTTAAGTTACCATCTTTTCCAATAAGTGATATTATTTAGGATCATTAAGGACATGATAGGCTCTAGTATTTGTATTTTAGATTCATTATTGCAAAAAATATTCATTTCGTTCAAGTGGGAGGTACATTGTTGATTTTGCAAAAAAACATGTTGTTACAACCCCAATTTTTGGGTTCATATGGTTGGAAATGCAATTTCCCTAATAAATGTATGATTATGGGAATTGTATGATTTATGTGTATTGAATGTATTTCGTTTACAACACTTCCTTTGTGCATGTGATTTCGTGGATGATAATATATTAATGAGTCCAATATGATTAAAAGAAAAAGAAGAAATCAAACAATGCATTATTAAGAAGGAATTTGAGATAATGAGGAAAAGATAAGAAATATGTGGAAATAAGGATAATGGAATCATCATGGATGAGATTTTGAGTCCACATGGTTCGTAATGGTAAAAGGAACCGAAATAAATAATCTAACAGAATAGGAGAGAGAAAATATGCATAAAATATGCCTTAAAAAGTAATAACTTGCCTATGAATAAAACTCTCTCATACTTTTGAGTTTGAGACCCAAACGTGGTACACAAGTAGATTAAGTCATTATGGACTTTCCCTTAAAAGTTTGGGTCAAAAGGAAAAACGAATTGGGATGTACGATTTTTGTAACATTTCCTAAAGTGAAGAGGATTTATTTAAATGTCACGTTTATCAAATATAAGCAGAGATCTTTGTGTATGGATGATAGCCGTGGATTGAGGATCCAACAGTAGATGTATTTTGCACTCCTCTATTAGAAATAGGAAAAAAGGAATAGGGAAGCAAGTTTTTGGGATCGATTTCCTTGATAGAATGTACACGACAGTTCTTGGAAAGTATCACATTAAGATCGGGAGAAGATTTTGGACTCAAGGATCCTAGATTTGCTGGGATTTCGGGACACATAGGAGTTTTTCCCAATCTATTCTCAAGAGAAAACTGACAATCTTGAGAGGTATATATATGGGGGGCTTAGGGACCCTCTGAGGGATCGTCTATCTATTCTAGATGTCTTGCCGAATACATAAAATCAACATTGGGCCTCAAATCCATCTCGCCACCTCTGTTCTTCCTTCTTCTCTTCTTTAGTTCTGCCTTTGAGCTTCCTTGTCATCCTCTCAGTGTAATATGACTCTGAAGGAATTGAGGCAACCTACGAGTTAGGGAGGGAATGCTACAGCGATCTGCACCTAGGCGGATGCTCTGGTGCCCTATGGCTCTGGGTCAACCTTTGGGTTGACCACGGCCTGGAGCCATGGAGTTGCTGGTTGCGGAAGTAAGAGGAGGAAGATGAGAGTAGAGGAAATCCCAGGAAGGCACAGGGGTGTACACGGTAAGTATGGGGGGTGATGAGGGCAATACAGTCTTTGCATGGCCTCTCTGAGCCACATCCCGCATGGCAAGTCAAGTCAGGATGGCAAACACCTATTGGCAAGACCCGGTCCGTGTGGACAAGGGGAAAAGCAGGTCATGGTGTTGATGTGTCAACACTCCATTGGACAAAGGTATATCTTGCAAAAATTCTAGAAATTTAATGGTAACTCCGATTAAGAAAAATTATATATGAAAATTGATCAGGAGAACGTGTGGAATCCAGTAAAAATGATAATAAAGCCTGAAATCATATCTAATTCTAAAAGTTCTTTAGGTTGACCATGTTATGCATTAAACCATGTTAAAACCTAATTATGTTTGGAAACCGAATAGAATGTCTTAATTAATTTGTTTTGATTTATAGTAACCTGTTGAGAGGAAAAGAAAGAGTTGAATCTTATTTAGATAATAAGTTTCTTGATATAGGGTTTTTACACATGAATATATGATAATACACATAGAAACGCTAATTTAGGATAAAAGATGATTAATATCATTAGTTTGAGATTCCTTAGAAGAATGTAATTGTGAGTCGATCCTAAGCCTGTTAGGAAGGATTTAACAAGCTAGTTTTGATGTTTTAGGGTTTATAGCGATAATGATAAAGATGAACCCTAATGAAACCCTAAAAAGGAGTAGGAAACCCTAGGAAGCGAGTTCAAGTTGAATCTTGATAAAGTATGTAGTAAATAGAGTATATGTGTTTTAGGATTCTTGATTGTGTGGTTGAACTGCTTGCTTGGACTGTTTCTTGGTTTGATTTTCTATTAGCTTGTTGAATCTTCTGAATAGGTATGTGGTTAAATTATGAATAACCATTTTATGATTCACGACGTTTTCACAAAGTTTCCCGATGGCTATGAAACCTAAACTATTGATTGTTTCAATTCTGCAAATCTCATAAAGTGACTATGTGTATAACAATTAAGTATAAGTGTGACTTCTCAAACCTACATACTATCCCTAATGTATGATGTAAGACCAAGCCCCAGAGGGAAGGTCTGAGTTGGTCAAGCCCTAGAGGGAAGACCATTGGTCACTCGAGAGGTTACCCTAGGCACCAAGCTCAGGATGGAGAAGGTGGCCTTATATCCCTTGCAAGGACAAAACCCTAAGAGAGGGTAATCCAGGGTTTGAGTAAAAGCAGTTGAGAAGTTACATGGAAAATGTAATTTGGCTTGCTAATCAACTATTTTCTATGTTTATGTTGTTAGATCCTATTTGTGATGTTGTGTTTGTCCCCACATACCAGTATTGCAATATACTGACCGATGTTTTGTTTGTTGGCGTTTTAGGTATTATTTGAAATTGGACAAATGGTAAAATGAAATATGTGAAGACGAAGTTAAGTATTCAAGGAGGATTAGATAGTTAGTTTTCTACTGTGGATAGAAGTCTTAGATCCTATTTTGACAAGGTATGCAAAAGTTTATTTTATTCTAGCTTTCCAGTTTAGTATTAGTAGAATTTGGTAATTTTTTATGATTAAATTGTTAAACCATTGATCCTGAATTTTGGGATAACACCTCTAACCTCTTGGTCTTCCTTGACTGGGGGTTACTGGGAAGAAGGGTTCTTACATTTGGTATCAGAGCGATGGTTTTCCATTTAATCTCTAATAATTATTAAATTTCACAAACTCTTTAGAACCCAAGGGAGTTATTAGAGGATTTTCCAATGATGGAGGTGCTTAGAAAAGGGTCACAATCCGGGGGCTGGAAGGATTTTCCTCTGCCCTGCTAGTCATTCTACGAGGACTCCCAGATATTGTGTGACTGCCTATCCAAAATCAGAGGTTTTGACTCAAAGTAATATACCTCTAGGACTCTCTCATCTGTCTTCTTTTTTTCTCAACCCTAATTCATATAGGATTCTAAGTGCTTAGGGTTTCTCTCTCTCCACACCCGTAATGTGTTTGGGATAAGAGTAATGAGGATTAAGGAACCCTCCACCAAATAATGAAAAGCATGTAAATAAGATGTCATGGACATAAATTTTAAAAGTTTAAGCGTAAATTAAACATTAGTTACATGCTTAAAGTTGCATGGCGTGTTATCTCATGCCCTCAGGAGAGATCTGAGGTTAGACCTTCTTGTAGGAGGATGAGGATAGAGAGTTAGCCTTGGAGGCAGAGGCCTCCAAGGAGAGGTAGAGACCTGATGCATCCTCTAAGGATGATGCTAACCCTAACCCTAAGTGGTAGTTAGGGAGAGAGATGTCAAGATGAGTTGGACATTGTGGTTGATCATGCAGGTATGTACATGCATTGGCATTCATATAAGTTTTGTGTACCCATGAGAAGCATGAGCTAGGTTTGACCTAGTGTGTTTGGTGACCCGACCATTGGCGGTCGTGCCTTTGAGGGTGAGGAATAACTCCCTCTTCGTGAAAGAATAGTGGTGACAATATAGAAACCCTTACGGGCATGTAAGGGAAGAGAATAAGTATGCACCTATGTAGAGGTGGACATTAGTAGGATGACTGTAGGTTTTAAACATAGACCCATAGGGTTATGCCTGATGTTCATGAGAGGAGCATGCAAAGCCTGGGATGATCTATGCAGGACATAGGTCTTGACAGTACGTTTCACCCCGGTAGGTGTAGACCTGTATCCTTGAGGGCTTGACCCATCTTCAATGAGAGAACCTCTTGTTGTAGGGCTTGATCTAGAGAGAGGGAAAGACCCGGTGAAGAAGGTTAGAGACCTTGACTCTGAGACATGAGGGACCATGAGAAGTTGGGTATGTTATGACCTATTTTAGATGACCGTAAGTAGATAGTTGTGGTTGCCTCATGCATGATCCTTGGAGGCTTGTTGTACCTTGGATGCCTTTAGAGGAACCAAATCCTAGAAAGAGAAAGAGGCTTCTTGAACTGTTGTACAGAAGTTGTAGGTGCCTACCTTACCTTATAGGTACATAAAGGAGAGTTCCTTAGGCCCTAGGGAGGTATGGTAACAAGTTATGAGGTCTCACACTGAGTTGGTTGTCCTTGTGTAGGACTCTAAGGTGTTGTTCACATGGAAGAATAGTAGGAAGTGCATGATATACCTTGTACATGTTTGGTTCGTGGTTGAAAAGTTGGGCATGTAGTTAGACAGTTGATGCATAAGAAGTGAACCTAGGGTTTCTAGACCTTAGAGAGAAAGTAGTAGTACCTGGTGCACCTGATACTCACGAAGATGGTTGAGTTCCTACGGATTCGAGCATGGCACCCCATCATGTTTAGAGGAAAAGGAAACCCCTTGGACTAAGCTATATGTTTGATGAACCCATCACAAATAGGTTGGTGACATATGCACGTATGATATTGGTCCAATATTGAGGAATAAGGAACAAGTATGATATACCAAGGAACCCATAATGTCTTAGTGGGTTGTCTTCTTGCTAGCTACATGCCTAAGTAGCATGATAGGGATAAGCATGCACATGATGATGTAAACCCTAGACGTAAGGACGTTTGGGACCTTTGTTGCTATCAAGAGATAGTTTTCTCCCATCCAAGCAGAGGTATCCTTCTGTAGGGTGAGTATCAACTTTCGTTTAGGTTTGGGGTAACCTAAAGAGGTCTCTCATAGGAGCTTGATGAGTAGAGAGTAAGAGCACATCATGTGAGCATGAATCTTGGACCCATGTGTGGCCATCTCTGAGGGCATGAGGATAGGTATCCATGGAGGAAACTTGTATGGGGCCAGACTGAGATAGGGAGGTCACCATGATTTCCATGAAGGGATGTAAGTTTGACAATGAGTTACCAAAGAGATGATGGAGATTAGGGTAAGGATTCAAGTTTGAGATGTACCATGATAGAATCCTAAGTCAATACTAGGGTCAGGAAGGGATAGGACCGATGGGAGTAAGAGTTGTCTGTTCCCTGAATGCATAAGACCATAGGGTCGGGAGGTAACAGATACCTTTGCCCAAGGATCATGGGTTATGAGGTTGGCCACCTTCATAAGTTCATTGGGGATAAATGGTAAATGTGAGAGGCACTCCCTAGATGCATAAGGGTCAGATCAACCCCAAAAGTACCAACACCCTAGAGACCTTGAGGGAAGGCTAAGGATCATGTGTATATGAGTAGTATGTTGACCTAAGAGTGTTTGGGGAACCATTTTCCATGGATGTAAGCCTGGAATCGAGATGTTGATGATGTGGAGACATGTGATGCACGTTTCAACTTAGATTGGTAAGTGAGCTGGCGATGTGTGATTCACTATCTCTACTCCTAGAACGGGATGAACTATGTATTTGGACTACAACCAAATGCTTATTTCCTCTTGTTATGGGTGTGAGAGATAGGGAAAAAAACATGCCATACACTAAGGATAAAGATGAAGTGAGTTGAAACATTGCTATGATGTATGAGGATAGAGGAAGTATCATACCTTTTGATATATGGTTGCAAACACGAAGAGAACTGAGATAGTCATCATATGAGGGTGTTCTTATCAAGAGAAGTATGGAATTTATGAGTTATAAGTTTGAGTTTGATAACCAAGATGATGAGTTTGAGGTTTTCTTGACCCAGTTAGACCTAAACCCGAGATGAAGATGATGAGTGGAGTATATGGAGGTTTATGTCTTCACCTATAAGGAAGCTTATGTGGTAAACGAGATGTCCGCAATTGAATACATGTCAGGTGAATAGTTGTCTTGACTAGCCAATGGAAAGGGTTGAAAGAGATTGTTAGGTAGACCTTGTAATCATTAGAGCACTAGACTGATGTGGCTAACACCAAGATACAACTAGACCTGTTGGTCAAGTTGGTGGTTGCTTAGTTAGCTAGACTAGAGCCTGATGAGATAAAAGGACGGTTGTAAGAACCTTAGATACACTTCTCAGGAAAAGAAGGCGGTGAAAACCACTACCCGAGCATTTTAGGGTTTCTAAAAAAAGTCATCTTTGAGGAATCATGTCATGCAAGGAGCTCATGATTTCAAACATATCATACACTGTGGTACTACCAAGATGGTTAAAGTTTGTAGTAGTACTTTGAAGACTCGAGATGAAGAAGGATATAGTGTTGCATGTGCCTAGTTACCATACATGCCAAAGGGTGAAGGTTGAACACCAGTAACCCTATGTTGCTACAGACAAGGAAGAGTCCCCGAGAGGGAATGGGAGTAGATCACCATGGACGTTGTGGTGGGTCTCCCCTTGACCAAGACAGGTCTTGATGCAATATGGGTTATGGTAGATCGCCTTGCCAAGTTGACCTAATCCTCTACTAAGAGAGAGGACACTATCAGTGTGACTGATCCGATTGAACTATATATGAGAGAGAGATAGTTCATCTACACCATGATATGAGTTCAATATCTTGAGCATGACCTCAAGTGGTGGAAGTAGGTACATAACAAACTCAATGCTAGATTGAAGTTTAGTACATCATATCACCCCTAACTGATGGACAATAAAGATAGTATGATCCAGGCTTTAGAGAGTCTGATGAGAGCATGTGTGCTTGTTTTAGGTAACACATAGGAGCAATTCCTACCCCTAGAAGAGTTTGCTCGTGATGATAGCCACCATATCCAGTATTAGGATGTAAGAAGCTATGTAAGGGAGGTCGTGTCAGTCACTGCTTCATTAGGATGATGTCAGTGAGAGGACCTTGTGAAGGTTAGAGAGACCACAGTGTGTGCATATGAAGTCTCTTTGATCAAGCAATGGCTGAGAAAGCCCAGGGGTGACAAGAGTCATGAGCTGATGTGAAGTAGATTGACATGTAGTTTACTATGGGAGAGTATGTGTTATGAAAACCCGACCCCTCTGACCTATAGCTGAGAAAGATGAGTCCCTGATACATGGGTCCATTCGAGATGGATTTATGGAGATTCTTACATTTAGCCTTACCCCTCAGGATAACATGATGTATAATGTGTTCCATGAGTCTGATCTACGACACTATGTGATGTACCCAAACCATGTGTTGAGCCATGAACCTATTGAGTTTCAAGGGAGGCTAAAAATCCTGAGTCACCAACAAGGGTATGAGATATGAAGGTGAGAGAGAACTCAGATGTAAGAATATAAGATGATAAAGGTTCTTTGGAAGCACCATGGAGGGGATGAGGCCACAAGGGAGCCAATGATGGACATGGAAGAGTCTTATCCTGAATTATTTTTATGTTTGGTGGAATTTTGAGGGTAAAATTCCTATAAGAGGGGAAGGACCTTACAACCCCAATTTTTCAGGTTCATATGGTTGGAAATGCAATTTCCCCAATAAATGTATGATAATGGGAATTGTATGATTTATGTGTATTGAATGGATTTCCTTTACAAAACTTACTTTATGCAAGTGATTTTTTGGATGATAATATATTAATGAGTCCAATATGATTAAAAGAAAAAGAAGAAATCAAATAATGCATTATGAAGAAGGAATTTGAGATTATGAGGAAAATTTAAGAAATATATGGAAATAAGGATAATGGAATCATCATGGATGACATTTCAAGTCCACATCATTTGTAATGGTAAAAGTAATCCAAATAAATAATATAAAAGAATAGGAGAGAGAAAATATGCATAAAATATGCCTTAATAAGTAATAAATTTCATATGAATAAAAGTCTCTCATACTTTCGAGTTTGAGTCCCAAACATGGTACACAAGTAGATTAATTCATTATGGACTTTCCCTTAAATTTTGGGATCAAAAGGATAACGGATTGGGAGATACGATTTTTGTAACATTTGCAAAAGTGAAGAGGATTTATTTAAATGTCATGTTTATCATATATAAGAAGAGATCTTTGCACATGGATGATAGCCATGGATCGAGGATCCAACGGTAGTTGTATTTTGCACTCCTCTATTAGAAATAAGAAAAGAGGAATAGGGAAGTGAGTTTTTGGGATCGATTTCCTTGATGGACTCTACGCAAGAGTTCTTGGAAAGTATCCCATTAATATAAGGAGGAGATTTTGGACTCAAGGATCCTAGATTTGCAAGTATTTTGGGACACATAAGAGTTTTTCCCAATCTGTTCTCAAGAGAAAACCAGCCAACTTGAGAGGTATGTATATGGGGGTCTTAGGGACCCTCTTAGGGATCGTCTATCTGTCCTACATGTCTTGCCGGATACATGGAATCAAAACCAAGCCTCAATTCCATCTCACCACCTTTTTTCTTCCTTATGCTCTTCTTTAGTTCGGCCGACGAGCTTCCTTATCGTCCTCTCGATGCGAGCTGACTTCGAAGGAATCGATTCGACCTACGAGTTCGGGAGGGTTTGCTATGGCGATCTGCACCTAGGTTGATGCTCTGGTGCCCTATGGCTTAGAGTCAACCTCTGGGTTTACCACGGCATGGAGCCATGGAGTCCCTCATTGCGGAAGTCGGAGGAGGAAGACGAGAGGGGAGGAAATCCCCAAAAGGCCCAGGAGCGTACGCGGTAATTCTGGTGGCCAACGCAGGCAATACAGTCTTTGCACGCCCTCTCGGAGCCACATCCTGTGTGGCAAGTCAAGCCAGGATGGAGGACGCTGATTGGCTAGACCCGATCCTCATGGATAAGGGGAAAAGAAGGCCGCGGTGCTGACGTGTCAACACTCCATTGGATAAAGGTAAGATATCTTGCAAAAATTCTAGAAATTTAGTGGTTACTCCGATTAAGACAAATTATACACGGAAATTGATCAAGAGAATGTGAGGAATCTACTAAAAATTATATTAAATCCCAAAATTGTTTATAATTCCAAAAGTGCTTTAGGTTGACAATGTTATGCATTAAACCATGTTAAAACCCTAATTATGTTTGGAAATCAGATTTAATGTCTTATTATTTCAAGTTATAGTAACCTATTGAGAGGAAAAGTAAGAGTTGAATCTTATTTAGATAATAAATTTCTTTCTATAAGGTTATTACACATGTATCTATGATAATGCATATAGAAACCCTAATTTAACAAGCTAGTTAGGAATTAATTTTGTTGTTTGAGGGTTTATAGTGATAATGATAAAGATGAACCGTAATGAAACCCTAAAAGGGAGTAGGAAACCCTAGGAAGAGAGTTCAAGTTGAATAAATAGAATCTTGATAACGTATGTAGTAAATAGAGTATATGTGTTTTTAGGATTCTTGATTATGTTGTTGAATTGCTTGATTTGATTGTTTCTTGGTTGGATTTGCTATTAGCTTGTTGAATCTGCTGAACAGGTATGTGGTTAAATTATGAATAACCACTTTATGATTCACGTTGTTTTTACGAAGTTTCCTAATTTCTATGAAACCTAAACTATTGATTATTTCAATTCTAAAATCTCATAAAGTGACTATGTGTATAACAATTAAGTATAAGTGTGACTTCTCGAACCTACATACTATCCCTGATGTATGATGCAAGACCATGCCCCGGAGGAAAGGTCTGAGTTGGTCAAGCCCCAGAGGGAAGACCATTGGGAACCCGAGAGGTGACCCCAGGCACCAAGCTCATGATGGAGAAGGTGGCCTTATGTCCCTTGCAAGGACAAAACCATAAGAGAGGGTAATCTAGGGTTTGAGTAAAAGTGGTTGAGATGTTACATGGAAAATGTAATTTGGCTTGTTAATAAACCATTTTCTATGTTTATGTTGTTAGAGCCTATTTGTGATGTTGTGTTTGTCCCCACATACTAGTATAGAAATATACTGACCGACATTTTGTTTGTCGGCATTTTAGGTATTATTTGAAATTGGACAAATAGTAAAATGAAATCTGTGACGATGGGGTTAAGTATTCAGGGAGGATTAGATAGTTAGTTCTCTACTGTGCATAGAAGTCTTAGATCCCATTTAGGCAATGTTTGCAAAAGTTTTATTTTATTCCATCTTTCCAGTTTAGTATTAGTAGAATTTGATAATTATTTTTGATTAAATTGTTAAAACATTGATCTTGAATTTTGGTATAATGCCTTTGACCTCTTGGTCTCCCTTGATTGGGGGTTACCAGGAAGTGGGGTTGTTACACATGTGTAGAGAAAATGACCTAAGGCAACTAGATAATGCCCAATTACATGCAACTAATCATGAAAATATAAAAAAAAAGATTTAAAAAAATAGATGATATGCTGATCTAGAAAGCAAATGACAGAAATGGAATGATAAAGGGGGTGGGATAGAGACATACCAAACACACTCCACACTGAACTAAGAAAGTTCTTCATCCTTGAAAAAACTCCAAATCCAGAATTGCGGGGGGGGGGGGTAAGAAGAGCACTAGAAATGCCATGAATTGTTGTGATAAACTAGTGGTGGTTGTCGTAGAGGTACAGGGGCGGGTTAGTTTGGTGCATCTAGATGAATCCCAAGATGTTATACAAGACCAATCAAGGTACATGAGGGATCTAAGAGGCTCCTCAAGTTGTGGTGGATCAATGTACTAGTTTCCTTACTATTGAAAAGTAGGGGAAGGATATGTTTCTCTTAAACAGAAGTCGACATAGTACAAGTGCATATTTTTGTAGTTGCCTCAGCATGTGTGCCACTATTCATGCACCTGCTACATGAGGTACATATGGTTGAGTTGGTGGCCCCATCTCTACTTCTCTCACACCATTCAGTTTTGTGTTCCCTCTATGTTGTCCAACTGCTCCAGGAGCTCGGTGAAGCAGTATGGTTAAAATGTCCTATAGTGTCAGGCCCACATTGCTTCATGCAATATTTAGAAGGGGATGGGGAGGGCCAAACTCTTTTTCATTGACCTCCATGGAGGTACAACATCTTCTAGACTTCATCTCATGAACTTTGACCTTGATTGGTGGATGCTCCCTCATGTAACACTACATGTGAATGCCCTTGTCATTTAGGTTTTAGATGAGGGTTTCTTCCATGAAGTAAGTAAGGGTGGGAAATGTAAGAATGGAACATATATCCCAAAACATCTAGTGGTAGATGCCATCTACCTTGTCAATCCTCAGATTCACATAATTCACCAGGTACTTTATGTCAATCAAGTGTGATGGCTTTTATGTCATCATTATTCTGAAGGGGATGTAGGTATAGCCAAGATAAGAAAAGATGGAAGTGATGAATCCTCCTTAGTACAGCTCATTGGGATTGTTCTGGTGTTGCTGATTGTGTATATGATCAATGACTGCACTCCCCAATTATACTATGGTTTGTCATTTAGCACGCACCACAAGAAGTAGAGATTAGATGCGTTGAATACATTGGGTGTACTAGTCTAGTTGAAAATTATGCAAGCTAAGATGCAGTGGAGTTAGTAGACATTTGGGTTGTGAATGAATGACATCTAAATGCCATGTCATAAGGAGGAGAGCTAATTGGTGATCTTCGAAAAAAATTTGATGGTGACATACTTCATGGATGGGAAACAACAATTCTCTTTATTTCATTTATCCTATCACTCCTTGTCAATATCAATGATGAGAGCAGTAAGACTATTTTTGTCATAGAGTGCTTATCCCTGAACATGTAGAAGGAGAATACATACTCATGCTCGTTGTTGAAATGCTTCATCAAAGAATCAAGGAACTCCAAAGTGGACTTCTTGAAAATGGGTTGCACACAAAAGGAGAAAATCAGATGTGTGATTGGAGAAGAATGAGAATCAAGGGACAATGGATGCCCAAGATTATAAGCATCTTGGGGCATGCCTAGTGGGTAATCTACACCCAAATGGCATCCATGACCTTGTGCCAATTTTGGTGCATGGCAACAACAAGGCCCTTGTAATTGGCCAGAAGAGGAGTGATGCAGACAGAGAAGGCAAGACTGTAGGTCTTACTCTAGCTCCTAGTTTGGGTGACTACATTTTAGGAGGAGAAAACAAAGTACCCACATTGAGGACATTGTCTCTCTGATGAGAGTTGATGCCATCAATTAGCTGCTCAAAGATAGTTTTGTCGACCTCCATGACCTACTCAGTGATGAATTCATTGATCTCCCTTCCATCAGAGGCATGTTGAGAATTTGTCTCACTCCTTTCCCAAATGTGGATTCTACCGTGGGTCAAATGAAGCATGAGTGGGCTAGGGAAAGAAATGTTGTTTTGTCATTGCCTTGCCCTTCTTTATGAGGAAAAGGTTGTGCTTTGTAGAATATGTGGATGGATCCCTTTGACAGATTGTCTGACATGCCACCTTGAGTTTTGAGCATGATGGTGGATGTTGGGCTTCTAATTCCACAATCTAAGAGATGGTCGATCAATCTGAGGGGGAAGTGTGCTCCCAGATGTGTCTTGACTATGAAATCAAGGAGGCTAATAGAGTAACTAAGGGAGGTGAGCACACTATGGATGGAGGATTGAGCAATGGACAAAGTCTAGTCAGCAAAGTAGAATAAGGTCAGGGGATTCTGTTGTTGAAGGATTGCATTATCAATTCTAATTGTTGAGAGGGGAGAAACCTCACACTTGTTAGATTCCCTTGATCTGGTGAGTAGTGGGAGTTGGACGGGTAATCAATGAGGAGTGTATGGACTCTGATGATGCTCAATTGGTTGATAACTAGTATATAGACAAGGTGAACAATCTTCAATGGTTTGTCTTCTTGGTGGAGGAGAAAGAGGGTAGAGATGGCCCTTAGACAGAAATTAGGCCAAGTCATGGTGCAAGATGAGTGGAGGTGAGCAGCGCCATGGTTGCTATGTGGCACGGTCAGTCGATCTCAGTTGTTTGGGTGGTTGAACCTCATGTCATTGTCCAAGCAAGAAAGAATAGAAGAGAGGTGGAACATTAGCTACTAGGGCAAGGGAGGGATTGAGGGGTTGAAGTTGACTCTCTTGTTTGTGACCTATTATAAAGGTGAAAAATTAGTAACTAGCAATCTGGAGTGACTAGATCGATCATTTAGAATCCTATGTGGAAGGGAAGCTCTAGAATTGGTCAAGTAATCTCATCAAAATAGATTGGATGATTAGTCTGGTTGAATGCTCATGATTTCCTCTAGTTTATCAGATGATCAGCATGTATGGTTGGGTGAACAACCTTAGAAATTTTTAGGACCATGAGTTAAAGAAGTTCTTAGGATTTAGCTTGATTGGGCGATCCAAGTGTCTGATCTAAAGATCTCAATTAATTCCCTAGTTCTAGTGGACAATGATAATTTTGGGCCCAACTTGTTTGCCCGATCTCTAAGCTAGGTCGAGCGATCTACGTTGTGGATAGAAACGCATGTTATACATAGATCAATTAACCATAGATTCTTATCATCTGAGCTTAACAGTGAGTTTAGTTGGTCAATCATGGGGTTAGTAGGATCTTTGTCTATTTGATATATCTTGCAAGAAAATTTCATCCAAAAGTTGAATCCATTGAACGACAATCTATGAAATCCAACTAGGAAAATGAACTAACAATATGGAATGAAATCTAACTAGTTAAAAAAATGAAATCTAACTGGATAACAATTATGTTGCCCACTACAAGCACCTTATCTAATGTTGTGGGTGAATTTTTGTCCTTTTACATTGTGATCGAGTTGGCAAGTGTGAGTGGACTCATCTTTTTACTATAAGATCATCATAGTGATGTATATTTTGAATGAGTGGTCATTCAAACCAATTTGATAACACCCAAATTTAGGCATCTACTCTAAGCATTTATCTTTTAGTTTTGTGTCATTATAGCCTTAATGTGCCCAAAATAACCCTAGATCCTTAAGTTTTAGTAATTTATATCTTTTCATAGATAAAGTTGCTCAACTAGCCAATTTTGTGACTTGTAGGCACCAAACCTGAAAAGACATCTATTCTCCAAGATCTCTCCCCAACACATGGTTTTTGTAGCATCTGGACTTCCATCCATCGTGACCGCAAATTAAGCATCGCATTATGTGCACTAGATTAGGAGATGGTGGTCTTTTCATATAGGTATCAAGTGAATAATGATGAGTTTTGAGATATAATCAAGTTGAAGTGTTTTTTTTCTTTGATGGTCTGTGCGCCCTCTCACCTTAGATTGATACAAAAAGATGAAAATTTAAAAAAATTACAAAAGAGGCTTGGCCACCCACAAAATCCTAAGAATATAAAAATAGTTCGCACCCAAATCTATAAACTAGAATGTAGAGAATAAAAGCATGGATGTGAATAAATGAGCGTTGTTTTCTCTTTTTGGAGAGTTGAGGATGGTACCCAGCCGGTGTATGACTACACTCATGAATGCGGGTATGTCGTGCCTAGTAGGGTCAACCTAAGGCTCATGAGAGAGTCACAAGGAACCCCTAGGAGACCTATGAGATCATCCCAGTAGTAGGGTTGGTTCGAGCACAGTCCGAGGTGTTCGTCTCACTACTTGGGGCCTACTAGCTCAGACTGCAGGGACTTTTTCTCGTTACATGGACCAACCTGACGCAGATCGGGATCCTCAGAAGTCATTAGAGTCTTTCTACTTTTGTTGCTTCTTAGGACCTGAATAATTGGGAGGCGCATTGTTCCTGATTGGTCTACATGAATACATGATGATGGCTCATTGCTCATCACTCGCACGATATCCTATGTGACAATGCTTTTATGTTTTATAATTATGATTGAAACCTCATGAGTATCAACAGGTTGTAGTGAATTCACTTAATCTTTCATGGACACTCTTTGATCTTACTTTAGCAGGATTGTGCTCGATTGGTGGGGGTTTCCTCTGAAACAACATGGGTCAAGAGAATTAATGTTTTAAACTATTTTTCTTAAACTTTAGCATTTATTGCCATGCTTAATTTGGATGTTATCTTTTTGTTGTTTGAGCACATTTTTTCTTGAGGACAAGAAAAGGTTTAAGCTTGGGGTGGTTGATAACACCCACATTTAGGCATCTATGTTAATCATTTATTTATGATTTTGTGTCATTATATCCTTAATATTCCCAAAATAACCCTAGATCCTTATGTTTTAGTAATTTATATATTTTCATAGATAAAGTTTCTCAACTAGCCAATTTTGGGACTCGTAGGCACCAAACCTAAAAAGACATGTATTCTCTAAGATCTCTCCCCAACACATGGTTTTTACAACAGTCAGGCTTCCATCCATCACGACTGCAAATTAAGCATCGCACTATGTGCACCAGCTTAGGAGATGGTGGTCCTGTGAACCAACTAGTGGGCCCAAGAAACTTTTGATATCTTGGACCCTATTTTTGATGGCCAGTCCTTTATCAGGATGCATCCTCGCCAATCATAAGGCTCATTCCAGCGGGCCCATCGACCACCAGTAATAGAACCCCCTGTGGGGGTGGGTTTGGTCCATGATGTCGTGACTGTAGCCAAGAAGACGATGTCGCGACCGCGACCAAGACGTAGTGTTGACCGAGACTCGGCACGGTCAGGCCAAGGCCACTAACGCGACCGAGGCACAAACACCTTGACCGTGGAGTCAACCGTGGCTGTGGCCTGACCACCTCGACGGTGACCACGAGATCCACCTCGACCGTAGCACGACCGTGACCGTGACCCCACCACCTCAACCATGGTGTCTGCTGACCAAATGCAACCCTTGGCATGATCGTGCTTCCTATCCCAGTCGGGTCAAGACCAGGTCCGCGATCGAGGGTGGTGCCACAACCATCTTCCACCTTTGCCTATAAATACTCACCCCCCGCGACCTGGAGGGGGTTTCTAAGATTTTGAAGGTCTAAATGTTGGGAGGTTCCACCTTGTGGTTCTGCACATTCTTGGTTCCCAGAGCCCCATGGGAGAGTTCCAAGGTCTAAAAAGGCTGAAGTTCTCATCCTACGTTTGTTCCTCCAGTTTGCTTCCGTTTACCATCATTTTCCGTCACCATTGACCCATATCCTACCATTTCCCAGCCATCTTCCACCTCCAAACATCCACCAAGCTACTGTTTGGGGCAGAATCAAAGAGAAAGGAGGCCAAGGAGTCCAGAAGAGCAAGGAAGATGACCCAAAGATGAGATTCGGCCTATATAGAGGCTAAGGAGCGAGAGCCACCTCTCCTCTACGGGCTAAATCTCTTCTTCTTCTCCTTTCTTCTACTGTTCTCCTTTGTTTCTATACAAATGATGTTTTTCCAGCTTTGTTCGGTGCCAACTATGCTTGTCCATGGCTAGTTGAGCTCCTTCTTATCTATGTAGGTCATTTTGGGCATGTTCATGTACTTTTTCCTTAAGCAAGTAGTTTTATTTCAGATCTAGTACGTTCTCTATTCTACCTTCTCCTTTTGGTTATGATTGATAGTTTGGTTGATCTCTTTCATGCTTGAACGTCTATTTCTATCTATATCAAGAGATTCATTATAGAAATAGATGAGATAAGGTAGTTTGGATTAAAATCTGAAAGGATGATGGTTCAAGGTGACCTGTACAGAATCGTAGACCTAGACATAGTCGGGCCCAACCCAGCACGGTCAGGCCCACTACCTGGTTCTACCCAGATCACATCTTTTCCTAACATCTTAGAGTATTCTAGACCTGAGAGGGTATCTAGAATATTTTAGGGTGTTGATTTGTCATCCTCGAGAGAGGTTTCATATCACTAATGGGTTTTATTCATGCTATGCGAAAGTGAGTGGGATGACCCCACAGTAACAGATACCACAGTATATACTGTGTTTGGATGTAGGTTGCTTGTTGAGGTGTTTGAGGGTTGTCCATGCCCAAGAATGGGTGCATAGACTGTCCAACTTGTGGTTACATAGCTGAGAACTCCTTCTCTCTAATTAGTAGAATCTTGCAGACTCTATTTTATTTTCTTTACTTTGTTTTCTGCTAGACTAGTTCAAGATCCATACTTTTATCAACTATTAGATTGGCTTATCTAACTTAAGAGCAAGATCTTAAGTGTCCTAAACATCCCCACGTCCTTATGTTTGACCCCGTATATATACTTCAATCCCATAATAAATTTGTGGGGGTCCTTGAAGGTTTTGAGTTATACATTTTAAGTCTGATCACCTCTTTGATGCAAATCAACTTTTGGCATCATTGTTGGGGATGGGGTTTTCCACATTTACACGCTAACTATTTTCTCTGTCATCCATAAGCCTGTATATATATGCATAGTTCCTCTTTTGTTTTACACATGCTTGTTCATATATACCAAATAATTTTAATTTTTCTTTTACATCTTTTCCGCCATGGATCTCGCGTCCGCAAGACAAGTTATCTTGTCCACCTATCCTCCTATGTTTTTTCACAGTTCTGACTGTTGGCAAACAATTGAAAGTCATGCTTTACAACTTTTCAAGCTATACTCGCCTTCACCATCGTCATATGTAGAAATTTTAGAAACGGAGATTACCGATCAGCCCTCGACTTCTGTGCAATCATGGGATCAAGAACTAATTAGAGCAGTGGAGTTGGCTGGAGAAAGTGTCAACGCACTCACCTCCTCCTTAGCTCCTCATCTCCAAGAAAATGTCGATCCTCTTCAGTAGCTACTAGAAAAGTAGGATCATGAACTCCAAGTAGCCACTGAGATCGCAAAACACAATAGAAGTATAATTCAAACTATTTAACAAGGAATCATCTAAGTACAACAGTATGATACAATGGGTTTCCAACATAAGTGGATAGTGGAATTGATGAATCTTGAAAGCATTGTTGCTCAAGTCCAACAACTTCATGATAAGGATGTTGAATAGGGAAGGAGGCTTCAAAAGCTCATTGATTTGTTTACCGTTGAATTTCAAACAACATCACAGAACCATGAAGATTACAATCATCAGAACCATTCCATTGGACTTGAATTGGAACATGCCTCACCATCCTATTCAGATCATCAACTAGATTCACCCAGAGTGTTCTGTGAAGACCAACCCACCTAGGGAAGCCCTTCATTCTTTCCGGATGATTCAAATGATCAACCAATGGAAGATACAAGCCACATGCATTAATGGTTCTACGATGAAGATGTTCAGTGTAGTCAAACAACCTCACAACATGAAGGTCAATTTGAAGAACCTGAATCAGACATTGATCCAGACCAGAGTGATACATCTCATATTGAGACCTGTCACTTTGCTTTGAGCAGTCAACCATTCATGGTTAGGAATAATTTGTTCGACAAGAGTGATGACGGAAATTCATCTCAGTGGAGTGAGTATAAGGATGATGATGAGCTGGACCAGCATGAGCCAACATTTTCCACAATCCCTTTTTGAGGAAGAGTTGACACAATGGGAGCATGATGGACAATCCACTACAACATAGTTGTTGAGCATGAAGATACCCCAGACCCCATAGAATGCAATAAAATTGGGGTGGTAGAACCACAAATAGATTCACCTGGGGATACTTCTCATTTAGAAGATGATTAAAAGACTCATACTATACATGAAAGTTTATCTGAGCATCCAGCCTCAAGTTCTGAGGTGGAGATAGAAGAGAGGATCCCTCTAGAAGACTTTCAACCTCTCCCCTGAAAAACACTAGAGGGGGGGTGAATAGGGTTTTAGAATTAATTTAACAATTATTTAACTCAAAAAACCAACCACAAGAATATTGGACAAGGGGACAAGGATTTAGAGTGGTTCCTACCTTAGCAAATACTAAGGTAGTCAGTCCACTACCCGGTTGCTTACCCAACCAGGATTTGGAAAGAATTTAATTTTATTACCTCGCAAGGACTTTACATAAAATTACAATTCTTTCCCTAAACCCTTCAAGCAACCTTCACCTTGAAGTAATTGCACCAACCTTGAAGCAGCCTTCACCTAGAAGTAATTGCACCAACCTTGAAGCAGCCTTCCTCCTAAAGTAGCTTCCCATTGCAATATCCTTCTTGAAGTAGCTTCCCCTTGCAATAACTTTCTTGAAGTAGCTTGAAGTCCACCTTTTCCTCCGAGAAGAACCTTCTCCAATCCGCAGCCTCCAACCCTAGGAGTAGCAAGGAGAATACAAAGAATAAAAGGAACAAGAAGGAAAATGGAAATTACAACTTAACCTTTGAAGCACAAGGCTTGATTTGCCTATATCAAGCGTGTAGATCTCCTAACCAATGTATATGCACGTGTGATTGTAGTGGATAGGAGATACTAGCCTATAGGACACGAAATTAGAGCAAGTAGAGGAATCGCCAATGCAAGTGTTGCTCAATTTCTCAAAACAGATTGCCAATTGTAAGTGTATGCTCAAGTGTATCACAAGTGTAGCTTAGGTGTGTTTTGGTGTCCTAAGGCATGTCCTATTTATAGGAATGACCTACAAGTGCTTAAGGACGTTCTAGACACTTTCTAGGGGGTTCTAAGTGCTTAACTAGCCGTTAGGTACAAGTTAGTTGCTTTAGCAACGGCTAGTTAATTAATTTTGCAGTTGCTGTCAGAGTCCATCTCGGTCGAGGAATTGTCGACTGAGACACCTACTCGGTCGAAGTTTTGTTGACCGACAGGCTCTCTGGATCAAGTGTTAGCAACGTTCATCTCCAACTGCCAACTACTTTCTCAGCCGTGTCTAACAACTACTTGGGTCATTCTCAGTCGAGAAGTTTGTCGACCGAGAATGTCTCGGTCGAGGAGTTTGTCGACCGAGATTGACCCTGTTTCAATGTTTCACTTTAAGGCATTAAGTATGTGTATGAGTGTGCATAGGTGACACTGTTGGAGGGGATGACCTATCTAAGTGTAGTGATTGGCTAGGGAAGATCTAACGATTGATTTACATGATGTCTAAGTACTTGTACATTATATACTTGTACAAGTTTACAACTAATTACATTTCATGAAATTTACAAGCATTCAAGCATATAGATTCCCTAGTACTTTGTCATCCACCTTATTCCTGCAACACTCAAGTAGCTCGTTGGATCGATAAGAATGAAATGTTTGTCATCATCGAAACAAAGGGATTTATCATAATGTCAATTTAGCCAACAATCTCCCCCTTTTTGAAGATGACAAACATTTCCTAAATATGAAATAAGGAAATATAAAGCATGTGAGTTTCATACATGAGGATTACCTTTTGTAGCCATTCTTGTTTTGCAAGTGAGTGCTGGCTAAGATGTTTTGAAACTCATTAACTCATTTATATTTTTGATTTTATATTCTTTCTCCCCCTTTGTCATTTCAAAAAGATATCCAAGTTGAATATTTTATATTTCTTCTCCCCCTTAATTTTATACTATGCTCCCCCTTAGATAGATATTCTATTAGGAACATGGATTTAATATCATTTTTGTCTAATTTAGCCACAATTTGTTTCTCAATCATTTGCAAAGGATGTTAAGCCTTGAAATGATATGAGATCCTGTTAGGTTCATGGCATATGTATTGATTTCTCACCCATTTTACAAGGGATGTTAAACCCTGAAAATGAAATGAGAATCCTTTAATCTTTCAGTACATAAAGATGTCTCTAACCAAATGCACGGGATGTTAAGGCCTGATTTGTTTAGAGAATTCCTTTAAGAACAGGATATATCATTTTTATGAAATTTGTAGATTTCTTCATAACCAAGAGTCAAAATACTAAGGTCATAACTAGCTTCAAATAAGGTTTACAATGTTTTTGTAAGCTTCTTAATCAAATAATCAAATTTGTTTATGAGCTCCCCCTTAATCTTACAATTAAAGCAATTTAAAGCTTCTAAGGTCACATATGATTTTAAATTTTGATTTTGACTTTTATAAAAAGTATACTAAGATTAAGTACAATAAAATGATGTTCAAATAAGCATTTTGTCAAAGCTGATTTTAGGTCAACCTTGACTTCGACCATAGCGCCCCTTGGTCAAATTTAATTTCAAACAAGAGGTAATTTTGCATATTTCCAAATTGAACACTCATATATGAAGTATAATATCTGCATGTAATTTTATTAGATATCAATTTGAAGCATTTTGAATGATACTTAATATGAAAACATTTGTCCTTGATTTTCCTAGAATATTTATATAAACTTTGTTGTAGGTACATGAATATCAAATTCCATTTCTTCTTGTACCCTCATAAGATTCTTAAAAATGAAAACACGACCAATTGAAAAACACTATTAATATCTCAAGTCTTTAAAGATACCAGTTGAGAAATTTTTATCTTATGTGTTGCAAGCATTTCTAAGAGACATATCATCATTGAATTATTTTGCTTGCCTATGTATCATCAAGGATCCATGCATACTATTATCATTATCTATTCGTGCTAACACAACATCATCATGATGAAAATGATAATTCCATGATTGTAATCACATGATTTCTATATGGGTAGACCAGAAAATACTTTAGGAAAAATCATGTGAATAATGATAGAACAGAAATTTTTTTTTATTAAGCTAAGCATAATTTCAGTTTTAACTTAAATCATTTAGAGAATAAACCAAATTAATCTCATATAAGTTTTCAGGGATGATTTCCAAAATATATACAGTCATTAATCACAAATAGATAGCAATTTGATCAATTACAAAAAGAATTCAGCAATTTTACAGCAGACTGGAAATCAGTGACATGCTCGGTCGACAATTTCTCGACCGAGGTTCACTCAGTCGACAGATTCTCGACCGACAAAGTTTCTGGAATATTTTCAGAACTGTTAATTTATTTCAAGCAAAATAAGATTATGCAAGTTAGAGCTCGATTGTGTTGAGATATGACATTTGTATATCACGAATCAGTTTAGGTCAAATCTCAACTAGTTAATTTTAAGCTACTAAGTTTTAGGAATCCAAGTTAAATCATCATTCTTTTTCTTATATGGGCATGAAAATGAATAATGTCCAAGACGCATGCAATAATGACAACTAATAGAGTCAACTTCATTTCTATGAATTGTGTTCCTAGGTACAAACATAATCTTAGTCTTGGATGCTTTAACTCTTTTGGGTTTATTTCTTCTTGGATCATATCCTAATCCTTTTCTTCCATTATAACTAGAGGAAATTTTCAGAATATTTTCAAGCATGTCATTTCCTCTTAACTCATTTACATTTCTTTGTAACTTAGCAATATCAACCATCTTCTTGTTTATATCTTTCTTTGCTTGATCTAAATTAGATACTAGAGAGTTTCTTTCTTTGACAACCTCATCATAATCTAAATGTGAACATAGAACAGGTTGTTTCTGAATATCATTCACTTGAGTTTGCAAGTTTAACTTTTCTAAGGAAAGAAGATTGCAATTAGCTTCTACCGATTTTAACTTAAGATCATAATCTTCATTTTCCTTTTTGAGATTTTCATTTTTGGATACAAGAGCAAGAAGTTTAACATTTAAATCATCATTTACTTTATTTGATTTCTTAAGTTTCTTCTTGCACTCAATATATTTCTCATGAGTATCTTGAAGACTAGCAATTAGATCTTCTTTTGGTAGATCATAAAGACTTACCTCTTCTTCGTCTTCATTTGTTGTAGCAATGAGGCATTCTACTTCTTCTTTTCCATCATCACTATCATCACTTGAATCATTCCATGCAACTTTATATGATGTTTCTTTCTTTTTGTGAGATGATTTCTTCCCTTTCTTGAGTTTTGGACAATCACCTTTCATGTGTCCCTTTTTGCCACATTCAAAGCACCTGGAAGAAGAAACACTAGAAGTTTTATTAGTTTTAAAACTTTTATATTGCTTACCATTTACAATGAGAGTTTCTTCTTCACTATCATCTTCACTTGTGTCATGAGTGTCCTTGGTTGATGCTTTGAATGCAGTCCTTCTTTTTTCCGTGTTGACGTTCACGTTCTCTTCTTTCTTCCTCTTCTAAAGTTGCCTCATGAGCTTCTAGATTGCCAATGAGTTGCTCCATTTTCAGTTTAGTGAGATCATTAGCTTCTTCAATGGTTGTCACCTTGGGCTTGTATTTGGGAGCAAGTGATCGAAGTACCTTTGATACCTGGTCTTCTTCAAGAACGGTTTTTCCTAATGCATTTAAACCATTAACAATAGAAGAGAATTTTGCAAACATTTCACTAATGGATTCATTTGGATCCATACGAAAGTGTTCAAACTTCTGTTTAAGCATACTAATCTTAGAATTCTTAACTTGAACTGTACCTTCATTAGTTATGGACAGTCTATGCCAAATGTCATAGGTTGTGTCACAATTTGATATTCTATTAAATTCTCCTACTGAAATTGAACAATATAAAATGCTTACAGCTTTGGCATTCATTTGAGCCAACTTTACCGTATTTGCAGCCCATTCTGCATATTGCGTTTGAGGAAGCTCGTATGGAGTTGACACCATCCTCCATAAGTCCCAACTGATGCCTTGGAAGTAGAACTGCATCCTTCTCTTCCAATATGTGTAGTTTGTTCCATCAAACGCTGGAGGCCTAGCAACAAATGTCCCTTCAAGGTTAAGGTTGTTGAGCACCCCGTCACCCATTCTTCAAGACCTTGTTAGGGTTCCTTGAAGCCTGCTCTGATACCAATTGAAAAACACTAGAGGGGGGGTGAATAGGGTTTTAGAATTAATTTAACAATTATTTAACTCAAACAACCAACCACAAGAATATTGGACAAGGGGACAAGGATTTAGAGTGGTTCCTACCTTAGAAAATACTAAGGTAGTCAGTCCACTACCTGGTTGCTTACCCAACCGGGATTTGGAAAGAATTTAATTTTATTACCTCGCAAGGACTTTACATAAAATTACAATTCTTTCCCTAAACCCTTCAAGCAACCTTCACCTTGAAGTAATTGCACCAACCTTGAAGCAGCCTTCACCTAGAAGTAATTGCACCAACCTTGAAGCAGCCTTCCTCCTGAAGTAGCTTCCCGTTGCAATATCCTTCTTGAAGTAGCTTCCCCTTGCAATAGCCTTCTTGAAGTAGCTTGAAGTCCACCTTTTCCTCCGAGAAGAACCTTCTCCAATCCGCAGCCTCCAACCCTAGGAGTAGCAAGGAGAATACAAAGAATAAAAGGAACAAGAAGGAAAATGGAAATTACAACTTAACCTTTGAAGCACAAGGCTTGATTTGCCTATATCAAGCGTGTAGATCTCCTAACCAATGTATATGCACGTGTGATTGTACTGGATAGGAGATACTAGCCTATAGGACACGAAATTAGAGCAAGTAGAGGAATCGCCAATGCAATGTTGGGTTTTAGGGGAGACATAGAAGGCAACGGAAACAAAATTTTCTCCCCCAACCCATACCGAGGAAACGCGTCAACGTCTATATAATAGGAAAGGATGGTTTGTGGAATCATACCTTGTCCCGAGGCTTGCTCGGCGACAATACCTCGCGCAATGCACGGTCTTCAACTCCGGTCTTGGACGGTGTCTGTGCATCTCCTGGTCGCACCGGGACTGATGACTCCTCCTCCTACCGGACTGTCGGATGATAGTTGTCCTCCTGAGTGGCAGTGTCCTCCCGCCTCTATAGTAGTCCACACGGACCACCTGGAACTCCACACTCCTTGTCCTACAAGGAAGTGGAAGGAGTCGCACCTTCCTGTTGACGTACTAGTCGCCAACACACTCTCCTGCTACCATTTGCAACTGCAGTTGTCCTTCCCTTGCTGCACCTCCCTTTGCGGGAAGCACTTGCTCGGGCTCTCACTCGGTTACCAAAACCAGAGAGAACGACAACTTCGCAAAGCAACCAGCTTGCATTGAGTTGTACCATGAGAAGCCCCCAATACCCCTATATATATAGGAGGGTCATGGGACAGGGTTCTCATGCCCCGACAATACGGGACTAAACGCAGGAGTAGAAGGGTTCGAGAATTTTCCACAAAAAGCAACCAACTCGCAACCTGAACCGATCGGTTTACAAGTGAACCGGTCGGTTGGGGACCTGAACCGGTCGGTTGGAGCACCAACCGATCGGTTGGGACCCATGAGCCGATCGGTTCACTTCTGAACCGGTCGGTTCGTGGTCCTGATCAGTTCCCGATTGACTTTCCAACTTTCGTTTCTAATTGGTATTGAATACCAATCCTTGTTCCAATCAAATTGGGCAAGTGAAACGCAAGGAAAATTCTCACCGACCTGACTTTCCCAACTTGCTTGGTTGCACCAGTTGAACCGATCGGTTCAACACTTGAACCGCTCGTTTCAACCTGGGCTTGAGCCCATCAGCTCAACTCTTGAGCCGACTGGTTCAGCAGCCTCAGCCGACCGGTTCATCACATGAACCGATCGGTTGGGAGTGCAGGTTGTGCAGAATCAGTCAAATGAGATTTCAATCAATCTGATACTCCAATCAATGCGTCCAACACCTTGAACCATATGATATTGAGTCATCGACTGATTGAGTGTTTAATTGAACTACTAAACTCCTTTAGTAATCAATCTAAACGTTGCTTGTGGACAAAACTCCTCTTCCAGGTTAAATCCTATGTGTGTGACCCTGCAGGTCCATTTCACGTTGGCAGTGAAAGTCCATAACACTTATGACTTCACAAGCAAAGAGCGGTGCCTAGTCACACATCATTGCTACCCAAGTGAAAGTAGAAAGTTGGAGAACAACTTTCATCCTACAATCCGTGAATGGTGTTACAGTGAATGTATAATTCCTTTGTCACTGATATCCCGAATGAAGTCAAGGCATGGAACAGTCATCCTGTCAACGTTCATTCACTTTCTTGATCTCAGAGCAGATTGAAGGAGATATGTATGACATCAATATCACATACTGATTCATACATGCGTGCGCACGCCTATCTCAATCCTACTCATCAAGTGGCCTTGGATATCATACTCCCTCAGGAGGGACAAATCCCATATCTATCACTCACCCCTCAAAAGCCCCATGTGTCAAAGCCACCCAATCATCACCTTTATAACAACCCATGTTTCAGGACTGCGTTTGATGATGTCAAAGTGTGCCCAACGACATGTGCTGAGTGTAGTGATTTCAGGTCTAAGAATCACACTCACCACCATCACTGTGAGTATTGACTGTGACTACCATCTCATGGTTCCATGTGTCAAACTCACAGTGGGTATGTCCGGTACACTTGTTCTCTAACAAGTACCTATGTGTTTGGTTTGATATCTCTATATCATGACTAATGAGATTTTGTCATCAACCAACACCACAATCTAGTCTTGTGTGTCATTGCTGTCTATCTACCTTCCACAATGACATCCGACTAGGGACATAACAAGAATGTACAAACTCTTAGCATCTGTATGATCTCATCGTTCAGGTCATGAACCTGAAGGCATACGTCATTGAGTACTGTCATTCTCTAGACATTCAATCTGTTCTATCACTATCTCATATGACTGAACTAGAAAGAATTGGAAGCTTGCCTTTGATGTTTATCAAATCAATCCTATGTATCCCACCAATCATCCCATGATTGGCTCTCAGGGCATACATACCAACAGACTCCCACTTGCACTACGAGCCAATCACCCTTGAATCATATTCATAGTGATTTTCAAACATGTCCCACATGTCACTGTGCTCTTGTGCCAACATAGTGAGTAATGGCAACACCTTGCCAAAGTCAGTATAAATCTCATGTCTCTCATCTCTTCGTTGTACGTCGCACGTATGAGATGGAGTTGCCGTAATATGTGATCTAGTATTCCTTTGCTAACTTTTAGCCACATCGCATGATCAAGGATTCCAGACTTGTCATCAATGAGTGGAATATCTATAAGTTCATCTCATGAACTTCTAGATCCATATAGTATCCACTGTTGTTCTCTAACACACGGATACTCAAAATTTCCCTTTGAAATGGTTTTATTGGAACACTTCCAATTATCAGCAAACTTTCACTTTTATACATCCTATGTATATTTTGCTATTAATTTTCTGTCCTTTCGGAAGTTCGCATCAATGTAACTCTTTACATCAAACTCTTCCTTATCTCCATAGAACTAGTACTTCCCAAGTACTTATCAAGTTCTTATGGTATTCCAGTAACCCTTACTGGAAGTAGACAGACATCCACTCGTCATGTCCTACATACGAGTTATCAGGATGAGCACATCATATTGCCATGTCCTACATACAAGATGATGAATGCATCTTATTCTTGCCATGTCATACATGCAAGACAATAGAATGATTACATACATGATAGATCCATATCTATTCTTAGTGTTCCCATTCTTCATAAGAATTGGACACTTGGCCTTGGGATACTAATATCCATATAACATGGACAAGTTTTCTCCCACTGAATCTATGCATACTGAACCCTTTTAGTACAGATTGCCAATGTATGCTCTCTCTTTTCCATCTCAAGAGATTTGTCGAGAGCTATCTCTATAGATCTCTATTCCTATCATATAGGAAACATCTCTATCTTCCTTAACAATAATTTCCACTTTTGGATTTCCATTCTAGAACATTTCCATTTCACATCAACATGTGGAATGTGAACACGCTCCCACTAAATCACAGATCCCTTCTTTATCTTTGACATGTCAGTCAAACCCTTTGACTATATCATCAAAGTAAATATCCAATTCTGAGTTGCTTGTACTCAATCAATCACATTGATTAGTCTATTGTAACTTATAGACTTCATTTACATTAGTGGATTCATAAACCTTATAGGTTGTGTCACGTTCACATCCTGGTTTTATTCCTCATAGGAATGCGGTTTTAGTATCCATATGCCAAATGTCTTAGTCATTAAGTTGCAATCAACAAGCATCATCCTTCTCAAAATGTTATCCTTGTGTCTTAACACTTAAGACTCATTTGCACTTATGGATATTTTCCAATGAGTGCTACCATCAAGGTCATACCTTATGGTTCACATGGATGTCATTTAGGATGTGATGGTCATAAACCATAACTCAAGATTCGGTTCCTCATATTCATCTTGATAGTTGACTCATCACATGAACAACTCATCACATAGATAATTGAGCTGTATCTGTTAAGGACATAAGAACTCACAACCCTTGTGATTCTTAATGTCCTTTATTAGAGTGGGGTATCCTTTTATTAAGAAGAATTCAGTTATTTGATAATCATTCTCTAACTCCTTAGAGTATGATTCCTTCTTGATTTAGACATCACCATGCCTTAATCATGAGTTCACTATGATACACTATCATAATCACTCATAAGGATCTCAAACATTTGGTCCAAGTATTTCATTCATTGATCTAATCAAGAATTAATACTTTACCAAATTTGTACTTCATTTATGATAATCTTGAACACTTCAAGACATTCATATTGGTATTTCTCTAAACACCATTTGAAGTATTAGCACTTATTCCAATAGGTATGTAAATACATCACATGTATTATACCTAATAGGATAATCATTCTCCCACTACATTAGTGAGGATTGATTAATCATGTCCAAGATATTCATGTCTCTTACTGGTTCTCTAACCAAAAGAGTCTAGATTTATCCATCATATGGAAACTAGAAATGAATTTCTCATGATTGATGCTAATTTGATTGTTTGAGTTATCAATTACTTTAGGTATCATTTTATCTTATGCATACCATGTATCACAAGATAAACAAGGCATTGCCACAAAGATCATATCTTTAAGATTGAAACATCGACTTTATTAATTGCCATCATTGTCATACAATATGCAATAATAAAGTGTTTCTATCTATTGGCAATATATGAAATAGCAGTTCTCAACTCTATTTTGTGCCCTTTAGGCTGAAATAAACTGAAAGATACTCCTATCTATGGCCGCAACACTTGCTCCAATGATGGGTACTTCTTTCTTGGTCCTTTCACAAAGGCCATCACTTCTTTGCGGATATTGCATATCATATATGACATATCCACATCTTGGTATCATATACCTCGGATAAAGAAGTGGTTCATTTCATGATACCTTAGGTGGAGATCTCCATCCCCTCCTTCATCTTCTTTTGTTCTTCTAGATATAGAGGGCAGTTTCCTCATACACCCTTTCCCCATGTGCCTTGAGGCCGAAGACGGCTTGGATTGCTGGCTAGCATCAGAACACTTCTTAGCTTTGCCCTTGCCCTTGCCCTTAAGACTTACCTTTTCTTTGATCACATCAAAGATTATGGTTTGTCTTTCTTCATCTTTGCCTCTACTAACCTCAACATGTCCAACAACTCTGTCAACGCTTGTCAAAGTTGTTCATGTTGTAGCTTATCATGAATTGTATGATTCTCGCAACATTTGCAGTATCATACCAATAGCCAACTCTTGGCTCAGATGGAATCCTTCTTAGTCAGGTCTTTCAACATACCCAATCACATTGAGTGTGTGAATACCTTACTGGATCTCCTTCTGTCATGACATACTAGGATAGTGTTTTGGAGACATCATATGTCTCATGTTGTCTCTGCAACTCATAGTTCAGAGAACACAACATCAATCACTCCTCATCAATGTCATCCTCAGTATGCTTCCATAAGCATACTTTCAGCCATTGATGTGGTGGGATCGAGCTCATCTTGTTCTGGTATAACTAGGACTTAGAGCTTTCGCTCTTTGATTGAGAACACTTCTCATCATCATCCTAACCAGTCGTGGAATTATTCCCATTTAATTTGTTGGTCTCAAAGACTGATCGCAAATAAAGTGATTTGTTGATTAACCATTTATATTAACAAAAAGGAAATATATGCAATTTATTCCAAAAACTCATTTTTGACTTATTTGATTGATTTGACAAGTTGACGATATAATTAGGCCTTTAATTAATTATCGCTCCCACTATTTTACTTCAAATTGATAGCCCTCACCATCAATTCGGAAGATTGCAGCGTACAACCTTCTAGTAGGCAAGATCCTGAAATCCTCTAAGTCATGAGTCAGCTTTGGCTGATCGCCCACAACTTAGATCTCTCAGGTAGGCAACTCTTGCCAATTGCATGATATGCAACTCTTGTTGAATGAACATGCACAACACCTTGCCATGAACATTCCTTGCCTCTGGGCTTAGACGCTCTAAGAATCACCAGTTAAGTCTAACCCAAAAGCCGACACGATAGAACATGCACCCTTCTTTGGTAGAACCTACATTTCTACCCTTCACACTTCCACAAGATAGACGGCGCACCACGCTTTGGCGTAACCTACGCTTGGTCGATCGAGCTTTTCATGTGTGTTGCTAATGGAAGGCATATAAGACTTAATATTTTAATGAGGGATTTGGTTTTATATACATATACATATCCAATCACCACAATACATAGTACGTATCATATACATGCTATATCCCACAGAAAACATGCACAAATGATAAAAAGCGATGATTATGGCCATCCTAATGTGATTCCTCGAGCCAAGAGGAATCACGGTCATCTAGTTCAACATCACATGCAACCTGTACAAGATGAACTTCTGTGTCTTGCCATCCGAGTAGATCAACTCATCACATGAATGATCTGTACTCTCCAGCTGGTCGTGTGGGTGCCACCAGCCGATCGGTTGGCTCCTCCAACTGATCGGTTTGCCTGGTCGTCGTGCATCTCGTCATGTCTGCCACCCGCTCATCTCGCTCCTCGAACCGGTCATCAACCGATCGGTTCACTCCTTGAACCGACCATCTGGAAGGTCAAACGATCGTTTCATGCCTTGAACCGATCGTTTCAGATGTCGTCTTGATGTCCTCCGGTCTTTGACATAACAGGAAATAAAATCTATCCTATTTATTACATTCCTTTAAAAGGGAAACCCCGAGTTACATTCGGGGGGAGCATAGGTAGGAAAGAATCTCGAATTATTTCGAGCTACATCAGGAATAGGAGAAGGAAGATCGGTGCGCAGACCGAGATGCAAGCAACCACACACAACCAATCACAAATAGGTGTTTATAGGCCATAATCACGCTACACACATTCACCACAAAACTCATTTAAGGGCGACGCGTATCGAGTGCATTAATAATACATATCATATACGTAATTAGGGATTTGTGGATTTAGGATTGGACATGCATAAAGCTGATATTATTCGCATCGTATGCAATAAATAAAGGCGACAAACCAAAATCGATCATATCGATATTCCTAAAATATAGAACAGCTGACGTGGCTCTGATACCACTGTTGGGTTTAATGGGAGACACAGAAGGCAGCGGAAACAAAATTTTCTCCCCCAACCCATACCGAGGAAACGCGTCAACGTCTATATAATAGGAAAGGATGGTTTGTGGAATCATACCTTGTCTCGAGGCTTGCTCTGCGACAATACCTCGCGCAATGCGCGGTCTTCAACTCCGATCTTGGACGGTGTCTGTGCAGCTCCTGGTCGCACCGGGACTGACTCCTCCTCCTCCTACCGGACTGTCGGATGACAGTTGTCCTCCTGAGCGGCAGTGTCCTCCCGCCTCTGTAGTAGTCCACACGGACCACCTGGAACTCCACACTCCTTGTCCTATAAGGAAGTGGAAGGAGTCGTACCCTCCTGTTGACGTACTAGTCGCCAACACACTCTCCTGCTACCATTTGCAACTACAGTTGTCCTTCCCTTGCTGCACCTCCCTTTACGGGAAGCACTTGCTCGGGCTCTCTCTCAGTTACCAAAACCAGAGAGAACGACAACTTCGCAAAGCAACCAGCTTGCATTGAGTTGTACCATGAGAAGCCCCCAATACCCCTATATATATAGGAGGGTCATGGGATAGGGTTCTCATGCCCCGGCAATACGGGACTAAATGCAGGAGTAGAAGGGTTCGAGAATTTTCCACAAAAAGCAACCAACTCGCAACCTGAACCGGTCGGTTGGAGCACCAACCGATCGGTTGGGACCCATGAGCCGATCGGTTCACTTCTGAACCGGTCGGTTTGTGGTCCTGATCAGTTCCCGATTGACTTTCCAACTTTCGTTTCAAATTGGTATCGAATACCAATCCTTGTTCCAATCAAATTGGGCAAGTGAAATGCAAGGAAAATTCTCACCGAACTGACTTTCCCAACTTGCTTGGTTGCACCAATTGAACCGATCGGTTCAACACTTGAACCGCTCATTTCAACCTGGGCTTGAGCCGATCAGCTCAACTCTTGAGCCGCCGGTTCAGCAACCTCAGCTCACCAGTTCATCACATGAACCGATCGGTTGGGAGTGCAGGTTGTGCAGAATCAGTCAAATGTGATTTCAATCAATCCGATACTCCAATCAATGCGTCCAACACCTTGAACCATATGATATTGAGTCATCGACTGATTGAGTGTTTAATTGAACTACTAAACTCCTTTAGTAATCAATCTAAACGTTGCTTGTGGACAAAACTCCTCTTCCAGGTTAAATCCTATGTGTGTGACCCTGCAGGTCCATTTCACGTTGGCAGTGAAAGTCCATAACACTTATGACTTCACAAGCAAAGAGCGGTGCCTAGTCACACATCATTGCTACCCAAGTGAAAGTAGAAAGTTGGAGAACAACTTTCATCCTACAATCCGTGAATGGTGTTACAGTGAATGTATAATTCCTTTGTCACTGATATCCCGAATGAACTCAAGGCATGGAACAGTCATCATGTCAACGTTCATTCACTTTCTTGATCTCAGAGCAGATTGAAGGAGATATGTATGACATCAATATCACATACTGATTCATACATGCGTGCGCACGCCTATCTCAATCCTACTCATCAAGTGGCCTTGGATATCATACTCCCTCAGGAGGGACAAATCCCATATCTATCACTCACCCCTCAAAAGCCCCATGTGTCAAAGCCACCCAATCATCACCTTTATAACAACCCACGTTTCAGGACTGCGTTTGATGATGTCAAAGTGTGCCCAACGACATGTGTTGAGTGCAGTGATTTTAGGTCTAAGAATCACACTCACCACCATCACTGTGAGTATTGACTGTGACTACCATCTCATGGTTCCATGTGTCAAACTCACGGTGGGTCCGTCCGATACACTTGTTCTCTAACAAGTACCTATGTGTTTGGTTTGATATCTCTATATCATGACTAATGAGATTATGTCATCAACCAACACCACAATCTAGTCTTGTGTGTCATTGTTGTCTATCTACCTTCCACAATGACATCCGACTAGGGACATAACAAGAATGTACAAACTCTTAGCATCCGTATGATCTCATCGTTCAGGTCATGAACCTGAAGGCATACGTCATTGAGTACTGTCATTCTCTAGACATTCAATCTGTTCTATCACTATCTCATATGACTGAACCAGAAAGAATTGGAAGCTTGCCTTTGATGTTTATCAAATCAATCTTATGTATCCCACCAATCATCCCATGATTGGCTCTCAGGGCATACATACCAACATGCAAGTGTTGCTCAATTTCTCAACACAGATTGCCAATTGTTAGTGTATGCTCAAGTGTATCACAAGTGTAGCTTAGGTGTGTTTTGGTGTCCTAAGGCATGTCCTATTTATAGGAATCACCTACAAGTGCTTAAGGACATTCTAGACACTTTCTAGGGGGTTCTAAGTGCTTAACTAGCTGTTAGGTACAAGTTAGTTGCTTTAGCAACGACTAGTTAATTAATTCTGCAGTTGCTGTCAGAGTCCATCTCGGTCGAGGAATTGTCGACCGAGACACCTACTCGGTCGAAGTTTTGTCGACCGACATGCTCTCTGGATCAAGTGTTAGCAACGTTCATCTCCAACTGCCAACTACTTTCTCAGCTGTTTCTAACGGCTACTTGGGTCATTCTCGGTCGAGAAGTTTGTCGACCGTGAGTGTCTCGGTCGAGGAGTTTGTCGACCGAAATTGACCCTGTTTCAATGTTTTACTTTAAGGCATTAAGTATGTGTATGAGTGTGCATAGGTGACACTGTTGGAGGGGATGACCTATCTAAGTGTAGTGATTAGCTAGGGAAGATCTAACGCTTGATTTACATGATGTCTAAGTACTTGTACATTATATACTTGTACAAGTTTACAACTGATTACATTTCATGAAATTTACAAGCATTCAAGCATATAGATTCCCTAGTACTTTGTCATCCACCTTATTCCTGCAACACTCAAGTAGCTCGTTGGATCGACAAGAATGAAATGTTTGTCATCATCAAAACAAAGGGATTTATCATAATGTCAATTTAGCCAACATCCCCTCCATCACATCTTCTGTCGACATCCTAGGGCCTTCCAACTTAGATTCATACATTGATGGGTACCTTGAGGATGATCTACCGAAGAATTCATTTCAGTGCAGTTCAAATAAATCCCAGCACAGAGATGACTTCACTGAGTTGTCGGATTTTATTTATCTTCTTCAGACTCGGAAGGGCCCACAGCTTCACCTTTTCCACTCCTACATGATGGGTCCAATAGGTGAGACACATGTAACATGGACCCCAAAATGACGAATTTGGGATGCAAGTGTAGGAGTTGTAGGGAAGCCACCCCATATTACCTACACAATTTTTCTTTAATTTTGAATTTTATATTTTTGCATAATAAAGTCAATACAATTTTTATCTTTCCTCTAACTATATAAACTTAGTTCCCTTTGTATCATATAGATTTCTTTTACTCCTTATTGCATGGATTTCTTCCTTTTCACCCTAATAGCTGCTTTTGGTCTATCTTTTTGAAAGAGGTTATTTGGTATATCTTGTTGTTCTCCTGCGGTGTTTGATTATGAAGCTATTTTCAACACATTCCACCCTCATTTTATCTGCTTAAATATAGATTCCCTGAGACCTGAGCCCGCCCGTTCCAGCCCCAGCACATTTGTGCCAGACCAGCATAGTTGGGCTACTCTCGTGTTTTTGTCCAGATTTCTCACTTGATAGTTTTCGGTCGGAAGCGGTCAATTTTTTAATTTTCCCTCTCAGCACAACCGTGTCGGCTACTGCATTATGCAAGAAATCACTTTTCACATGTGGTCCTTGGTCAAACGGTCAAAAGTTGGTCAAATGACAATATTTTCAGCTTGACTGACTGACATGTTGGTTTGCCTCCGACTTTTTTTCCTTTTTGACTGACTTTTTGCTTTTGACCGGATTTTTCTGTGTCTTTTTCAGTTTTCCCTCCACCCCGGTATGACCATGCTGAGGCCTGGCATGGTCGGGCCCAGGGCAAAATAGTGTGCTCGGTCTATAAATACTCCCATGCCGAGCCACTTCTTCCCCACAACTTCTCCAGATTTCCTTTCTCTCCCTACAAAATTCTAAGGTTTCCCCCGCCTGCTCCCCTCTTCCCCTTGTTTTCCTCATCGGATAGTAGGCCTAAAGTAGCCGCATGGGAAACTACAGAAGCCATAGGAGCAACCGCTGAATGTCGTCAGCAACATCCTCCCCTCCCCACCAGATCGCCCGTACAACAGCCGCCACAACCTCCCTTGAAACCACCCCTCCACCCGCGCTCGACCAGACTAAATCCCAACATGAGTGTACCAGGAGACTGATAGCCATTGATCTTCGCACCCCTCTTTCTCATCCACACAACTATGTGCACATCCGACACGACTGTGCCCAATAGAAGCAGTTACGTCATCACCGGAGGAGAGAGATGAACGCAATGCACATCAAATTCTATAAGTTCAATCAAACGGTGTCACGCAAGAAGGGAGATCCTCTTCACCAACAAGGTATAGCAATTTCTATCTACCTAGATCCATGCGAATGACAAACCCAATGTATGAAGATGAGATCATGCATTCCACTTCAGTAGGGTTCAGGACACAGGAGACCGATTCAGACTATCGTCGTGTGTTCGCCACTCCGATGGACACCTACAGTGGTGATTCATTGCGGGAAGTCTCCAGTGAGAGATGGTTGAGTGCACGCCGTGACATTAAGCTTAATACTTTGATAGGACATCAGGAGGGTCCATCAGTAGCAGTGTCACATAAAGCTTCATCTGTAGGGGACCAACGCCGAGAGTTAGCAGAACAGTCAACGTCTTCATGCCAGTCAACTTCATCATGTGATTTAATTTAGGGGAGCAGACACCACCCTACTCCTAAAGGTGTTAACCAAAGCTCCCTCCATTCTCCCCTATTCATAAGTATGAAGCAAAAATAGTAGTTTGATGCCTTAATTAAAGATAAGCATAGACTGATAGGCCCACGATATGCTGACCCTACCACACTCATCAAGCTGGGGATACAAGTATAGGTCGACATATATCTTGTAGCAGTTGGCCTAGACATCCTTTCTTACACGTAGTGTGATGCTTATCATAGACTCACCTACGAGTTCTATGCTATGCTCCAGACCCCAAAGGACCACCAGCAAACTGTCATGCATTTTTGCCCACTGAACTAGAGTCGCCAAGTCACTAAGGATCACCTCAATAGCTGGTTGTCATGCTCTACTGAGGACAATAGTGAGATGTCCAGGGGCTAGCTGGAGATAGGAGACAATGAATTTGACGCTACTCAGGCATGCAAGATGCTTATAGGGGAAGATAAATATGTTTCTAGAGGCACCAAAGCTTCACACATCTACAACTCGACACTTCGTTATCTACACCAGATGATCATGAACTTCGTCCTAGAGAAGCAGGACACTCAAGGGGTGCTCAGTTCAGAAGACCTCTACATTTTGTGGTGTGTAGCAATAGGAAGAAAAGTGAATGTGGGGAACTTCATCATCTGCCACTTTCACAACTCTTTCAAGAAGAAGGTCCAATTCATGTCGATGGCAGGCATTATCACCTTCATAGCGTGCCATCTTGGGATTGGAGATGGACTTTTGGAATTTATGTAGGAAAATGCTAAGTGGTCCAAGTTGGACTTGGATCACTTTATTTGCTCTGGGGTGGTCAAACTGTGCAACATAAGATATCTTTATATCTTTGGTCACAACAAGCATAGAGTACTACTACCAATAAATGTAGAGTTTGCATGTCAAACTATACTCATGGACATCTCTTTGTTGGATTCTCAAGGAAACATTCATCAGGTAGGTGGGACTATAGGAGCATCTTCTTCAACACCACCAGTGCCAGAGACTTAGGAGGCTGGACAGTAGACATGGGAAACCTTCCACGACATTCGATATTAGGGAGGGCCCTACATAGAGCTTCCTTCATAGAATTACCAACAATCTCCTCAACATGAGCAATATGCCCCAAATCTCAACTTGGGGCACCTTTATGAGTTTATGACTAAGTTCAGGGATGACTCCAACCAACGATTTGATGTGTTGGAGTAGAATGTGCAATACCTTAGACAAGGTTCAACCTAGCCTTCCCTCCACCACCTCCTCTGACTTTTCAGTAGCCATTCCAACAGCCCTTCCAGCCTTCCTACCAACCAACCCAGGACTTTGAACTGCCATTCCACTTTCAGTAGGGAATGCACCAGGATTATTAGAATCCACCATGTGGCATTGATGATTTGAACCAGTATATAAATAGTGACTACTAGTAGTAGCTGCTTTCCACACCATCTAGAGATCTTGATATTTGCTTGAGGATGAGAAGAAAAAAAATTAAGCTTAGGGTGGTAGGGTGTACCACCCTCTATCTTCCACCTTTCCCTTTTATTTCTTTCATTGCATCCATGCATGTTTATCTTCTATGTTTATTGCATTTAGCACACATTTTCAGCTTTGTAAGACTTTGTTTCATAATTTGTAGCTTTGCAATTAAGGCTTTGTGATGCAAATCTTAGAACTAAATGCTTATCTTTATGCCTAAATGCACAATTTTCATCTTAAACTACTTGATCTTTTGCTTGACTTTCTCATTGACTCTTTCCTTAAGTTTGGTAATAAATCTAAAGTTAAGATCCTTTTTCATAGCTTAAAACATTATTCCCTTGATCTATGTTGTGAATGACAAATCCAGGATATAGGACCATTGGAAAGAGATAGAGTTTGATCAAACTCCAAGATGTGTTTTTTATGAACTTGCCTCTACTCTAAGGATTCTTGAATCATAATTACTATCGTTTCATATAGATATCAAGCGGATAATGATGAGTTTAGATCTATAATCAAGTTGAAGTGTTTTTTTCCTTAATGGTCTACATGCCCTATCACCTTAGATCGAGTCAAAAAGATGAAAATTATTTTTTTACAAAAGAGGCTTGGCTACCCACAAAATCCCAAAATATAAAAATAGTCTCACCCAAGCCTATAAATTAGAATGTAGAGAATAAAAGCATGGGTGTTAATAAATGAGCATTGTTTTCTCTTTTAAGAGTGTTGAGGATGGTGCCCAGTCGGTGTATGACTTGTTGGGTTTTAGAGGGAGACAGAGAAGGCAACGGAAACAAAAATTTTCTTCTCCCCGAACCCAGTATAAAGGAATCGCGTCAATGTCTATACAGTAGGAAGGATGGTTTGTAGAGACATACCTTGTCCTGAGGCTTGCTCGGTGACATTACCTCACAGCTTGCACAGTCTTCACCTCCGGTCTTAGACGGTGTCTGTGTAGCTCCTGGTCTCACCGGGACTGTCGGGATTGACATTGTCCTCTGAGCGGCAGAAGTCTCCGACCTCTGTAGTAGTCCACATGGACCACCTAGAACTCTGATTTCCTTGTCGCACAAGGCACCGGAAGGAGTCGTACCCTCCTGTAAGTGTACTAGTCACCGATACACTCTCATGCAACCCGTTGCTTTTCTGCAGTTGTCTTTCCCTTGGTGTGCCTCCCTTATTGGGTAGTGCTTGCCCGGGCTCTCTCAGTTACCACAACTAGAGAGAACGACAACTTGGTTGGAATGGTATTAGGGTTTTCATGAGAGGCGGTGGCTCTGGGCGATCGGGAAGCCGTGGGGGTCGGGGCGGCTTCAGCCATGCCCGTCCTCCGCCGGATGGTGCCATCGGTGATACTGCGGGGATCGTTGTTAAAGACAATGGAATGACGGAGGCTGACAACCCAGAAGATCACAACGAGGATGCATGCATGACGGAGGATAGCAAGCAACAGATCAATCTCAGAGATGGAATAGCGGCACAGCACATAAAGAAATCCTATAAAGATTCTGTGGTGGGCCAAAGACGGAAGGATAGCTACCTGGTCATCTGCCCAGATCTCTTAAAATCTTCGGATTTGGTCATTGATCGGAGCGGCACCATACTGGACATCTCCATTAGAGAGGAAGTTGTTCCCCCCTCCTGGAACCCTAGAAATATGCGATAGTAATTAAGGTTATAGTCATGAATATCGGATTTCAGGCGCTTGTCAACCGCATCAATATCCTCTGGGGCATCCACGATAGGTTCCGTATCATAGACCTTGAGAATGGATACTACGTGGTACATCTCTTCTCCAATGACGACTATGTCAAGATTCGAACGGGAGGTCCATGGACCTTGTTTAGAAACTACCTGTCTGTTCAAACATGGTCTCCTCACTTTCGCCCTTCAGACCCGATACCAAGCAAGCTGGTCATCTGGATCAGAGTTCCCGAGTTGTCGGTGCATCTTTACCAAACCGAGCTCCTCACCGGAATAGGAAACCTTATGGAGAAGATGATCAAAATTGACTCAACCACAGCACAAGGTAACATGGACAAATTCACAAGAATTGCCACTAAAATTGACACCCGACAACCTCTTCTTCTAGCGGTGTTCATCAATGGAGAAATCTTCAAGATCGAGTACAAGAATCTTCCGTCCTTGTGCATCCACTGTGGGCGCATAGGACACGATGAAGCCCACTGTCCACAGGAAGTGGTGGCTGCACCGGCGGCGCAGGCCACACCTGCCCCAGTAGTTCCCTACTCGGTCATGATGCATGCGAAGACCCCGAGAGGCACCCACCTCGTAGCTCGCCGGAGAAAAGTTTGTCCCAAGAGCAGGCCCCCCCCATCCTCACAAGCTGGTACCGGCGAGGAGTCGGTGGGCAAGTGGCAGACAGTGACGAACAGGAGGAACCGGAAGAAAACGTTAGGGACCAACCAACCAAACACCTCTAACAAGAACTCAGAGGCTAGAGAAGATGCTCGACCCTTTGACACCTTCGTGCGTCTAGTTGGAGATGACACCTTAATCGAGAGAGAGCAGGGGTCCGAGGGTCCCTCATTCCAATTCCACTTCGGAGCTTCACCCGAGTCTGAAGGCAGAGTCGACACAGCAAGACGGGACATCCTACTGAGGAACAGGTGCATCGTCTACCAGATGATGCCCAGAAACCCAGATAGAATCCATAAGAAGGGGAAGGCACGCGAAGCCCCAGAGAATGCGAAGGCGACAGAGGCCAGACGCCTCTTTAGTCCTTTTGTGTCCAACCCTACGATAGAAGATGCGGGTAATGTGGTCCATGCAATTGATGAAGATGATCCTGGTCCTACCAACGACCAGCCCATCGTTGCTTAACCCGCCATTCTTAATGAATTACGTGTTATGGAATATACAGGGTGCTTGTTCTGATAAGAAAATTCAATTTATACTCTACCGAAAGAGGAAATTCAAATTAAATCTCGTCGCCATTGCTGAACCCAGGTGCACCGGCGCAAGAGATGACAACATTATTAGATCTATGGGGTTTCCTTCCTCACATCGTGTGGAGGCCATCGGTTACTCAGGTGGCATCTGGATCCTCTGGGATCATTCTATAACATCTATGGAAATCTTATTAAACCACAGGAAATTCATCCACTGCCGGGATAATTGGTCTCTTGTTACCTTCGTTTATGACAGCTTGAATTCGACAACTCATAAGCTGCTGTGGAAGCACCTCACAAGTATAGCGAGCACGGTCTCTAGTGAATGGTTCGTTATTGGAGACTTCAACTCCATGCTTTCTGTTAGTGAGAAGGTGGGAAGCCATTTCTTCGATCACTCGGCCTGCTCTGCCTTCAATGAAATGCTCTTATCTTCGGGCCTCGCTGAAATTCCATATGTTGGACAGTGGTTTACCTTCCATAGAGGCAACTTGTTCGAGCGATTGGATAGTCTCCTTGCCAATGCATCCTGGCTTGACTCTAATCCCTCTACCACAGTGATGGTTCTTCCGCGCTTCATCTCCGATCACAACGCGCTCTTGGTCTCCCGTCGGCCTAGAAATACAGGCCGTAAAGGCATCTTCAAGACAAAATCATGCTGGCAACTCCAAGCCGACTTCCCCAACCAAGTTGCTGCTATCTGGGACTCTTCACTTCCTTTCTCGGATGCCCTCAATCTATTCTCCCCAGTGATCTTGAATTGGGAGAACCAGACGATGTGCTCCCAACACAAGCAAAAGAACAACATCCTCAGGCAGCTCAATAGCTTGCAGGTATCTCTTCCCTCTGCTATTTCTATTTCTAACGAACTCAGATGCATTATCCTTCAGGAGAAACTTCAAAATATCCTCATGAAGGAGGAGGCAGATTGGAGGCAAAAATTCCACATTGATTGGTTGCAGCTGGGAGACAGCAACATGAAATTCTTCAACTCTTTTGTCAAGGCAAGGCGTCAACGCAATTTGATTAGCAAACTCAAACATCCGAATGGTGGTTGGGTTACTGATGAAGAAGAAATCAAGTCCCTTGTCCGGTCGCACTTTAATAATCTATTGGCTACTCCTTCATGTGCCACTCATCACTGCATCGAGTATGTGGGCACTTTCCCAGGCATTCATGGCACTGCTTACTCTAACCTTGCGGCGATTCCCTCTGCATCAGAGGTCAGAGGTCCTGTTCAAGATGAACCCCTTGAAGGCTGCTGGTCTAGGTGGAGTTCATACAGATTTCCTTCAAAACAATTGGCCACTGATCGGCCCTTCTGTGGTCACCACTGTACGCATGACTTTCTCTACGGCGACAGTAGATCCTGACCTTGCTCATTCTCATATGGTGCTCATTCCTAAATCTAACAATGTGGAGTCCTGCAACGACTTGAGGCCCATCTCCCTCACTAATACCTTCTTGAAGGTGATCTCTAAAGTAATCATTGAAAGAATCAAACCTCATCTGAATAACTGGATTGCACCGACTCAGTCTAGCTTCATACTGGGGCAGAGAATCACAGACAATATCCTTCTGGTTCAGGAAGCCATCCATTCCATGCGTATCCAGAAGGGGAAGAAGCGTTGGATGGCGATAAAGCTTGATCTTTCAAAGGCGTTTGATAGAATGAGATGGCATTTTATCGAAGACACTCTTACCAGGGTGGGCCTACCCGACAACATAGTGAAGCTGGTCATGAACATCATCACTTCTGGGCACACCTCCATTCTCTGTAATGGTACCCCCCTCCCTCCCATTAAGACTCTCAGAGGATTTAGGCAGGGTGACCCTCTTAGCCCAAGAGCAGGCCCCCCCATCCTCACAAGCTGGTACCGGCGAGGAGTCGGTGGGCGAGTAGCAGACAGTGACGAACAGGAGGAACCGGAAGAAAACGTTAGGGACCAACCAACCAAACACCTCTAACAAGAACTCAGAGGCTAGAGAAGATGCTCGACCCTTTGACACCTTCGTGCATCTAGTTGGAGATGACACCTTAATCGAGAGAGAGCAGGGGTCCGAGGGTCCCTCACTCCAATTCCACTTCGGAGCTTCACCCGAGTCTGAAGGCAGAGTCGACACAGCAAGACGGGACATCCTACTGAGGAACAGGCACATCATCTACCAGATGACGCCCAGCAGCCCAGATAGAATCCATAAGAAGGGGAAGGCACGCGAAGCCCCAGAGAATGCGAAGGCGACAGAGGCCAGACGCCTCTTTAGTCCTTTTGTGTCCAACCCTACGATAGAAGATGCGGGTAATGTGGTCCATGCAATTGATGAAGATGATCCTGGTCCTACCAACGACCAGCCCATCGTTGCTTAACCCACCATTCTTAATGAATTACGTGTTATGGAATATACAGGGTGCTTGTTCTGATAAGAAAATTCAATTTATACTCTACCTAAAGAGGAAATTCAAATTAAATCTCGTCGCCATTGCTGAACCCAGGTGCAGCGGCGCAAGAGATGACAACATTATTAGATCTATGGGGTTTCCTTCCTCACATCGTGTGGAGGCCATCGGTTACTCAGGTGGCATCTGGATCCTCTGGGATCATTCTATAACATCTATGGAAATCTTATTAAACCACAGGCAATTCATCCACTGCCGGGATAATTGGTCTCTTGTTACCTTCGTTTATGACAGCTTGAATTCGACAACTCATAAGCTGCTGTGGAAGCACCTCACAAGTATAGCGAGCATGGTCTCTAGTGAATGGTTCGTTATTGGAGACTTCAACTCCATGCTTTCTGTTAGTGAGAAGGTGGGAAGCCATTTCTTCGATCACTCGGCCTGCTCTGCCTTCAATGAAATGCTCTTATCTTCGGGCCTCACTGAAATTCCATATGTTGGACAGTGGTTTACCTTCCATAGAGGCAACTTGTTCGAGCGATTGGATAGTCTCCTTGCCAATGCATCCTGGCTTGACTCTAATCCCTCTACCACAGTGATGGTTCTTCCGCGCTTCATCTCCGATCACAACGCGCTCTTGGTCTCCCGTCGGCCTAGAAATACAGGCCGTAAAGGCATCTTCAAGACAAAATCATGCTGGCAACTCCAAGCCGACTTCCCCAACCAAGTTGCTGCTATCTGGGACTCTTCACTTCCTTTCTCGGATGCCCTCAATCTATTCTCCCCAGTGATCTTGAATTGGGAGAACCAGACGATGTGCTCCCAACACAAGCAAAAGAACAACATCCTCAGGTAGCTCAATAGCTTGCAGGTATCTCTTCCCTCTGCTATTTCTATTTCTAACGAACTCAGATGCATTATCCTTCAGGAGAAACTTCAAAATATCCTCATGAAGGAGGAGGCAGATTGGAGGCAAAAATTCCACATTGATTGGTTGCAGCTGGGAGACAGCAACATGAAATTCTTCAACTCTTTTGTCAAGGCAAGGCGTCAACGCAATTTGATTAGCAAACTCAAACATCCGAATGGTGGTTGGGTTACTGATGAAGAAGAAATCAAGTCCCTTGTCCGGTCGCACTTTAATAATCTATTGGCTACTCCTTCATGTGCCACTCATCACTGCATCGAGTATGTGGGCACTTTCCCAGGCATTCATGGCACTGCTTACTCTAACCTTGCGGCGATTCCCTCTGCATCAGAGGTCAGAGGTCCTGTTCAAGATGAACCCCTTGAAGGCTGCTGGTCCAGGTGGAGTGCATACAGATTTCCTTCAAAACAATTGGCCACTGATCGGCCCTTCTGTGGTCACCACTGTACGCATGACTTTCTCTACGGCGACAGTAGATCCTGACCTTGCTCATTCTCATATGGTGCTCATTCCTAAATCTAACAATGTGGAGTCCTGCAACGACTTGAGGCCCATCTCCCTCACTAATACCTTCTTGAAGGTGATCTCCAAAGTAATCATTGAAAGAATCAAACCTCATCTGAATAACTGGATTGCCCCGACTCAGTCTAGCTTCATACTGGGGCAGAGAATCACAGACAATATCCTTCTGGTTCAGGAAGCCATCCATTCCATGCATATCCAGAAGGGGAAGAAGCGTTGGATGGCGATAAAGCTTGATCTTTCAAAGGCGTTTGATAGAATGAGATGGCATTTTATCGAAGACACTCTTACCAGGGTGGGCCTACCCGACAACATAGTGAAGCTGGTCATGAACATCATCACTTCTGGGCACACCTCCATTCTCTGTAATGGTACCCCCCTCCCTCCCATTAAGACTCTCAGAGGAGTTAGGCAGGGTGACCCTCTTAGCCCTTACATTTTCATCTTATGTATGGAGAGATTACTTCAAGCTATTGCGAAGGCTGAGTACTCATGGGCATGAACCACTTACCTTTTTTGCTGATGATGCCCTTGACTTAATCTTGATTTCTTGTTCCAAATCATAATCACCAGGATATAATACAAGTTTTAGAAAACCAAGTACATGTTCCCTCTTTCTATTTCTAAATCTCAAAACCCCATTTCCCTAAATATATATACCAACTTAGGGTTCTTATTTAGACTAAACATAACTTTAATCTAAAATCACTATAAAATATTGGCGTTGAAATAAAATAAAATGCATACTATATATTAAATATTATCTTTATGCTCAAATAAGACATATATCGTCTTATGCACTAATATGAACATATACTTCATATAATGAGAACAATTCTCAAACATAGTTACATATTCTAAACTTATTGACTCAATTAGGAAATCAAAGTAGAATACAATCATGTTACTAATATCAGACCTAATTAGACATACATATAACACTTATTGTGTTAGGATAATCATTTATTATTCTTTCATAATGGCTACTCATCTAAAACTAAATAATAATATAATACACCAGAAACTTCATCAAATCTCTAGAAAGTATTCATATAATGTAGGAAGATCCATGTATCAAAATATCAGGTCATTTAAAAATTAGATCATGGGTGAAATACCAAAAATACCCTTATTAGGGTTTACATTAAAAACCTCATTAAAATTTCATATATGAAAGATTAGGATCTAAATTAATGTTAAACATATCAAAATACTCATTCAGTAAAATTTGTATGAATTTCTAAAGGCATTTACTATTTTTAATTGGCAAAACATCAAAATCATATAGTTTTGTCTACCCAGAATATAATAAATATAAGACATCAAAATCATACTCTAGAGCTATTTTTACAGGATAGTAGACTCGAAGATATTTCCATAGGTACCTTATTTGTCCCAAACCGAGATCTGTAGCTCAAGATATGATTTTTTGAAAATTACCTTAATGTTGATGAATTCTCATCGCCAATTTGGAATCCAACGGTCCCAATCTATTGGCTCTTCGTCCTTCATCTTTCTCCTATGACATGCGCTCCTCTGTTCTAGAACAAAAACAGAGTAGGTAGTGCATAGGTCTGGCGGTTTCATCCCCCAGCGCCCTGAAATGCCTTCTCGTGGGAAAAAGGCCTAGATGGCTTCGCCCTTCAGCTCCCATCACTAGTGGTTGGGACCAAGCTTCAATACTAGAGATCTTCAAATCTCCATGGCCGCTGATGTGAAGTACATGACTGCTAGGTGAACTCCATGACTTCCCAACTTTGTCCCTCGGTTCTCTTCCCTCTCCATGCCAGTCGCTTGGCAAACCCTAATACTAGATCTACAAGGCGCCATACACAAACCCCTCACGATTTTATGGTCTTGCGTCCAAGGTTTCATGTATCGGATCCTCCCCAAAAGGGGACTCTATTTTGAGTTTATGGATCTCCAATCTGGGGTGAAATAGAAATCACTCTTTTTTTTGTAGAAAAGTCCAATCTATAGAAATAATTCCATAGACCACCACATGATCCTATTTGAACTCAAATTTTGCGATACGTGATATATTACCATTCTTTTGTTATCGAAAATATATCAGGTCCAAATTAATTACATAGACACTCCATAAATATTTTTTAATTAATAACCAAATAATTACTAATTTATTCACCTAGGCCACTAGAGAAATCAAAAACATCTAAATTTTCTCTCTCTATCTTATATATCTATCAAAATTACATTTAGTATTTATTATGAATATGAAATGCTAAATCCTCAAATATGTACTCCAAGGACCCATATGTGAATCCTCATTGGCCCAATTAGGATTGAATAAGATTCTAGGGCCGCCAGACCATTCCCTGATCTTTCAAAAGGTCCATTATCTATTCTTGGTTATGGAACTAAAGCATCAATCAATATTCTCTTAATAGAAGATTTCATATGATACATTAGGTCAACATTACTTTACTTCCTTAATAATGATACTTAAGTTGGTTTGGAGCACCAAATAGTAACTGAAGTCATCGTATTATGTATTTGTGACATTAGCGTTCACATGAATTATTAATTCATATTCATCTGCATCTGGCTAGTCATACACATTTAAGCCATTAGGTTTACATTGCTTGACCATATGACTTTGTATTACAAATGTTGTAAACTTAATTACATACCTAGTCATGGTTAGTTCATTTGGTCCCTTGGAATAACTTGCTAGAAAACCCCACACTAAAAGCTTACAATAGCTATGAAATTGAGGATGTTACAGTAGATGAGTCAAAAGGTTAGATCTAGATTCTTATTTAGTCAAGTTTGGTTTTATTGTCTCAAGATGATCATTAGAGTCAAGTATTAGGGTTTCCCAGAGATTAAACACAAAATAGAGTCATTAGCTAAATTATATGAACAAGAGATAAAATCTATGGATATTGGTGAGAATCATGTATAATCAAGTCTGCAAAGTATTTTTAAATGATTCATTGCATTTTTATGAACAAGATTGACTATTTGTTTATAAATTTTGGAGATAGGATGCATTGTGTATGATTTAAATAAGATATAGGAATTTAATCAATTATCCACGTAAGAGGTCAAAAATAGCTTTAAAAGGGGAAAATCGACAACTGTTTGATGCACGATAGATGGTCATGATTGAGCCACATTGGGGCATGTCTCTCTGATTTAATGGATTGGTTCAATCCTTAATCTGCTGGGTTCAACGCTTGGTTGATGGCCTGAATCCTAGATATAGTGAATCATGCACCTGGTTTATTCCTCTTGGACCGGCAGTTCTGGGATCCATTTCTCCTTTGCTCAACACTTCCTCACGAGCCTAGAAATGAAGTGCAGGGAGGCTCACCAGCATAAGGGACCTAGGAGCAGAAGGAGTCGAGGAAGGCAACAAAGGTGTCGTTCATCTTTGTTTATCCTTCACAAAGTGGATGGGTGCCTTGATCGATGGGTAGATGAGGTGAGGACAAAACACCCAATCCAAGCCAGGCAGTTACACTACACTAACAACATATGATTAGAGGAGAAAAATTAGGCATTCTAAGCTGAGAGTGAGAGAGAGGATGAGGGTTATCACAAGGTGTGGTTATGGCGAGTCATTGGAAGGACTTTTATAGCACGAGGGTAGGTGCTAGGGCTAATTCTAGTTCTAGGTTGCCGCCATGGTCGCCAGAGCGAGAGGGGTGATCAAGGGCAATGATATAATGGTGAAACCAATCATTAAGGGTGGTCAAAGTAGGGCATTTTGAGTGTGAAACCATGAGAGGAGTAATTTTACTCAATTAGAATTTCAAATTGGGATGAAGAATGATTGATTGCTCATTTCAGTGATATTAACACCTCTGCACTAATTCTGAGAGGTAGGAGATGACCCAACAATCATCACATCAGGATTGTATCTGCAAGAGGTACATCCAAGGGCTGTGACTCACCCCCTACTCTTACAATGGATCGTTAACTTGGAAAAAGGGGGAAATAAAGAGGAAAATAAAGGGTATTCTACAAATTAACTTCAACAATTCATAGAAAATAGTAGGAACATCCAATTGAGATAAAATTTGGATCACATCTTCACAATAATGTATAGAACAATTAGAAAAAGTGTACAAACCAAAACATGAAGTTATAAGGCCAAATTTACTTCTTTGGATAAAGTGATAAATTAACCTAATTTGGGGTGTCATAATATGTATAAAAACCACATTAGTCATCATATTACGAATTTGAGTATCAATATTGATCAAGTAGCCAAGACAAATAGATTGGGGCCTAGAGTGAACATAATGAGGGTAAAACTAGAATTAATTTGTCATTATGAAAAAATGCACTTTGTCACAAATCACTACACTCATCACATGTCATTCGATGTACTTTGGCATCATCCACCATGATCTGGACTAAATATGCTTTGACATCATCAAACACAATTTTGAAACATGGGTTGTTATAATAGTGATGATTAGGTGAATATGACATATGGGGATTGACTGCGAGTGATAGAGATGGGATTTTTCCTTACTATTAGAGCTTGATATCCTAGGCCTCTTAATTTGCAAAATTGAGAAAAGCATGGCCATTGTAACGTCTTGACTTTCAATACTATTATCATTTTCCACCTCACTTTTTATGTTAATTTCTTTCTCCTCCATTTTGTGTCCTTAATATTGAATATTTGAGAAATTGATGGTTGAAGTACATTTTATGCCAATTTGAGGGTTAGATGCACAAAATACCAGAAATTGATACATGGATGGGGCAATTTACTACTAAACCACGAATTTGTTGTCTAAAGGATAATGTTGGAGCTCAAGAATTAATAATAATGGATAAGAAGTGATTTAATTAGTAAGTGTAATTAAATGGTGAATTATAACCCACTTCCATACCTCACACTTAATATGGGCTAATAAAACTTGCAAATGCATGCTATTAGTGAGTGGAGGACTCTTGGACTCCAAATCTCGGATTTGGGAACCAAGGGTTGCTTATAAAAGCAACACATAATTATTTGCTCAAGCATTATATTAATATATGCTTTAATAATCAAAATAATTATCGGAGGCACAAGGTTGGGTGAAACAAAAATATAATTATATATCATGAATCTAGACGTCATTAGCAACCTGGGGTTAAAATTTGAGGTTAATTGGAACTCACTTGACCTTCCATATGCATTAAACAAGTTTTTAATATAGTGCCACTTAATAGAAATCGATATATCATTCATTTGCATCATTTAAGCCTAAGTCAAGCCTTAATAAGGTGTCACACGTGCTGGACCTTGATGGTATGAGATCTGATGGCTCCTCTTTGATCTAGATCGCATCCAAGGGTAGACAAATCATCTTCTACCTTCAATTAAATGAAGCAGCAACCGAGCAGCCGTGGCTCGCTTCCCCTCCTCCTTTCTCCCTCGTTCCTTCATCATCTCTAGAACTTTCTTCACCTACAGGTTCGTAGCGACCCCCCAATTCAATTGAGCCCTCACTCATCTAGCGAGGAGTTGTGTAGCCAAAATGCCAAGTGGCGCCGACCGATGCCTCTCAAGTCCACGATCGTTTCACATCCACAATGATCCACACCTATATATATCTTGCCCCAGACCTCCTTCGGCCCCTTAGCAACTTGCCCATCCCATCAATTTTGTCTGAGGAAGCATGGGAAACGGTCGGCGAGGAGCTCTTCCTTCAGTGTTTGTGGTGCCTCTCCATGGAGCTAGGAGGAATCAGCATCTAAATCAATTGGCTGGGTGAGTTCGTCATTCGATTCTCTTCGTTTCGATTACCCTTGCGGCCGTTTTGGTTGAGTATTGCAAAAATTCCCAAGTGGCCAAGGTTGCACCTCGCCGCAAGGAAGGGCGCGGACTGGGGAAGAAGACAATGGTCAAATGACCATTTTGCCCCCGAGTGCCCTCCTCTTTCTGCTATCTCACTGAGGGCAATATGGTCTTTTGTTTAATTGATTTTTATCATCCACGAAGATTTTTCTGATTGTCTCATCTTGTTTAATTCGTAGAAAATCGCTCGGTTAACGAAAAAATATAAATAAATACTCGTTGGAAAGCTAAAATCATGTAGATCCCGAATTTTGAAGTCTTGAACCCTGTTTTCCATTCTAAACCTGATAATTAATTCAAACCCTAATTTAAATGTATAACGTGATATAAAATGATAATAATAGTGTTTTAACTCTGTTTTTGACAAGATATTATGTTTTCTCGAGTAGAAAAATAATAGGGATCGTTTGGCCCTATTTCCAGAACCAAAATCCAAAGTCATTACCCATGGGTTATAAATGTGGACATTTTACACTTAAAGTACCTTTAAGTAACCTAATACATGCATTAATCTTTGAACCTAGCTTAAAGTGAGTTTGGACCTGATATCTTAGTGGATAAGGGATAATCTAGAAAGAAAGAATAGGTATGTGAATTCTAACACCTCAGTTGGGATTTCTATCATGCTTAACCTAGTTTTCCCATATTGGAGTGCACTCCACCCATTAGAAAGGATTTCGTCCCCGAAATCTCATACAAAAAGAGAAGGGTGAGATCGGAGCATTTCCTCTCTCAGCTCCCAAGTGGTTTCTTCTAGCCCATGATACTTCCACAACTCCTTCACTAACTCAATCTTTTTATTCTTCAACTGTTCCAACCGAGTGTCTAGTATTTTTACAGGTATCTCCTCAGAGGTTAGGTTTTCATGAATCTCCAAGGGTTCTATTGTGAGTACATGAGAAGGTTCCTTCACATACTTTCTCAGCACAGACACATGAAAGACATTGTGTATCTTATCATAAGCAAGAGGAAGAGCCAAGTGGTATGCACAGTACCCAATCTTATAAGCAGTGCTAAACCATAGGTCAATCTCCATTTCTTCTTGTATCTTGGCTAAGATTGGGGACTGTTCATACCGCTTGGCTCTTCCTCTTGCTTATGATAATAATGGATAAGAAGTGATTTAATTAGCAACTGTAATTAAATGGTGAATTATAACCCACTTCGATACCTCACTCTTAATATGGGCTAATAAAACTTGCAAATGCATGCTATTAGTGAGTGGAGGACTCTTGGACTCCAAATCTCGGATTTGGGAACCAAGGGTTGCTTATAAAAGCAACACATAATTATTTGCTCAAGCATTATATTAATATATGCTTCAATAATCAAAATAATTATTGGAGGCAAACGGTTGGGTGAAACAAAAATCTAATTATATAGCATGAATCTAGACGTCATTAGAAACTTGGGTTAAAATTTTAGGTTAATTGGAGCTCCTTTGACCTTCCAAATGCATTAAACAAGTTTTTAATATAGTGTGACTTAATTGCATCATTTAAGCCTAAGTCAAGCCTTAATAAGGTGTCACGCGCGCTGGACCATGATGGTCTGAGATATGACGGATCCTCTTTGATCTGGATCGCATCCAAGGGTAGACGGATCATCTTTAACCTTTAGTTAAACGAAGAAGCAACCGAGCAGTCGCGGCTCGCTTCCCCTCCTCCTTTCTCCCTCGTTCCTTCATCATCTCTAGAACTTTCTTCACCTACAGGTTCATAGCGACCCCCCGATTCAATTGAGCCCTCACTCATCTAGCGAGGAGCTGTGTAGCCAAAATGCCAAGTGGCACCGGCCGATTCCTCTCAAGTCCACCATCGTTTCACATCCACAACAAACCACACCTATATATATCTTGCCCCAGACCTCCGTCAGCCCCTTAGCAACTTGCCCATCCCATCAATTTTGTCTGAGGAAGCGTGGGAAACAGTCGGCGAGGAGCTCTTCCTTCAGTGTTTGCAGCGCCTCTCCACAGAGCTAGGAGGAACCAACATCTAAATCAATTGGCTAGGTGAGTTCGTCGTTCGATTTTCTTCGTTTCGAGTACCCTTGTGGCCGTTTTGGTTGAGTATCGCAAAAACGCCCAAGTGGCCAAGGTTGCACCTCACCGCAAGGAAGAGCGTGGCTTGGGGAAGAAGACAATGCTCAAATGACCATTTTGCCCCAGAGCGCCCTTCTATTTCTGCTCTCGCTGAGGGCTTTATCGTCTTTCAGTTAATTGCTTTTTATCATCCACGAAGCTTTTTCTGATTGGCTCATCTTGTTTAATTCGTAGAAAATCGCTCGATTATCGGAAAAATATAAATAAATACTCATTGGAAAGATAAAATCATGTAGAATCCGAATTTTCAAATATTGAACCCTTTTTTCCATTCTAAACCTGATAAATAATTCAAACCATAATTTAAATGTATAAATTGATATAAAATGATAATAATAGTGTTTTAACTCTATTTTTGACAAGAAAATATGTTTTCTCGAGTAGAAAAATAATAGGGATCGTTTGGCCCTATTTCCAGAACCAAAATCCAAAGTCTTTACCATTGGGTTATAAATTTGGACATTTTACACTTAAAGTACCTTTAAGTAACCTAATACATGCATTAATCTTTGAACCTAGGTTAAAGTGAGTTTGGACCTGATATCTTAGTGGATAAGGGATAATCTAGAAAGCAAGAATAAGTATGTGCATTCTAACACCTTAGTTGGGCTTTCTATCATGCTTAACCTAGTTTTCCCATATTGGAGTGCACTCCACCCATTAGAAAGGATTTCGTCCCCGAAATCTCATACAAAAAGAGAAGGGTGCGATCAGAGCATTTATTCTCTCACTCCCAAGTGGTTTCTTCTAGCCCATGATAGTTCCACAACACCTTCACTAACTCAATCTTTTTATTCTTCAACTATTTCACCTGAGTGTCTAGTATTTTTACAGGTAGCTCCTCATAGGTTAGGTTTTCATGAATCTCCAAGGGTTCTATTGTGAGTACATGAGAAGGGTCCTTCACATACTTTCTCAGCACGGAAACATGAAAGACATTTTGCATCTTATCATAAACAGGAGGAAGAGCCAAGCGGTATGCACAGTCCCCAATCTTAGCCAAGATACAATACAAAATGGGGACTGACCTACGGTTTAACACTTCTTATAAGATTGGGGATTGTGCATACCACTTGGCTCTTCCTCCTGCTTATGATAAGATACACAATGTCTTTCATGTGTCCGTGCTGAGAAAGTATGTGAAGGACCCTTCTCATGTACTCACAATAGAACCCTTAGAGATTCATGAAAACCTAACCTATGAGGAGCTACCTGTAAAAATACTAGACACTCGAGTGAAACAGTTGAAGAATAAAAAGATTGAGTTAGTGAAGGTGTTGTGGAAGTATCATGGGCTAGAAGAAACCACTTGGGAGATGAGAGAAGAAATGCTCTAATCTCACCCTTCTCTTTTTGTATGAGATTTCGGGGACAAAATCCTTTCTAATGTGTGGAGTGCACTGCAATATGGGAAAACTAGGTTATGCATGATAGAAACCCAACTGAGGTGTTACAATGCACATACATGTTCTTGCTTTCTAGATTAACCCTTATCCACTAAGATATAAGGTCCAAACTCACTTTAACCTAGGTTCAAAGATTAATGCATGTATTAGGTTACTTAAAGGTACTTTAAGTGTAAAATGTCCACATTTATAACCCATGGGTAGACACTATGGATTTTGGTTCTGGAAATAGGGCCAAACGATCCCTATTATTTTTCTACTCGAGAAAACATATTTTCTTGTCAAAAACAGAGTTAAAACACTATTATTATCATTTTATATCACTTTATACATTTAAATTAGGGTTTGAATTAATTATCAGGTATAGAATGGAAGACAGGGTTCGAGACATGAATATTCAGATTCTACATGATTTTATCTTTCCAACGAGTATTTATATATATTTTTTCGATAACTGAGTGATTTTCTACGAATTAAACAAGATGAGAAAATTAGAAAAAGCTTCGTGGATAATAAAAAGCAATTAACTGAAAGACGATAATGCCCTCTGCATGAGAGCAGAAACAGGAGGGTACTCATGGGCAAAATGATCATTTGACCATTGTCTTCTTCCCCAGGCTACGCCCTTCCTTGCGGTGAGGTGCAACCTTGACCACTTGGGAATTTTTGCGATAGTCAACCAAAACGGCCGCAAGGGTACTCGAAACGAAGAGAATCGAACGACGAACTCACCTAGCCAATTGATTTAGACACTGGTTCCTCCTAGCTCTGTGGAGAGGCACCACAAACACTGAAGGAAGAGCTCCTCGTTGGCCGCTTCCCACACTTCCTCAGACAAAATTGATGGGATGGGCAAGTTGCTAAGGGGCCGACGGAGGTCTCGGGAAAGATATATATATAGGTGTGGTTCGGTGTGGATGCGAAATGATGGTGGACTTGAGAGGCATCGGCTGGCGCCGCTTGGTGTTTTGGATACACAGCTCCTCGTTGGATGAGTGAGGGCTCAATTGAATCAGGGGGTCGCTACGAACCTGTAGGTGAAGAAAGTTCTAGAGATGATTAAGGAACGAGAGAGAAAGGAGGACGGGAAGCGAGCCATGACTTCTCAGTTGCTGCTTCATTTAACTGAAGGTAGAAGATGATATGTCCACCCTTAGATGCGATCCAGATCGAAGTGGAGCCGTCAAATCTCGTACTATCATGGTCCAGCACGCGTGAGACCTTATTAAGGCTTGACTTAGGCTTAAATGATGCAAATGAATGATATATCAATTGCTATTAAGTCACACTATATTAAAAACTTGTTTAATGCATTTGGAAGGTCAAACGAGCTCCAATTAACCTCAAATTTTAACCCCAGGTTGCTAATGACGTCTAGATTCATGCTATATAATTATATTTTTGTTTCACCCAACCTTTGGCCTCCAATAATTATTTTGATTACTAAAGCATATATTAATATAATGCTTGAGCAAATAATTATGTGTTGCTTTTATAAGCAACCCATGGTTCCCAAATCCAAGATTTGGAGTCCAAGAGTCCTCCACTCACTAATAGCATGCATTTGCAAGTTTTATTAGCCCATATTAAGAGTGTGGTATGGAAGTGGGTTATAATTCACCATTTAATTACACTTGCTAATTAAATCACTTCTTATCCATTATTATTAATTCTTGAGCTCCAACATTATCCTTTAGACAACAAATTCGTGGTTTAGTGGTAAATTGCATAATTACCCCATCCATATATCAATTTGTGGTATTTTGTGCATCTAACCCTCAAATTGGCATAAAATGTACTTCAACCATCAATTTCTCAAATATTCAATATTAAGGACACAAAATGGAGGAGAAAGAAATTAACATAAAAAGTGAGGTGGAAAATGATAATATTATTGAAACTCAGGACATTACAACCATGCATATGTGTGTCAATATGTGATATTGAGCTTACATATATCTCAGACTGTTTGTTGATGGTTTAAGAAACAAGATTGAATGTTGAAGAGGCTGACTACTCCATGCCTTGAGTTCAATCTAGATATAAGTGAAAATGGAACTATAGAAGCATTATAACACCATACACATATTATAGGTTGAAGTTGTTCCCCAACTTCCCATCCACTTGGGTAGCACGGATGTGCGACAAGGTACCACTCTTTATTTGTGATGTTATAAGTTAGTTATGGACACTCACTGCCAACGTGATATGGGACCTATAGGGTCACACGCATAGGTCTCGACCTAGAAGAGGAGAATAATCTTGAATGATGATTGAATTAGTTACTAAAGTATTTAGGTAATTGATTCTCAGAGCATATCATCTTGCTACTCTACGACACGTCCCATCTCACATGGTGAGATGGCCATATGAACTATCAAATAGTTATCTCAAGGGTTGAGATGGACAATTGGGATGGCCAAACTTATTTGAGTTGAAGTTGGCTATGGGTTGAACCGATCGGCTCGGCTCGACTCACTAGATGATCTTCTGGGTGAGCAAGATGGCCGCCTCACATGGGAGAGACTACCCAATTCGGTCAGAGGAAGGTTCTATATACTTTCTCAGATTCATTTAGACTGCATATTACTTGTTGTGCAAGGAAATTAATGTTTAGCATTAATGGGAAACAAATTTCCAATTTTGTATGCAGTTGGGAAAATGTGAAACAACCATCTCATAGTGTGAGATGACCGTCTCGCATGCCAGACGACTTCCTGGGTCACCATATGGTCGTTTGGCTGGTTGCGAGTAGTGAAAGTTCAACACTCTCAGCCCCTTCCTTTCTCGCATCGATTGGGAACCCTGACCCTGGCCTCAACTATAGATAAAGGGGTACTGGGGGCTTCCTAGAGCACAACACAGGCAACTGAGATTCAATTTCTCTGAAAATTGTTATCATCTCTAGTTGTGGTAACCAAGAGAGCCCAAGCATGTCGTACCTGACTAGGGAGTGATAGCTACGGGAGAGAACTACTGAGATCATAGTTGTGGGAGAGCAAGTTGGTGACTAGTACACCAATGGAAGGGACAACTCCTTCATGTGCATTCTAGTAGGACGACATGAGTTCTAGGCGGTTTGTGTGGACTTCTCTAGAGGTGGAAGACTGTTGTCTATGGGGATTGTGATCTCCACTTCAGGTATATACATTATTGAGATTAATCTATCTACTTTATCATCATGGGTACTAGATACTAGATGTTGATCTCAAATATGTTCTTATATGCAAGATTTGAAAGGAAGTAGGCCTTTATAAAAAGGATAGGTAGAACTATGATTCGCAAATGGCACAACAGTTGCGGCCAACATAGTTGGGACCTATAGTATATCTCTTCTCACAAGGCTTGCAATAGAGTTAAAGGACTGCTATTATGTACCTTCTATAAATAGAAACATCATTTCTATATCTTGTATGGATAAGGATGCATTTGAACATAATATAAAAAATGATCGATGTTCTATTTCAAAAGATGAGATCTTTTATCATAGTGTCCCAATGTCTTATGGTGTTTATTTGTTAGATCTAGATATAGTTGTATATAAAATAAATACCAAAAGGCTAAAACTCAACAACTCAAACAAAAAATAATTTGGCATTGTCATCTAGGACACATAAATGAGAATCACATATCTAGACTGCATAAAGATGGTTATCTAGATTCTTTTGATTTCAAATCAATAGAGACATGTGAGTTTTATTTATTGGGTAAGATGGTTAAGAAACCTTTCACTGGCAACAATAAGAGGGCAAATGATCTATTAGGACACATACATACTGATGTGTGTGGACCTTTTAGAACAACCACTAGAGGTGGATATTAGTACTTCATTACCTTCCCTGATGAATTCAGTAGGTATGACTATGTTTATTAATGAAACATAAATCAGATGCTCTTAAAAAGTTCAAGGAGTTTATGAGTGAAGTATTGAACCAACTTGGCATAGTATTAAGGCACTTCATTCCAATAGACGTGGAGAATATTGAAACCAAGAGTTTGACAACCTTCATAGAGCCTATGAGATTGTGTCGCAATGGACTCCACCTAGAACACCTTAGCATAATGGTGTGTCAGAAAGAAGGAATCACACACTACTAGATATGGTACGATCAATGATGAGTTTAGTCGAGCTTCCGACTACCTTCTGGGGTTATGCTCTAGAAATTATCATGTTTACACTAAATCGAGTACTGTCCAAATCAATTCAAAAGACACAATATGAGATATGGACTGGGAAGCGTCAAAAAATGTCTTTATGAGGATTCAAGGTTGTGAAGATTATGTCAATAAAATGTTTCCTAAAAAGCTTGGCCCAATATTTGATAAATGTTACTTTGTTGGATATCTAAAAGAAAATGTGGGACACTACTTGTATAATCCCTCTGACAACAAAGTGTTTGTCGCTAGAGATATTGCATTACTATAAAAGGAATTTATTTCCTAAGGAATCACTGGGAGGAAAGTGGAACTTGAAGAGGTTCGAGACCAACAAGAAAAGATAGAACCAATAGATGAGAAGGAGGAACCAAGAGAATCTCAAGGTGTTGTGGAACATCAAACTCCTCATGTTACACACGAACCTCATGGGTCTAATAGGATATGCCTTGAGCATGAAAAATTTGGATATCTTGTGACTCAAGAAGGTAGTTAATTGGTAATAGACGATGAGCCAATATCCTATCAAGATTCTATTGTGGGACCAGAGTCTGAGAAATGACTTGTGGCTATGAGATCTGAGATGGAATCCATGTACTCAAACAAAGTATGGATCTTGGTGGATCCACTTGAAGGGGTAAAATCCATAGGGTGCAAGTGGGTCTTCAAGAAGAAGACACACATGTATGGAAATGTTTAGACCTATAAGGGTAGATTGGTTGCAAAGGGTTTCAGACAAGTTCAAGGTGTTGAATATGATGACCTTTTCTCCAGTGGCCATGGTTAAGTCCATAAGTATCATGCTTGCTATTACATCTTATCATGACTATGAGATTTGGCAGATGGATGTTAAAACCACATTCCTTAATGGGAATCTTGTTGAGGATGTGTATATCACATAGCCTAAGGGTTTTATAAACCCAATGTCTGCAAATAAATTTGGTAAACTACAAAGATCAATCTATGGATTGAAGCAAGCATCTTGGAGCTGATATCTTCATTTGACGAGATAGTTAAAGAGTTTAGCTTTATTCAAAAATAAGATGAACCTTGTGTGTACAAGAAGGTTAATGGGAGCACAATCACATTCCTCATATTGTATGTAGATGACATACTATTGATGGGGAACTACATACCTACTTTATAAAAGTTAAGGACTTGGCTTAAAAATCTATTTCCTATGAAAGACTTAGGAGAAGCATCCTGCATATCTAGGATAAAGATCTAAAGATATATATTCACAAGGCTTCTAGGACTAAGTTAGAGCACATACATTGACAACAACTTGAAATGGTTCAACATGAACAACTCAAAGAGAGGAAACCTTCCTATGCGTCATGGTGTCCCCATCTCTAGAGCTTAATGTCCCAGTTCTTGTGAAGAAAGGGAATGCATGAGTTTGATTCCATATGCCTCATCAATTGGGTCAATCATGTATGAAATGGTGTGAACCCATCCAGACATCTCGTATGCCTTGAACAGGATGGGAAAATATCAGTCAGATTCAAGTGATACTCACTAGATAGTCATGAAGAACATCCTCAAGTACTTGAGAAGGACTAAGGATCAGTTCTTTGTCCATTAAAGAGGGGAAGAGTTTGTTGTAAAGGGTTACATTGATGCAAGCTTCCAAACTGATCAAGATGATTACAAATCACAATCAAGATTCATGTTTTGCCTAAACAATAGAGGTATAAGTTGAAAGAGTTTGAAGAGAGAGACAGATGTTGATTCTACAATAGAGGCCAAGTATATTGACACATCGAATGTAGCAAAGGAGGTTGTATGGATAAAGAAGTTCATTACAAAACGTGGGGTCGTTCCAAGCATCAGTGACTCAATCGAGCTAACCTGTGACAATAATGGAGGTATTACACAAGCTAAGGAACCCACATCACATTAGTGATCAAATCATATACAAAGGTGATATCATGTCATTTGAGATATCATACGAGGAGATGTAAAGATTTGCTAAGTACCAACTGAGAACAATGTTCTTGATCCCTTGAAAAAGGCACTATCACAGCACAAACATGATGGTCATGTTAGGTCACTCAGAATAAGATGCGTGAGTGATCAGTTCTAAGTGAAAGTGTGAGTATGTTGGTATGTATGCCCAGAGAGCCAATCATGGGATCATTGTAATGACATGATTGTAATTGATTCGATTAATAAAAAAATGCAAGCTTCCGATTTAATCTGTTTAAATTAGTTATGAGATAATGATGCAACATTATAGATGTATAGAGAATAGTATTACTCAATGACGTATGTCTTAAAGTATGTTACTTGGAACAAATGAGATGATAAGGATGTTAAGAGTATATATATATATATATATATATATATATATATATTCTCATTATGTCCCTGGTCGGTTGGTATTTTGGAAGGCTGACAGTCAACAATGACACATAAGATCATAGTGTGAGTTGGTTGATGATAGTGTCACATTAGTTATGATATGGCAATATGAAACCAATCACATGGTTATATGTTAGAGAAAAATGTATCAGATAGACCCACTATGAGATTGAAACATGGAAACCATTACCATGGTAGTCATAGTCAGCTCTCATAGTGATGGTGATGGTTGTGGTTCTTAGACCTGAAAACACTGCACTCATCACATATCGTTTGGTATGTTTTGACATCATCAAATGCAGAACGGTGATGACTGGGTGACTGTGACACATGGGGATTGACAGTGAGTGATAGTGATGAGATGTGTCCCTCGTATAAGAGTTTGACATCCTAGTCCTCTTCATTAATGAGACTGATAAATGCATGGCCATGCACGTGTATATGATATTGAGCTTACATATATCTCAGATAGTCTACTATTGGTTCAAGAAACAAGATTGAATGTTGAAGAGGGTGGCTACTCCATGGCTTGAGTTTAATCTAGATATCAGTGACAAAGGAACTATACAAGGACTATAACACCATGCATAGATTATAGGTTGAACTTTTGTTGATGTGGAATGTTATCACACTAACAAATTCACTCAGGGTTGAAATCCCAGAGTTCTTACCAAAACCTCATGCAATTATACCACCTGCAAGTGGATGGGTCTTATCACAGTATAGTTAAGGATCAAATCCCAAGGGACAACATTTTTAAGAATCATTGTTAGTCTAGTCTAGTTCAAGTAAGGCTAATATTTAGAACAAAGGTTTGATTTGAGATTAATTAAACTAACTGTGAGAAAATAAAGAGCGGAATTAAAGTTGAAACTAGACTAATGATGAAGATCGCTGGGGTGGTCGCTGATTTCACCACCTCTACACATGCAAACATATTCAATCCCAAACATCCATGCAAGATCTAACTATCCAAATAGAAGTGTTGTGAACCTTCCCTGAGGGGTGTTTAGGTTCGCATAAGCATCACCTTAGGCATCAGATGTCTCATCGCCATCCAGATCATGCACTTATGGTTCCAAAGATACAAATATCCAACTGAAGTTGAGGGCCCCCTATATAGGCGTTAGGCACATAGAAGCGTCACCGTGGGCTAGATGGCTCATCCCCTCACAGATCAAACACTTACGACCTCAGGGAATCCCTTTCAATTTCTAGTCAGGGAGTCAACCACATTAATCAACATCCTATCCTACATATTGAAGTTCTTACGACATAAGAAAGAACAAGATAAAAGCAAGTAGGTGATCAAGCTACAAGCAATCATTGATGATTAACAATGAAATAAAAAGTTATATACATTGCCTTGTAATGTTAAAATGAGAAGACATGGAAGCATGGGCAGCGGGGCTAGTCTCCACACCCCAGTGAAAAGAAACTACTCGCTCATGATGCGAAGAACAAGAATAATAAGAGAGAGGGAAGATTCTACCATGAGCATGATGCAGAAGGTGGTCGCAGCTCAGTGAAGATACAGTCTTCTATGCCACGTCGGAGTAGATCTAGTTGAGGAGCAAGGGACACCAAGACAAACCAGGCAGTCTTTCTCTCTCCACCTTTCTTCTCGTCTCGTACTCCTTGCTCGCAACAGGAGGTGCATGTTGTGGATGCATAGGTGGAGTGGATGATGGGCAGATGCACAAGCGTGCCGCTCAGCTTGGTTGTGGAGACCGTCCTCCACCAGGGGTCGAGTGCTTCTTAGGCACAACCTAGTGGTGGAGTGGAGGATGTAGAGATACATAGGCAGAGGATTTGCCCAGGGGTCGAGCACACTAGGTGCAACCTAGTGGTGGAGCTGATGTTGTAGATCGAAGGGCGCACGAGTCAAACTCGCAAGGAGAAGCCTGGGGGCATCCTAGATCTGATGCCTCAAATGAGGACCTTGCTGGTCCTATTTATAGGCATTAGTCGGGGTCTTCATGTTTTTGGTGTGAGTCCACTTCACATGGTTTGGAAAACTATTTGCTTCTTCTTAACAGTTTAGGACCCTCGTCCAAACGATCTTGGATACTGATTAATATGATCACAGTTTTGTATACATACCAAACGGTCTTGGGTTTGATAAACCCTCATGGTTTGGAAACCATGAGGCTTCCTCACGATTTGCTACCCTAGCGTTCTTTTCCTCCAAATGTTTTTGGCTTTCAAATGGTCTCTATTCCAACCGGTCTTCACTTCCAAACAGTCTCGCGTGATTGCATCCAAATGGTCTTCGGCCTCCAACCGGTCTTAGCATTTTGATTGTGCAAATGATTTTGGATGATCGGCCTCCATGTGGTCTCAGTTGCTCAAGGTTTGCTACCTCCGATCGGTCTTGTGCCCTCAACTGGCCTAACGGTCTTGAGGACCGAGCGCCACAACATGGTCCTACATGCCGCTAGGGCTAGCGCGGTCTCATAGACTCCAAACGTTCTCGACCTCAATATTTTGGGTCTTAACGATCCTGGGCAAGCGGTCCTTTCCTCGTGGTCTTGAGACCGTGAGGAGCAGACCGCAAGGACGTGAGGAGCCAAGTAGGGGTGGAAAACGGAGGCGCCGGTGCAAGTGGCATTGCTGATGATTGTAGAAGTGCTTGTGGCTTAGGGTTACAGGTAGGCAGAGGTGAAGAGGTAGGTGACAACGTCACTGGGAGACGGTGGTGTGGAGATCCAATCGGTCTTAAGGTGGGTCGCTACACGGTTTTGAGATTGTGAGGCTTCACACGGTCTTGAGACCGCATGGAGCAGTTAAGGAACAAACCGTTAGGGAATCTGAGGTCCAAACTGAATGGAGGAGGTGAATGAGGACCATAGATTGGTGATCGTGTGGTGAGGAGAAAGCCCAAGACCGAATGAGGTGAAACTGAATGGATCAAGACCATTTGGTTAAGAATGTTTGGTCACGATCGTTTGATCAAACCATTTGGTCATTGTCAATTGATCAGACTGAGGATGAGAGGATCTTGAGAGAAGGTGAGTTCTAGTTGATGGTTGAACCTCAATCGCGACCTGCAAGAAAACAATATGGAATTTAGTCAATAACTTGATAATTCAACAAATTAGGCAAAATTGCACATTGTAAGTTTTAGGAGATGAAATCAAATGTATTTAGTCAAATTGGGCCCAAAATGGTGACAAAAAATCGTGATAAATTTGGTTTCATTTGAATACCCCAAACTTAAACATTGCTCTTCCTCAAGTAACACAAAATCTGAAACAGTCTCCAAATGAATACTTTCAACTTGTGTGGTTGCTTCATCTTCACATCACGATTGTTTTCTTTCTGCTCAGTATAACTACACATCTCAACTTCCTGAGACCACTGAACACATCTTACCATATCTTCGTTCCTGAGTTTGTTTTCCAACATTCCTTCCTCCTCACTTTTCCCAACAACAAGCATTTCTAAGAGTTTTGTAAGAGTCCAGAGATACCCGCAGAACAACAAGTGTGCATCTGATCTGACACTGGTGTTTTTCAGGATGGTGGAGGCATTCATTGTGCCTATAGGTGGAAGAGGAAGTGAAGGGTGGCATGGAAAGAAGAAATAAATATCTCTTCTATTCGACTCAATATTTTTATTATATGATTGCAATTTCATAGATTGCATTTTTTGTGTGCGAATCTCTCCTCTATTCGACTCGAGATTGCATTTTTGTGTGCACATTGGCATCTTTTCTTGGTGGTAAACCCCTATTAAATAGCGAGGGGTATGGAAGAAGCAGATATAGAGGGAAGTGGCATGCCACCTCGAACTTAGGGTTTGGCACTATTTTGGCTATTTTGTTTCTTTTTTATGGATGGAGGGGTACGAAGATGGTAGAAGAAGTGTAGAAGAAAGTTTAGATCATGATGCAACTTGATTTACAATTCAGTGCACTGGGTGGTTCTCTTTATCATACTCTGCTCAAATAATGACTTGATGAGGATCCGATGGAGATTCTATATTATTGTTCCACTTATCAGTTAGGAAGCACGACGTGTTTGATCCCTATTAGTTCAACAGACACTTGCCATTTTTGCATAATGATCATGATGTTAGGATTTATAAGCTTCACAAGATGATTTCAATCAATAGGCTAATTTTCAGAAAATGGCCCTTTTGAGGATCTGCTTCAAATAAGGAGGGTATAATGATGCAAAGAAAAGCATGGAGAGAAAAACTAGCCAGATAGGTAATGGATATTATTGAAATGAAAAGCGTCAAAACTTCATCAAGTTTCTGTTCAATTTCTATGAAAACTTTAAAAATTTTGATAAAAAATGCAACGATGAAATCTTAAGTCTGAAATAGATGGGTAAAGTACGTACCACCCACCCTCCACCCCAAACATAGAAATTTTCTCATCATGAGCAAACTCTAAACCTGAGATGGAGGGGAAAATTCACACCGATAGGAGCACCAGATGTGGTTGTGTTCCAATCAGTGTGCGTCCTCCATCTAAAAGTCTAAAAAATGAAGACTAGTCAGAACTTAAGATAGAATCTTGCGATGTGATTTTTATTCAGTGCAAAATTTCTAAAAAGTAAAAACAAAATTAAGGAAACTTTCTAATTCAAAACTAAAAGTAAAAACAAAGTTATTGATCGGGTTGCCTCCCGACAAGCACCTTTGTTTTACGTCGATGGCTCAATGTGGGGCTCTGGGTGGAGCTTGAGCGGGATTGACATATTCTTTTAGTGGTTTCTTTCTCAACCATTCATTTATCCTTGCTTTGATTCTGGGCTCTCGTATTCTTCCCCATACTGAGCGGGCAGTGTCAAAACACATAGGGAAACAACTTGAGTTTTGTCGCTCAATGCAAGGCGGAGAATATTTGGAGGGGATCTGAACGGCTTCATTGATGAAGTAGTGTTGTTGATGCTTGGAAGAAAAGTTCATTTGTTGATGCACTATCCCTTCATCGTAGCAATGTTGGTCAATGATTTCAATTAGATATGGATCTGGTGGATGTTCTCGGTAGAAACTTGACCGGCCTTTTTCACGCGTCCGAAAATGAACGCTGGACAAAGGAAGGAATCAAGCTTTAAATTTATAACCCGAAACCTTCTAGGCCCCCACAACTTTATTACGGGGTCGAAGTAGATATACAGGGTCGAACATAGGGACGTGGTGACGTTTAGGACACCACATATCTCGTTCTTTAGTCAGATAAGCCAAGACGATAGTCGATAAAAGTAATTGCTAGAACTAGTCTAGTGGGCTGTCACGATATAAAACAAAACAAAGAAAACAAAATAGAGCTCGTGAGTCTACTAATCATAGAAAGAGAGTTCCTGGCTATG